>CP092886.1:136203298-136280090 GCA_030710605.1 Cordylochernes scorpioides | reverse complement strand
AAGATGTTAAAGTATTTATTTATAACGTCGTTACGAATAGTCGACAATTATCAACAAAACCTCAACCAAACTATATACAGCTAAATCATATTGAACAAGCAAGTTAAGGACCACATATGATGATTTCACAAATTCATAGCAATAAACTGTTAAATGTTTTCATTGAATAATTAAATTTAATACTAAATTATTTCTCCACCTTAATATCAATATATCGGCCGTGAATGTTAAAACCTGTTAGAATCCAAGTCTATAATGTCTTTTCTATACTATTGTGTCCTTGTTCTATATTCAAGCGTTAAAAAGGTAAGAATTTTATTGAGATAAAGTTTTTATATGTTAAAACTTAGCCAAATTTATGTCGTATTTATAGATGTGTATAAACTAATTCAAAATGAACTCTATTCTCTGTGAAGAATATTCAATAATTATTTACATTAACACACGAAACGCGATATCCCTTCTAGGTATATTTGCGTCAATACACAAACCCTTAATTAAGACATAGGTTTATACTTGGATTCATCACAGAATCTGCAAATGAAAATATATTTGCGTAAATATGCTTTTTGAAATGTATATATATATCAATATACTAAATATAATTATATAAAGCTATTGTGAAAATTACTGGAAATATATTTTATTTGTTATATATTCAAAGTGCATGTGTGTGTTTAGCCAATTTTTGAAATAAAAATAAGAATCATATCAGGAATATGTTGATGTATCTCACAACACCAAGTTTATTTCAGCAATGCTTTTAAAAAGGTGAAAGAAGTTGAGAGACAGAGCGTCAGTTTATAACAAAAATCTACAAAATTGGGAACGGAATTCTTTATTTGCTTTATTTAGTTACTTTCGCGAGGCAGACTGGAATATTTGAGGCGGCATCTCGAGAGAAAAGTTGGAGCAGAAGTTCCAGGAAATAATCCCTAACTTATCTTGAGGAAGATCCTTTCGCTCCATTTAGGAAACCTTTCCAATTAACTGTAGATATACTGTAGATGTGTGCTGTACTAATTAAATCTTTATAATTGGTATATACACTCTTTCTAATAATAATAAATAGTAAATTAATTTATAAATTACTATTTTGATTAATCGTGATGCTTTTGTTTCAGGTATAAATAAAGACGACACTTTCAGGTGAGTTCCCTTTACCAATTATTACAGTTGTTTTTATATTGATCAATAACATATCGCGGCACATTATAATAATTAGGAAAAATGACAACTATCAAATTTTATTAATTCATTAAAAAATACATGTACGTACCCTACACTGTATTTCATTAGAATTTACTGATTCGTCTTAAAGTTTACTTTTTATATTAGTTACATTTCTTATCGTAATTCCAATATAAAATATAATTATTTCATTTATTATTTCTCTCTCTTTTTAATTTAAATATATCTCGATGCACTAGCGCGCCATCTGTTATCAAATTATAAAACTATTTTAGAGGCGTAATATTCTTTTCAAAATAAAACAATTTCTACTGTCCTTACTGCAATGGAAAAATTAAAGGAAGGGCCTGGCTCATCAATGGTGAACCGCTGGGAGGGTTCACCACTGATGAGCCAGGCCCTCCCTTTAATTTTTCCATTGCAGTAAGGACAGTAGAAATTGTTTTATTTTGAAAAGAATATTACGCCTCTAAAATAGTTTTATAATTTAAATAAATCTCATTAATATGATAAATAGATTCTTTCTCTCTCATGAGGTAACCCGGATTCCTGGAGCGTACTAAAGTCGCCAACTATCCGGGCAAAATATAAATATTGAAACAAAAGTAATATAGATTAAATATATATGAAAGAGTTTAATATAAAATATAATATATAATATTTATGTATACTCTAATAATATAAAAAATTGTGCTGTGTGTGAGCGCTGAATTTGGCTTGCTGTTTGTCTTTTGCATTATTTTTATAAGTTAAATAAATTTAAAGAGAATATGAATGAGTCATATTAACCAAAGTGTCAAGGTTTGAGGTGAGAATCAAATCACCACAGCTTTCGTCAGATATTTCCAAAAATCGGTCAGACTTAAACGTTTTATTGTCTATTGCCTTCGAAAGTTGTCTATATACTTACTTTGCATCAAGTACGTGTGTTTCTATAATTTTCTATAAAAGCAAATGAAAATATTCGTATTAATCATCTTGAGGATATAAAGATTATCTGTCATATGCGCTCTAAGAAATCATTATTGTAATCTTATTTTAAACTTCATTTGAGTCTCGAGAGAGTAGTTTTAGTAAAATCTATCTCATAAATTATTTCCAACTTGGATATGTTGGGTGGCGTCTCATTGAATTCACTTCCTTTACCATGATTGCAAGGAATTACCAATTGGTGAAAAACAGGGAAACTATGCAATTTTGAAAATCTCTTGAGGCTTATCCGAAATGAAAGACGTTTCTCCAATCTTTTCTGACCTGTGCGATCATATAGATAGCTGTGGGGAATGGATTGTTGAGATGTAAGAACTGATTAGGGGTTTGTTCTTATTGAAGGCTTGATATTACTCTTCTCTTTGAACCTTTGAACCGTTTACCAGCTAAGTATTGCTTTTAACTCAATGATTTCGTTTGTTAGGTGACTTTGCCGAGTATAGCCAAGTATCGTTCTCAATGTATTTAAATGAAAATTGTTATATATATAGTAGTAGAGTAGTAAAAACATTTTTGGAAAAATAGAGAAAAGTAAAATATAATATATTAAGAAATACAGATTTTGAATTTATCTTTGAGATGTATATAAATATATATATATATCATTGTTTCCAAAAGAAATATGTACCAATATCGTTATTTTATATCAAACGTGTATATAGGTGTGAGCGTGTTTTACAAGTTAGTTGAACACTGAAACGAGAGAGAAAATAAAAAAAATCGAGGTAAAAATAAAGATTTAGTGTTATATAATAGAATACAATGTCTAGGATATGTGGAATAAGAAAGTTGACAACTAGCCAACACAACGTTGCCAACCGAAGCACGCCAGGGTTATATTTATTTCGTGCAATTGTGTCTAACTTTATTTTCTCCAATTGAGCTCACTTTATCTATTGGCGATGAAGGTCAGCTCGGAGGTTTGATAGAAATATCTTTGGCTATTCTCGCAATTTTAGCGCAAATTCGATAATGAAAATAATGAACTAAGTAATTAAAACTTTTTTAAAATTCGAAACTATTTTAAAGGCGTAAGATTCTTTTTGAAATTAACCAATTTCTACTGCCCTTACTGCAATGGAAAAATTAATGGGAGGGCCTGGCTCATCAGTGGTGAACCCTCCCAGCGGTTTCGCCAGTTTAACCACTGATAAGCCAGGCCCTCCCATTAATTTTTCCATTGCAGTAAGAGCGGTAGATATTGTTTAATTTCAAAAAGAATCTTACGCCTTTAAAAGTTTCGAATTTTGATAACAGATGGCGAGCTAGTGCATCATAAAACTATTTGTGTCGCCTTTGTTTCTTCATAAAAGAAAACAATTTTCTACTAGCTTTACTACAATAATAAAATTATTATTATTGTACAAGTAGTTGAACAAGTACTTGCAGTTTGAGAACAGAAGAAAATTGAGTTTTTTAAAGAAAAATACGTTAAAATAGTTTGAATTTCTTATAGCTGTTGGGGGAGGAGACAGCGGCTAATGCGTCATGTTAATGAAATAAGTATCGAATAATAACATTTCATATATATTGAAGATAAACCCCGATCTATAGAAATGTGATTATACATGTTCTCTGGATAATTACAGGAGAGAACTGTAGGCGTACAAACCTCGTATCGAATATCTATAGATTGCTTCCTTTTTCAAATGACAATGTTTCCAATGTAATATATTAACAGAAAAGTCACAATTACTTAAAATTAATGATTACAAAATTGGAAGAAAATGTTTATATTTGTAATATTCACATAGAGAGTAATAGATAAAGAGATAATAAAAGATATTTCGTGAAAACCATTTTATTTTTATTTGTGAATATAGATTATAAAAACTTTCCATTCGAGCCCATATATAAAATTTATAGATTATTGCTTTACAAATATACTGCTGTGATCTGAATTTTATTATATTTTAACATTGTAAATGAGGCCAAAGTGTGATAGTTATTGAATTCGATACTCCAGCTATATGGTGTTTTTGTCCCAGACCGATATCGCTCAAATATTGCTTATTTTATTGTTAAATGGCCGATATTTGTAACATACTGATATATGAGTAATCTTTGATCGTTTGTTTTGATATTGTGAATATGTTCTTGTATTCTTAATTCTCATTTTCTCGGCTGACTTAACCGACATCAACGGATTGTCAATCTAGACACGATACTGGATATAGACCTTTTTCTTCTGTTTAAGAATTTGATTTATGGTTAGTTTTGTGATGGGATTTCTAAGAATATATCAAATCATTCTTTAGCTCTGCGAAAGAAAATCTTAACACCATATTTCCTTAGTTCTAGTGTTATTTTTTAATTTGTTGGTGAATAATAGATATAAAAATTGAATCTGAAAATCGACTGAGTTCTCTGTGTTAGGATGGAAAATAAAAATTTTAAGGAATAAAATCCGGTGGATAACCAAAATTTCCATATTTCTGTGTAGATGTTGAACTTTGTAAGGCAACAATGAGTAAATATAAACGATTAGCTAAAGTTTTTACAACTGTTATTTTGTATGATATGGGAATATGAGAACTGAGGGGAAGTTAGAATAATATGGAGACAAATTTGGCCCAATTGATGAGACAAGCTAAAGTTATTTGTTCTCTCATTGCTGTGATAGGTCTATATGAATAATTTTCATTTCAAAAATAAAATTTGAGGTCAAAATAGCTACCTACTTGTAGTCGCTATATCTGATTCTTTAATGTCTGATTTCTATTTTAATTTCAAATCTCTTTTAAATACTCCAAAATTAGATTGATTATTAATCAACGCGACATTGTTCTGAAATATTTCTGAGAACAGGAGCATTTCAGTTGAGCCAATAATAGTATTTTGCAAATAGATACAATGAAAACTAAATTATAATAGAATTATATGACTTAACGTGTTTTTTTATATAAAATTATAATAGAACTTAATGCTATTTTTATTTTTAGTTAATAAAAATCTTCCTTGAAGAAATTGCTTGATATATAAGATGTGTGTGTGAAATTTATATAAAAAGAATATATATTCTATTGCAAAATAGCATACGTTATTGTAGTTTTGTAATGTTCCTATGCAGACTGCGATTAATAAGATTTCTGAATTTTCTAAAACATTCATTTATCTGGAAAAATAGTACCAATGTGACATTGTACTGAGATAAGGTTCATAAATAAAGAAAAAGGCATCTCTTTATCGTGCAAATGAAATTTGCTAATGGCTTGCGCCATCTATCGGAATAAATATCAACTATTCATTGAATTTTTAATTATTCCAAAATTGGCCAAATACCCATTCTTGATTAATCAAGAATAATCCGGAATAATTAAAAATCAATGAATAGTTTATATTTATCCCGATAGATGGCGCAAGCCATTAGCAACTTTCAGTTGCACGATAAGGAGATGCCTTTTCTTAATTCATTTATCTATTCTGCGCGTTATTCTTCGAGAATTATCCAAAACCCTCATTATCCGCGTTATTTCAAGGAACTTAGAGGAACATCTATCCCTTTAATTATGCGTCAGAACGATGCCTTTTTGTTCATCACCTTAGTAAAAACCTTTACAAGTGATAAAGAATGAGAGCCATACAATACCAGTTTTGACAAATTCAGACAAAAGACCAACCTGTATACCATGGTTTCGGACTATGGCCCTCATCAGTACAGGGGTGGCTTCGATTTCATAACATCCTACGAGGGGTTATGAACTGGGTCGAATTTACCGAAAAGGGAGAGGTACCCATCTAGGTACATGAATGTCTTCCTCCCGCAACAAGATGTTGTATTCTAGCCTGAAAATCGGCCCTTGCCAATTCACCAGCTTGAACATTTTTTTTTTGTTAAATTCGAACGACTTCGTAACCTTTCTCATATGATGTTATGAAATCGAAGCATCTGCTGTACTGGTGAGGGTTATAGCCTGAAACCCTCGTATGCAGGTTGGCTTTTTGTTTGGATTTACCGAAATTGGTGTTGGCTCATTCTTTGTCATCACTAGTAAAGTGTTTTATTAGGATAATGAACAAAATGCATCATTTTCTGATGCATTATTAGAAGGAGAGGTGCTCCTCAAATTATATGAATATCTTCCTCCCGCAGCTTTATATGTTGTATAAATATTTGTATAATTGACAAGTTATCAGAACGCGTTTCTACAAGATGGATAATACTCAATAAACACCCAATAACAAAATTAGTATATACATTGAATGTAAGGATTAATAAATTGAAGGTCAATCAATTAGCGAATAACAATTATATAAACGAAATTAAATACGGTGTTAGTACAACAATAAATACATGTGAAGATAGAACATCAAATGTTGTTCTAAGCTATGTTTAAGGGATGTTCTTGGAAAATGTAAACATTTCTGAAAGTTAAAATGGCGGCAATTAGAGTTTGAAATTCAAATCCCCGCCATATATGTGTGAGCAAAGACGCGGCACGTTTTATGTCAAAAATATTCAAATATAGAAATTAGAAGAGGCACACACACAGCAGAGAAGAGAGCGTTTCTTCCTAGAAAATCAATTTCAAGTTAAGGACCATTACACCGAGCAATAAAATTCAAACAAGCCCGGATTCAATTTATTGCTCGTAACTTTTGATAGAAAACGTTGCAACACATGAAGGATCCTTTCTTTGAGCCTTTTTGAAATCCAAATTAGATCTTTTGAATTAATTTCGAATTTATTAATAATAAATGTAAGCTTTGTTTTTGAAATATAAGATCAAGAAAAATATTGTGGAGTAGTTTTTTATTCGGAGGGCATTTTTATTTAATTAAATATTTATTGATAGAAATTTCGATAAATATGTATTTTCTATTTGAATTTTATTGGGGCACTATATTCCTAATATGGCGTATAATATTTTTTCTATATCATATGTGAGCCATATAAATATTTATTATATAAAACGCCATCTAAATATTTGTATATTTATTTGTTTGTATTATCTTTTAGTTATCAAAATACGATATTATATCATTTATTTTCATTATTGATGAGTTGCTACGTAATGTGAAAATCCATAATTTCCATCATGATATTCCAAAAGGGGAAAACAATTTATTTCAAAGACGTTGTTGAAATCCTTAAAACACTCGTGGTGCTAGTTCAAGAACAGCTAAGCCAATATTTCCTTTCTGTCCAACATGTATTCCATTTTAATAAAA
Organism: Cordylochernes scorpioides; assembly: GCA_030710605.1. Lineage (NCBI taxonomy): Eukaryota > Metazoa > Arthropoda > Arachnida > Pseudoscorpiones > Chernetidae > Cordylochernes > Cordylochernes scorpioides. Next base: position 136,272,737 of record CP092886.1, on the reverse strand, counting down.
ATATATGAATGAATAATAAAGAGATCTCACTATAATATTTTATCTCATATCTTCCTTCAATAGATTCCTCTATTGAGGGTAGCTTGCCACATGGTCTCTCCATTCTTTCTCCACCATCCTCTTCATCTCCTCGTAGGTGTGTCGTCCAGTCCATTGTTTTAGATCGTCTGTGTATCCCTGTCCTCTCCTTCCCTTCGATCTCTTCCACTGGAGCTTTCCCTCCAACACTCTCAGCATTCTTATCTCATATAAAACACCTTAACTTATATAAGTATCATAGTTATGTTTTGTCAAATAGCAGAAAGATCTAAATTTTAAGGTATTTATTAAACACATTATTTCTAATAGTTAATTTTCAAATTGTATTAATTATATTTATATAGAGCATATCTATTCTCTTTGAAAAAAAGAGCATAAAGGCGTGTTTGCTTGTTATAATGGAAATTACCGAAACATGCTTGTTTTGTACATTTCAGTACAAAGAGAGACCACGTTAAATTAAAAGGATTTTAAAGATCAATCGACAACGTAGCATTTATTCAAAGAACTCCGCGGTATTTACCAAAACAGTCCATTCTCATATCATGAGACTCATCCAGTTTGCAGAAAGAATTATACTAGCCATCATATGTAAGCCTTATAATATCGCAAATAACACTTCTCTCTAAAGGACATTTTGGCTCTGCAACTGGTGTTGTCCTTTACATAGAATTTGTTCTACTGTACTATAGCACATGTCTATAATTTAGCCCCATTTTTATCTATTTTCAAACAAACTTTACAAATATATATATTTTTATATATATATTATATATTTATTGATAAATATATAAAAGCCATCCACGAATGCGTTTCGCGCTGTTAGCGCTCGTCAGCGTGGAGCAAGCTGTACCACTGCGACCAAAATATTTTTGGTTTCAGAGGCTTCATGAGAAACCAAGAAATGGGTATTGGAATGGCCAAATATCAGGGAACAGGTTAAATCGATGAATAGTTGATTCCTGTTCCACTAGATGGCGCTCTGCCATCTAAAAAGCACATGTGCTCCTGGTCAGGATACGCTTTTATTATTTTTAATATATATATATAAATTCAATTCACACACTCTATCTCTCTCTCTTTCATTTAAAATATTATATATATATAATTTAAATGATAAAATTATCTCTCGATGATATATATAAAGGAACATAGGTAATTTTATTCTCACTTAATTTTAAAAGCTTTTATTTAACTCGCTAACCTGTCTGTCTGTCCACAAATATTGTAAACAATATTTTTAATATACATACAGAGCACCCAGAAGCCTGAAATTTGGTACACTTGTTTACACATGATGATAATGCAAGTTGGCAAAATCTCAGACTTCTGGGTGGTCGGCAATGGACTAATTTTATTTTCTACTGCTCACATTGTAAGTGCACCACTAGGTGTTTTAAACTTGTAGAAGCAATCCAAAGCTTGGATCCAGAGCTTTGCTTGGTTACTTGATGATTAAAATAAACCTTTTTGATAATATTTGTGTAAATAAACTTATTTCTTGTATAATTATTTTGCTCTGAAATGTAAATTTAAATAACTCTCACTCTCTCTTTAAAACTATAAATAATTTGTATATATATTTAAAAACTATATACATAAAATAGTTTAAACATTTACACGCAAATATCCACATAGGATATAGCGTGTTTTTTGATTAAAAAAAAATATAAACCTTTTAATTAAATAATATTTTTATAAGCTTCAATGTATACTTTTAACTCGGGTTCTATTTGCCGAACACAGCAATGTGCGTTTATATATGTAAAGAAGTTTATCGATGCTTTAAAGTGTGAGGTATAAAATGTGAAATTTTCCCCCTTAATGTGATCTAGTTAGGGGAAAAAAGCGCCACGATCCATCAAAATGTGCCATGTTCATAACTCGCACGATATTCTTTACATAAATCCTTACATTTGCCAGGATAATAATGATCTATAAAAATAAAGATCCCTTTCCCATCAAAATTGAAGTCAAAACTAGACGCCAACATATTTTCCACAATAATACCCTACGCATTCTCCCTTATTTCTATATATTCATATTAGACTATTCAAAATATAAAAGAATAAAATTTTAAATACAAAAGTTATATTTATATATCACAAATATTTTAAAATCTATATTCATATATGTGGAAGATGTTTTTAAAGAAAAATGCATTCTATTTACGCATCATATATATTTATTTCCCGCTCAATATTATAAATATATACAGAGACGTAATATAGTTTACGCTCCATAGTTTAAAATATTGCAAGTTTTGAAATGTGTGCATCAATATTGTCCCATATTTCATCCGAGCTTGCATATCGATTTCACTAACTCATCTTCAATATTTAATTGAAGCGACCAGCCTCGCGCACTTTATCCCATTTTTCGCTTCAAAGAAAATATACTTTTACATTATAGGCTCTTACCTTTTTGTCATAACTCGAGGGAATATTTCGTAATATATTTTAACTTAAAGAATGTGCTGTATATGCTACTTTATATATTATTTTCCTTTTCTTATATTAAAAATTCTATAATGAAATATACACTGATATCTAAGAAATAGTTTTCCTTATTTATCTTTTTCCAATTATTATCAAGAAAGTATCAATAAATATTAGTTTATTTATTACCAGTTTAAACAAGACACTCTATATCCGATCTGGATAATTGCGCGTGAAACTGTTTACAATAATTCATATTGTAGTAGATTAGGTAACAGAATTATCAGAAAGAAAATAAACAATTAAGAAAAAGAGCATTGAATAAACATATACATTAAACAAATAAGCAACAACATAAGCAAATAGAAGAAATCGCAAGGTAGTTATTTACAGTATGTTAAGCAATGATGGAAGTTCTTCTTATTTCTTATCTCCACTCAATCAGCTTGTAAATCTTGAGCCTTTTGATGGTGTCTGCCGGGGGACAATCATCATGATTGGGTGAAGTAAAATGCGTCTGCCTTTGTCATTAAAACTGGGAGCACTACTCAGTGGCAGGTTGAAGTTGATTTAATGAAGTTATTAGTTGTGTTTTTAATTTTATATTTATACTCTTTTGCGAAACATATAAAAGTAGTCAAGTGTAACAAATACTCTAAAACGTTTCATATTAAATTGATATTAGTAAAAAGTACAACACGCGGGTGCGACGGGCTAAAATGCTCTATATGCTCTATATTTGTACATTACAATCTAAGAAGTAGCATTGTCCTAAATGCAGGTTTGTGTGACAGATCCATTGAAGAAAAGGGCAAAGTCCTGATAGAAGTTCGATCCCCCGACGTGCTTCCTGTCATGGAGCACCAACGTGAGTCCCTAACCTCTGATCTCACAGGAATCCACGCCATGTTGTCTCCAGGAAAATACCTTGACATCACAATAGAGTCAAAACACAAAACAAATCAGCTATAACCGGTTCAAAAATACTAAAAACAATAATTATATATAAATAATATGTTTTTGTTCTATACCTCTCTTACACCAGAGCTGTATATAAATGGCATCTCACCGGTATTCTGAAAAATCCTTTCTTATTTTTCAAGCTTCTAACGGAAATACTTATTTTGTCAGGTGCCTTTTCATCACTTTTGTTTTAGACATCATAATATGTTTAAATATTTATTTTGTTTGAACAAACTATTCTTATCATTTCAAAGTATTATGATATTTATATGATGATAATATAAGCGTTTATTATATTTTACTTTAAATTATTTTGCAAGTCAAATTTTCTATTTCAAAAATATATTTTCATATAATAATATATGTAGAATGTATTGTGAATTATATATAACAAAGCTATAAGGGAGTGAGTTATCTGGCTTTATATCTTAATAGCCCGGATTCAATGTTCTCTTTCAATAAAATGTCCCTTGACAAGGTTGATTTAATACAAATGGGAGAAGTAGAAAGCAAAAGTTGGTTTTCAATGAAACGCTTCTTTCTCTCCGAGCGCATTTACATCGAATTTTGTGGGTGAGAAGCCAAGGAGAAAGAAATCCGATTTATTTTCTCCTCACCCATTCAACACAGTTGCGAGACGAATAAGCTTCAATAATTACCTCAGCGCTCTCCGAATTCAATATTGCCTTAGGATGTTAAAGGAAAAAGAAACTCAATGTGGCTCTTCCATCTAAAATGTAAAATAACAAATAAATGGATTTCTAGCAAGAGGATAGAATAAAATATTTTAAATTGCTGTCAAAAAATATATCCGCTGGATTAAAAGATCCCTTGACAGAAACGTCATTTTAATTTTAATATAATTTCAGATATATATTTATATAATAGGAGTGTATATATAACCTTGACGCAGGTTGGCTGGTTCTACTAGCCTTACCATGCAAATAAAAAGGAATGATTAAGAATCGTGATTTTTCCTTATTGACACATGGTTGGGTTTTAAAGAATACTTTTAGCGCTTCGTCTACGTCAATTCTGTAAAACGCATAAATATGTTTTCCTATTGACTTCACATTATTCGAATAGTCATAACTATATCCGATATATATATATATCTTCGGAAATATTTTTGATTTATTCCAAAATATATAGTAATTATAAAATAAAAGGATTTAGAAGCGCGAATGTTTCTTTTATACATAAAACGAACTTCTACTGTCCTTACTGCGATGCAAAAAATATATATTGGGAGGGCTTGGCTCATCAGTGGTGAACCCTCCCAGCGATTTCGCCAATTTAATCCACCAGACCGCTTCTCAGAGCTCTAATACTGTATTGGATCATTCTGCTTTTATATGCTACACTGAAGGATGGAATCTTAGAAATAGTTTTCAAGTAAACTATGGACATAAGCTTATAGGACAGTAGAATTACATTCAATTACATTAAATCCTTTTATTTTATATGTATAGATGGCGCGTTATTGCTTTGTGTTAATATATAGTAATTGTTTAAACAAAAAATGTGAGAGAATATCCATAAAAAGATCCATTTTAATTTACCATTATTTATTTATTACCAGTTGCAAACAAGACACGCCATATCCGATCTGGATAATTGCGCGTGAAACTATTTACAATAATTCATATTGTAGTAGAGTAAGTAACAGAATTATCAAAAAGAAAATAAACAATTAAGAAAAAGAGTGTAAAATAAACATATGCATTAAACAAATAAGCAACAACATAAGCAGGTAGAAGAAATCACAAGGTAGTTAATTTACCATTGTAAAATTAAAGGTTTAGCCAAAGCTTATATAAAAAGCGATTAATAGAAACATCCAATAGGTAAATAGAGAAACAATGAAAATGATTCTATCATCAGAAGAATGGCCTTATTAAAGCCGACATTTCTAGAAAATTCAGGCAACCGCCGTGAATGATGCTTTGGTATTTCTTTGAGCTCTCTGTAAACACAATTCCTGAAGCCCTTTCAATATACTTCCCATTACGATTCTTTTACATAATCATCATTAGAGTCCATTCTCAATTATCTGGTTAAAATACAAATTTTACCAAATACCCTGCCATGATTTTATTACACACATATAAGTAGAGGTTATGAATTAGAAGAATAAATATGCGATAACTATGAAATTATGCTTTTTTACATGTCTATGGGTAGTTAGCGACAGCTTATACAGTAAATGCGTGTCACATATCTGCACATGTTGAAAGCAGTTCTACTTTTGCACCTACAAGGTACCATAACATCGTTTGGATACTTGCATTCACTGGTGGGGTTGGAATTTTACAAAAGAGTATCGTAGGTTATTGAAGTATATTATTCATCTTCAGAAAAAATCCTCAATGCGGGGTTCGATCCCGGGTTGTGGTTGTCCAAAGTCGACGTCGTGTATCATTCTTCCATCAAACCTTCTGAAATGATGCTAAAATGACTAAGGTTTATGATAAGATTGAAATTTGGCGAAACTTGGTTATCCAACGAATATTTCAATATAATCAGTGATATAGATGTCCTTTACAGCAATTGATCTTCAGATGACTGGAAATTTAGAAAATAATTGAGAAACAGTTGAAATAAAGCATATTTTATATTCATAAATGTAAAATCTTTTGGAAACCTTAGATTTTGTCTGAACCCCCTTCCATATTTTCATTTGAATTCCTTTATATATACTTAAATAATTTCTCCTAGGTTAGATTCCCCATCCCCCTTTTTTATTTTTTATTTTGAAGAAGTCTTCTAATTTATAGAGGAACCAGAAATTCTCTATTCCTTTTTGGAATTATCGTGATTAGAAATTTAATTACATATTGTATTTTTTCATTTTTTCATTTGATGATATCTTAAAAATATATTTAAAACAAATATTCTTTATAATATACTTTGTATTACACAATATAATAGTAATATATTGAAAATGCTATATAGTTGATCCAAGTAACACCTCTGGCATTAAGTGTCATTTATCTCGACGCAATCACCATGCTGATCCATCTAATCAGATTGTGTGAGCCCTATTTTTTGAGCTCCATAAAGAAAAACGTGAAGTTTACTCGATAAAGCCTAATTTCTCATTTGCTAAAAGCGGCTCCTCAAAAAACAACATTGACAGCAACCCCCGAACGATTTTAATGTGGAATCTGGAAATTATCACACGAGATAATGGCTCCTTCACACCACCTCTTGTTTTTTCACATTAATTTTTTTCACATAAATATACTCTTAATTAGAGTGTACCTTATATATACACTTTTGAAATCTAATTTCTAAATATTTATATTATAAATTTAATATGCGCATGGAAAAGAAGATGAGTAGAATGCTTTGCTTGTGTTCATCGACGTTTTCAAATATTTTTAGACAATAATATGTATCTATTTATGTGAGAATCGTTGAAAATATGATTTCAAAATTCCATAAGCTTGGTGTTTAATGAATCTATAATTGTATTTATTGGATTCAATTTTTTTTTAATTCTGTAAAGTTTGGGGAAGAGAGCGAAGAACAAAGTAAAAGCTTCCAACAATATATTGAAATTATTGGGCAACGATACCATCGTCTTTAGAATCAACAAATGGGGGCAGATTATTGTTGGAATCTGTTGCGCGATAACAAGAAAGTAAAATACGGTATAATACATTTCAAAGTAAAAATGTTACATACATAATTTTGTAATAATTTTATTACTTCTTAAATATTTCTGCATCTTTCAAATAATGCTTAATAAGCCAAATAAAATGTTGATTCGCATACACAGTATTTCCTAATATACATATTTCCTCATATATAAAACAATCCTTCTTAGAAATAATATTTTTAAAAATCTAAATAAATTAGATTGTTGAACGAAATTTTATATGCCTATTAAATATGTAGATAGTATCAAAGGGCATAGTTATTGAAGTTAAATACAGGGTGATCCAAAAGTCCCGCACTATTTTAAAAATTAATAACTCCGCGAATATTTGCGCTAGAGCAATGCGGTAAACACCATTGTATTCAGGATGCAATGGGATTTTTTATGGCAAATAATGAAAAATTCGAAATTGATTTTAGTTACAATTTTATTCGCCAGATGGCGCTCTACCAGAATCAGATATTCAGCGGCCAAATTGTTTGATAAATTGAAAAATATAACTGATCGACACGTATTTTTCCTTTTTGAATACCAGGAAAGAACCCTAATAATATCAAATAACAAATTAATAAAACACCACTTCGCCAAAAGTATGAAGAATTGGTTAACGATTTTCAAATACAATCAGAGATATGTAAAATAGGTAAATGCAAATTAAAACATGTAGCAAAAATATTTATATTTTATATGGGGTTTTGTGAAATAGATTGAATGTTTGAAAAACACTGCTGATATCAATACACGAATTTTTGAAATGTTAATATAGTACAAAAAATTTTGATGGCACTATTAATAGGATTTCTTGCTATAAGAAATGTGTAGTTTCTTGACTGATTGGCGACCCTTGACTATTTAACTGGATATTTGTCATGATCCAACAAATGAAATATAGAGGGGAGTGACAAAATATATTTGTCATACTTTATTCCAAATATCCTATGGGCTTGTCAAATGTTATCATTGTTTATTATACTGTACACAATTTTAAAAAATGTGTCCCTTCAAATAAAAATAATTTTTAAATCGACCTTTTGCGTTGAAAAACGTGGTAGTAAAATCATTTTGTATTATTTTTTTCACAAAATTTCTAAAGTTATTGGTGTACAGAAAATATTCCTTATGCTATTTCTTCTAATGAGCGAAAAGCGAAAAACTAAACATAAGGCGAAAAATTGTGTGTACCAGTGTTATTCGAGAAGTTATAACACTTTTTGGTTTGCACGACATAATATGTGAGCAAATGACAAACAAATTATTATTGTTCACAAAAAAAAGAGTCAAGATGTGAGGACAGCATTTATTATCCCCATATCCCAACACAAAGAGCTGCAAAATATTGGTAGATAATATAATAGATGGCGGCTTATATAACACATGAGGTAACTGCCTTCTCTCTTGTATTAGGTCACAATCCTTGCTCAATGTGGCGCCCTTCATTCTCAATCACCGCCTGCAAACGATAAATGACAGAATGGACAGCATTAAATAACATATCTGTTGAAATTGATAAAACGTGCCATCTGATAGAAACCTTCAACATGGCCAATGTGGTAGGCCAGCATCGATAAACACACGATATAATGTACCCCCATAAACAAAAATCGCAAGGCGTCAAGTCTGGTGATCTTGGAGGCCACTGGTATATAAAGTGGCGACTTATCACACGATTTTCACCGAACGTATCCTTCAGCAATTGTTTGGCACCTCGGGAGATATGAGGAGGTCCTCCATCTTTCATGAATGTTATTTCGCTTAGTGCTTTTGCCCTGCAATATGGGAATACCCTTTTCTCTCAAAAGTTGAACATAACGTTCACCAGTTACAAAAACGGTTTTAAAAGTTCTTCCATTGATTTTTCAAAAAAGATTGGCCCAATAATAAAAGAAGTGAACCCACACAAAACTGTAACTCTAGGCTGATAAAGTGGCATTTCTGTAAAAATCCTAGGGTTTTCTGTTGCCCAAATGCGGCTGTTTTGAATGTTAAATTCTCCGTTTAGAGAAAAGTGAGCATCATCTGTCCACAGAACATTCGAAAGCAAGTTTTCATCAATATCAATTTTCCGGAAAACCCATGCAGAGAATTCTTGACGCATCTCAAAATCGCCAACTTTCAGCTCGTGAAATCTTTGAATTTTGTATGGGTACACACAATAGAGACATTAAGTGGAGCGTCTTCGGATATCACAATCATACTCGGCGAATTTAACGCCAAAAGTTCAATTTGGGGATCACCTGTCCAGGATAACAAAAGTCAGCAGGTTGAGGACATGCTACCGACCTCGACCTTACACCGTTAAATAACGGAGAGAACAGCTAAGTCCACAGGCACAGAATCCGCAATAGACATCACAGCGATAAATTACAACATCGCACCCACAACACAATGGAAAATCCTGAGAGGTGCAATCAGTGACCACAGACCAATTTTAACAACCCTAAACTTAAAATTGAGAATGCCCATTAGAATAAAAGAACATGGAACACTAGGAAAGCCGACTTGAAAAATATTCACAGAAAAGCTTGAAGAACTGTGCAACGAAAAATTGAATTACAGAACGCTTGACAAAAACTTGGAAAAATTATCTTCGAACATTTCAAAAGCTGCAAAAGCATCGATACCTAGAGATAGACGTAAAGACCTGTGGATACCTTACTGGAAGGACCACAATATCGAGGCAATGATTGCAGAGAGAGAGAGAGACAATATCAATGAACTTCTTAAAACTAATAAAACAGAAGAAAACAGAAAGGAACTCATTGAAATTAGTCACAAAATAGAACAAGAAATTTGGATATGCAAACAAGAAAAATGGCAGAATTCTGCGAAAAAATGGATGCAAGAAAGGACAGCCAACACTGGAATATGATTAGAGTGTTAGAGAACAATCAAAACCAACACCAATCCTCCAATACTCTAACCGATATGAATAGAACAGCGAGAACGAACAAACAGATGGCTGACATAATTGCTGAATATCTTTCAAGCACTTCCATACTCAACTATACGAATGAAGACAGGACTCTAAAAATAATATAAACCAGTTAGTTAAACAAGCAAGAAACTTCCATCAACAAGATATTTACTCGAGAGACTTCAAACTGAATGAGCTAAACTCATCAATAAAAAAATCCTAGAGGTCACCAAGAGAAAATCTAATATTTGGTCAAATGATTAAACACTTTGAAAACAAAGCTAATAATCAACTCCTACGAATACTTAACATTTCATGGCAAACTGGTAAACTACCAAAGAATTGGAAGATATCAATTATAGTGCCAATACTGAAGCCAAACAAAGATGCCAAGGAATACAAGAACTATCGGCCAATTGCTCTCACCAGCATACTTTGTAAAATACCAGAACGAATTATCCACTCTAGGCTCATAGTCTGGCTCACTAAAAACAATAAAATAAACCTCTACCAAACTGCCTATAGATCCCAGCACTGTACGACTGATCAACTGTTTTACTTCTGTCAATAAATAATAGATTCTTTCCAGGAAAAACCGCCAAAGAAGACCACGGCTATATTCCTTGATATGACCTAAGCTTTTGATCGAGTGTGGAGGGAGAAATTACGTGAAAAGCTGCATAATATCGGAGTAAGAAGAAAAACCTTAATCTGGATTGCAGACTTCTTAAGGGGAAGAAGGTTAAAGGTTCGGGTCAATGGAGAATTTTCCAAGGAAGGAAGAACATGGGCTGGTGTACCTCAGGGATCTGTGCTCAGTCCTCTACTCTATCTGCTATATATTAACGACATCCATCCTTACCTCACTGAATACACAAAGGTTGCCTGTTATGCAGATGATATAGACATATGACACACAAGTAGCAGCATAGAAAAATCGTAAAAAATACTGAACACATCAATGAGAGGACTGGAGAAGTGGGCAATGGAACACCAAATGACCATAAACCCAATAAAACCAAACCTATGCGTCTTCTCCACTCACAGGGAAAAGGGGATAAATATAACCACAAAATAAGCATACACAAACAAATAATTGATAAAATTAGAAATCAATAATACCTAGGTGTGATACTGCAGTCCTGAATCTTTCCAGTTGGTTCGAGGACCACGCCATCACCATCTCCTAAGCGGCGAAGTACGCGATCAACGTATTCATCGTAGATCGCAAAATGCGTGGTGTCACTGGAGACCCACTGGCGATTCTCCACCAAACCCTGCAGCGCTGGCAGAGGCGCCATATTCATTGTACATAGTGTATATAATGCATATTATCTTTTTTAATAGTGCAGACTGTGCATGTATTGACAAGATGTCAACAAAATTATTTTAATTATTATTGATGAGGAATTGGAATTTTCAGAACACTTAATTAGGACCTCAAATAGAGCTATCAGAAAACTAAATATTCTGAGAAGGCTATGTGGAACAAATTGGGGAGCAAAACCCAAAATTCTCAGAACAACATATACCACCTTAATAAGGCCGATAATGGAATATGCAACACCGGTCTGGGCTCCCTCAAGCTCATCACTAAAAGTAAAACTAATCACTGGTGCTGTTTCATCCACCAACAATGAGAATATTCAAAGAGAATGTGTTCTATACCTACTCGCTCGAAAGCAGAAGACAAAATAAAAACAACTTGGATCGGCACTTCGGAAACGAGGAACCAGAGGACGAGATCTCTCTGACCACTTGTGGTTTGGTGGATCCGCCCTTTTCTGAGAATGAGGTGAAACTGACGGCTTTCAAGTTCGGGAAAAGGAAATCTCCTGGTCCCGAAGGGATCGATAACACGGTCGTGAAAGCCCTGGTAAGGATGCGCCCATCGCTTCTTTCCAGGTTATTCAATAGGTGCCTGGACACTGGTACATTTCCTGAGGCATGGAAGGTTGCCCGAGTAGTGCTTCTCGAAAAGTCTGGTAGAAAGGGTAATTTTCCTAATGATTATCGTCCGCTTTCTTTACTAGTGTGTCTAGGTAAAGTCCTGGATAGCCTAATAGCTCAGCGACTGAAGCACTGGCTAGAGAGTAATGAGCTCCTTTCCTCTTTCCAACATGGTTTTAGGGAAGGGAAGTCCATAACCACAGCTCTGAACGAGGTGTTAGAGGGGGTTGAGATGGGCTTAAATAAGGGTGCTTGGGTTCTTCTCGTGGCCCTGGACATTGATGGCGCGTTCAACTTCATGAGTTGGAACAAGCTGATGAGAAATTTGATGGACATGGGTTGTCCAGATAATTTGTGCAGCTTGGTTCGTGACTTCCAGAGGGATAGACGGATTAGCCTCAGTTTTGGTGGGCGGAAGTTGGAAAGAAACTGTGCTAGGGGTTGCCCCCAGGGCTCTTGCTGCGGACCTATTCTGTGGAATATCCTGGTGAACACCGTTTTCTAGGAGGAGCTCCCTGAGGGAGCCAGGCTGGTTCTCTATGCTGACGACCAGTTCCTCATCATTGAGGCTGCTTCGAGAGCGAAGGCTGAGAAGTGTGTTGAAACTTCTCTCCAAATTCTCTCGATCTGGGCCCATGACTCTGGCCTTAAGTCCCTAAAGCCCTCAGCTTTAAGCCTAGAGACATAAGAAGTAAAATGAAAGGGATCAAATGGGAACACAAGCCGGCTATCCGGATGGAAGGACGGAGGGTAGCGTTGGTCAATAGGATGACCATCCTGGGGGTAATCATTGATGACAAGATGGGTTGGCAATACCAGGCGGTGGAGATGGTGGCGAGAGGCAGGGAGGCGTTGTGCAGGCCTGTCCTGGTTGGCTCTCAACAGGGGCGGGGGTACTATTTTTAGGAACCTCTGCCTCTCCTGTGTCGAGCCAATCTTGCTATATGCTTCCGGGGCTTGGTGGCGCCGAAACAGGGTTAAGAAGGTGGCAACAACTCTAGAGAGAGTGCAGAGGACAGCGGCACTCAGAATCACAGGGGGATATCGCACTACCAGCAATGAGGCCTTTTTGGTCCTCGCTGGGCTTATTCCCCTGGGATTGAAACTAGAGGAGGAGACCACAGACAGAAGATCTGGGAGAACAGGGAAGATGCCCTGGGACTTGAAGCGGGGGCCCTGGAATCGAAGAGGGACCCAAGGAAGCCTCCGCAGTGGTTGCCAAAGTGGAAATGGAGTCCTGGAGGGCCGACAGGGATTGGCACGGAGGTTTTCACTGATGGTAGTAAGTCTGGAACCAATACTGGAGCTGGTGTAGTGATATTCACTAATGGAGAGCTGATCTTCCAAGAAAGTTTAACACTCAGAGTGGACGAATTGGTCTTTTCAGCCGAGCTGGTTGAGATCAGGGTAGCCCTCAGAGTGTGGGCCGAGAAGAACTTCAGCCCGGACCGCTTCTATTCAGATTGTATGTCGGCCCTCGTCACCATCAATCTAGAGAAAGGGCAACTCGCGCATCAAATAATCCAGGAGCTGGAGATGATGACGCGGGCTCCGGAGCTCCCTTGGTTTAGGAGACACAGCTTCATCGAAGGTAATGAGTTCGCAGACAGGATCGCTAAGGCAGGATGCTTTAGAGGTAGATCACTGAGGACCCCAGTAACCAAGAAAGAAGTTTATAGGAGGATCAGGGGGCACGTCCAGGACTTATGGTTGGACAGATGGAGGAACAGTGTGAAGGGGAGAGAGGTATTCAATGGGGTAACAACCCCCAAGTACCTCTGTAAGGTAATGTCCCACAAACTCATTAGGGTAGTTTGGGACATGGGCTCTTCCCCAAGTCTCCACAGATTTAAAATTAAGAGAAACCCTGATTGCGTCTATGGAGAAAGGGATGTGAATGCACGCCACTACGTCTTGGATTGTCCAAGGGTAGTGGGTGTGCAGGAAGAGTGAAGGAGGGCGAGTGGCGCGATCGAGAGTAAGCTGCTGAGAAATCACAGCAAGCTTCTTGAAAAGCCCACGACGTGGCAGCTGAGCCTTTCCTCAGCTGTGAGTGAACAGAGTCGACCGGGGGTTGCCTCCCCGCGGTCCCTGCTGGACACAATAGATAGTTTCCTATTTTGCTGTGATTAAAGGCCACCGGTATAGAAATCCTTCCAGACACGTTGTCTGGGAGGTGGTGTTTCCAGGTACAATGTCCAAAAACTAGCTTGGATACCGTTACTTGGCTTATGAGTTGAACAGAATAGCAGCGAAAGGCATGCTTCGCATGCCGGCTTGTGGACCGAAAGGTCTGGCTGGCCATCTGCTTCTAGGGTGTACCAACTGTGCTTAGGTGGGATCCTCCAGTTCTTGTTTATTTTGGCTACTGTTTCTATTTCTTTAAAAGTAAGTTTATTTTTCTGTAACAAGGGTTCTTTTGTGCCTTTTTTCGCTAGAGCATCAGCAGCTTCATTGCCTTCAATGCTAACATGTAAGGGTATCCATTGAAGGTGAATTTTTGAGGTATTGAGAGTTTTTGGAGATAACCAATTATGTTCCTGCTTACTTTGTCTCTAAGTTCCCCTGTGTGACTCAAGTGTTGTATGACACTTCTACTATCAGTAAGAATCCATATATCGTGATGTTTAGTGTTTCTGATGGATTTTAAGACTTCATAGATTGCTATAAGTTCTGATCTGAAGACTGAGGAAAATTCTGGGTTTCTTCTGTTTATTTTCTCATTGCCATTTGTGGTTTTAATGAGAGAGCCACTACCAGTGTGTCCCAACTCGTCTCTGCTACCATCGGTATAGATAGTTATTGCATTTTTAGGAATTTCATTTATTATTTCTAATGATAATTGTTTTAAGTATTCTGGATTTTGGTATTGTTTTTGTTGGTGGGTTCATTTAAAGTGGCATTAAAAATAACATTTTGTTAGTGGTTCGCATGGAGATATTTTTTCAGCTAAATAATATTTTCCCACTTTATATTTTAAAAATCCATTTCTTTTGGCCAGGTGGAGAGGGCCTTCTTTTTTGAGTCTTATATTGGGTTCCCAATTAAGTATGCAATTGGAAGTCCTGTGTTTGTTTTCATAACTCTTGATTTTGTTTATATATTTTGCCAGATTGTAGCTTATTCTATCCTTTAAGGGCATAATGTCTGCCTCGTAAAGTACAATATTATCAGGGCAGGTATTTCGAAGACCTGTAATAATTCTAGTTGCATTTAGTTGTATCCTTTCCAGTGTTTTTAGATTTTTTTCAGATGCTGTACCATAGATTTGATATCCATATTCCTAGATAGGTCTCATTGGAGATGTGTAAGTTAATTTTAGTGTTGTTGCTTCAGCTCCCCACTTTTCCTGAAATATATTTCAAGATTTTTAGTCGGTCTCTTCCTTTTCTAACAACTCCTTCAATATGTTTACTGAAGTTAATTTCTGGATCCATGGTGTAGCCGAGATATTTAGGGTGTTTATTATATTGCAATTGTTGTTCTTTCAGAATAATATTTGGTCTTATTTTGTATAGTTTCTTATCGGTAGTAAAAAGACAGGTTTCAGATTTTTGGGGGTTAAATTCTAATTTATGTTTATTAGCAAATTTTCTAGGTGGAGAAGAGTCTTGTTCAAATCTCTTTCAGCTTTTTTCCAGTTAGTGTTGCTGCTCCATAGAATAATGACATCAGCGAAAAGTCTAATATTGGTTTTATGTGAAATTTTTTCTTCTATGCCTGCAATAAATAGGGTGAAGAGAGTTGGGCTAAGGACTGATCCTTGTGGTAATCCTTGGTACAATTTGAAGGTTTTAGATAGAGTGCCATTATATTTGACCCTGATGTATCTATTTTTAAGGGAATCATTTATCCAAGTTATAGCTTTTCCATCAAATTTGAAATGTTTGTATAATTTTGTAATTAACTTGTTTTTCCATACCTTATCAAAAGCTTGTGTAAGGTCTAAAAAGTAGCTATGGTGTTGTTAGTTGGTTTTTCGTTTTGTGCATCTTTTACCTTTTGTGTGAAAAATAAGAGTTGGTCTATTGTCCCATGTCCTTTCCTAAATCCATATTGTTCTTCTGGTAAGAGATTTCTTGTGTCGGGGTGGTAGGTGAGTCGTCTGAGTATAATTTTTTCCATTAATTTGCAGCAAATATTTGTGAGGGAGATAGGTCGGTAGTTTTTTGGGTCATCAGCAGATTTGTCAAGTTTTTTAATGGGAATTATTGTTGCATTTTTACAGTCTTGAGGCAATTTTCCAGTTTTCCAGGAGTTATTGAAAATATTAAGAAGTCTTTCTTTGCCAATTTTGCCCAAGTTTGATATCATTCGGCCATGGATTCTATCTGGCCCAGGAGTCTTGTTTAGGTCAGTGTTTTCTAATGCATAAGCTAGCTCTTTCATATCGATTTTATTCATGGAAAATATTATGAGTGCTGGTGACATTTTTAGAGTCATGAATAATCTTTCGGGCCTTTTTTCAACCTTGATTTTACTACTTATTTGATATGAATTACCTAAAAGATTGGCAGCAATTTTGTCATTAGTTGCTGGTCTACCATCTGTATTCTTACTCATATTTGTGTTTTCAGTTTGTGGCTGGACTCTGTCAATTTGTTTTGCCAAATTCCAAAGTTTTGTATTTGGGTTTCTTGGGTTCAGGTTTTCACAGGTTTGTTTCCATTTTTCCCTTTTCACATTTACGTATAATATTTTTATTTTTGCAATCACAATGTTCAGTTCAGTTCGACAATTTGTTTGGTTTTAGGTGCACTTTTTTATAGTTCATTTCTTTTAGTTATAAGTGTTTGAATATTTTTGCCTGGTGTGTATAATTTGGAATCCATTTCTTAATATTACCTCTTGGTATTGAAACTTTGGCTGCTTCAATAATGGTGTTTTCGAAAGATATCATATTAGCCTTTTTGAAGTTCCAGAATTTTTCTTAATTGAGCTAGTTTTGGTCTTGGTGCTAATTTCTATCAAATTAGGCAAATGATCACTTCCAGAACTTTTTAATATTTGCTATTTGCATTTGTGGAAAATGCCAGGATAGTAAAAACTTATATCAAGGGCTTGTGCAGTATTATAGCTTGTAGGAATGATGGGTAGGATTCCCATCATTTAAGCAAATGAGAAGGCATTGTCTTCAAATATGTTTGATAGTATTTTGCCTCTTGGGTTTGGCGTAGAACATCCTCATAGTTGATGTTTGGCATTAAGGTCACCTACAATAATAGTGTTGTCTGTAAGAAATTGAGCCATTGTTCCATCGTCAATAAATGTATTGTTTGGAAGGTGATACATATTGTATATGTTGGTGGCTTTGTTCTGATTGAGGTAGACTTTGATACCTTGAGCTTCGAGGTCTAATGTGTTTGGAATATTAATGGCTATGTCCTCATAGTACAAATTCTTGATTAAAAATGCTAGGCCACGCCCTTTAACAGCATATACAGATGGATCTTCAGACCTTACCCTGAGTAATGGAGGGGCCGGAATTAACATAATACTGCAAGATGGAACAAACATCAAAATCAAAGAAGGAGCAGGACAGATTTCGTCAAACTTCACTTGTAAACTGACAGCTATCTGGAAAGCCCTTGATTTATGCCTTAACCAATCATCCCTGCATCAAGCAGAAGGAATTTTAATATACAGCGACTCCATATCCGCTCTAAAAGCAATTCAGAAGGGCAATACTAAAATCACACAGAAAATACACTCGTTACTTACCCAACTGGAACCATTGGAGAATAACTGCATTCTACATTGGATCCCTGCCCATGCTGGGATCGGGGGTAATGAAATGGCATTTGAATTGGCAAAGGAAGCCAGAAAGTTGAGCCAAAGGAAAGAACAAATGTCATTATTTGACGCTGATTCTTTGTCAAAAAACAAGATTATTAAACAAAAAAATAAGAAAAGATCAAAATGCGAAATAAATTCTGAGAGAAAAATGACAAAAACTATAACAAGACTTAGAACAAAACACTATAAAGGAATGACAATACATCCAGATGGCACAAGAACCTATAGGGCATGCAACAATTGTCCTGGTGTGGAACTTACACCTACCCACATATTCTCATAGCCAGCAATGGGCGCAGCCTTGCAGAAAATTGACATAGACCCAGAGCAACAGCTTTACACACCCAAGATAGTGGACATTGCTGCTGCTGTAATGGAGATGCATGGATACATCTAAGGCTCTTGATTGGACACGATAACAACAACAACGGTATTCCAGAGTAAAATAAATTATCAGAGATAGATAAATATTTTTCAGATGAATTAAAATAAATATAATCGATACTGAGTGAGAGTTGAATTAAAAATATTAGAAATTTATTATCTTCGGAAACAATCCGTATCTAAAATATAAATTTTCTTTTTGCTACATGTTTCAATTTGCATTTACCTATTTTACATATCTCTGATTGTATTTGAGAATCGTTAACCAATTCTTCATACTTTTGGCGTAGTGGTGTTTTATTAATTTGTTATTTGATATTATTAGGGTTCTTTCCTGGTATTCAAAAAGGAAAAATACGTGTCGATCAGTTATATTTTTCAATTTATCAAACAATTTGGCCGCTGAATCTCTGATTCTGGTAGAGCGCCATCTGGCGAATAAAATTGTAACTAAAATCAATTTCGAATTTTTCATTATTTGCCATAAAAATCCCATTGCATCCTGAACACAATGGTGTTTACCGCATTGCTCTAGCGCAAATATTCGCGGAGTTATTAATTTTTAAAGTTGTGCGGGACTTTTGGATCACCCTGTATATATACATGCATATATATGTATAAGACATTGGGTTTATTCATTTGCACTATCTTTGGCTAATTTATTTATATAGCAATAAGTTTAATATCATCATTTTTGAATGAATATCATGAATATCATGGGTAAATGCTTCATGTCCATAACCTGAGAAATAGAGTCAATCGAAAAAAATTTAATGCCACGTTAATCAGCACAAAAGTTTAGCCCAAAAATGTTTTGTTTATTTGAGGGGGAGAATAAATATATTTTTCTTTTATTTTTTATTCTAGTTTTTGTGAAATCATATAAGCACACTGTAAATTATATATATGTCATAATTTGCCTAATGCCCAAGAGATATTATTTATTTTCGCCATAATTAGTATGTTAAAATGTAAATACAAATTCACCTATCCATAAATCTGTACAAAATAAACGTGGGAGCCAGCCAGCGCGGGCGAAGGCCACGCCTCTGCCGCGTGCGCGCGCGCTCAAAAGTGTGGAACAAGTTCTTTTTCGAAACATACATGCACAACGGCTGCGCCCTTCCATTCGACCACGACGGATACGACATATATTATATTTAAAAAATGTTAGTTTATTTTAAAATTATATTTCTATAAAAAACTATTCTGTAAAGCCGACCGCCAAAGGTCGCTGCTTTCCATATATAAAACCCATTGGTGTTATTTCCCGTTGGCCGGCTCAAATATTTTTGTACATATGTAAATATATAATCTTTTATTTTCTTCTTTACGCCTTGAATCAGGTATTACTTCCTTAATAATGTATTTTGTATTCCATGGGATCAATTAAAGCTATTTATGATCTTAACTATTTTTATTACCACGCCTGCAATTTCACAGGCAAACTAATTAACTATAGTTTCCAAAAATATTCCGAGATAGATTAGCCAGAGATTAAATGCGATATTATAAAATTCATATTTAAATAATTTTACAACCAGTATATATATAATCATTATAATAAATAAAAATGGGGCAGAAGAAATTATCATTATCAAAGTGACACCTTGGCCATGAGAAAATGAATAATAAAGTAAAGGACTGCAATACAGCTTTCATCTTTAATAGAAGAATGTGTTTGTCATTTCACATCTCTATTGGAGAAAATCAAATTCCCGTCTATGAATTATTTTTAATAAAAATAACACCATGTGTATATTTAACAAGAGACATTTTTTGCGTTATTTTATCAAAGAAAAATGATCCCATCGTTCTATGGAATATTCAATTATCGAACACTAAGTTTATACTAATTTTAAAAATTAGTGTATAGTATATGTTATTTTAATTATAGAGTCCAATATATACAAGTATATAATAATATAATAATAATAATGGTGTTGATCTGTAATATTATATATAATTGTTAGCTGTATATATACTGAATGTAATATTTAAATCAAAGATACAATTCTTTCATTGGCCTTGTAGAATGAGAGTGGTGTACATGTGCTCGCATGTTTTAGTAAAAAATACAAACATCCTCGATAAAGAGAGGCGAGTTGCCCCTCGAAATATTGGAACAATAAAATAATTATAATTCCAATATATGCATCTTTGTTGAATATAATTTTGATTATGGATTGCTTAATCTTCAAAATACATATATGTGTGAAAAAATAGGGGGGAAAGGTCAGATGTTGATATTAAAAACAAAAAGGCGCATATCCTGACCGCTCCCATTTATTTATTTATGCTTATGAGGTGATACCGCTCCCATGAGCATTTTAGATAACAAAGCGCCATTATTTTTAATACATATATATAGCAAAAAAATACTTATAGAAAATAAAAATGTATATGTATCACGCAAATCACAATTATGCAAATATATATTTTTTGTTTTATGATTGATAAATAAAAACGAATACAGGCTATTTATCCGAATATTAACTATTCCTAAAATGTATCAATCAGGTTGAAAAGGATTATAAGAATGCAATATAATTAAATTCGATATAAAATTCCATATTTATATGAATATATTCATATATAGAAATATACCCGAACACTATGTTTCTTATAAGAATTCTCAAGTTTTAAAGGAAATAACCCATTCATTATGTGAAATTGTAATTGATGAAAGAGCTGCCCGTGGCGTCCAAGCGCTGTTTTTGTTTCCATTTATTTTACCCTAATTGGGCCGAACTTTCTTTTCTCTCTCCTCTTCTTATTTTTACCTATTTAGTTCGGATAATTAATTCTCCTCATAGGAATAACAAATTCCTACTGAATCACCTGAAATATGCTCTGGAAACTCACACTAGGTTATAGAATAAATACCTACTCGCATATATATTTCCTATATATCCTTATCATTATATATTGATGCAATAGGTTTTTAATTCGTTTTGATATCGTTTTTATCATATTTTTATATCGCAATAATTTTGAAAATATTGGGATTATTTTGGTATATTTAAAATTTAAGTTATATTTATACTAATATTACGATATTCGTTCATATTTTTCTGTGTTTTTGGTTTTGAAATGGCAGCGCTGCAGACGATTGCAGTCACGGACGTCTCACAAGATCTTCGGGCGAAAATCCATTCAATAAAATATTCATAACAAGAATAATAGCCCGGCATCGCCCGGAAGTTTCCCAAATTAATGTTTGCCCATACAATATTGTGTTATTGTATTTTCCTATTTTCCTAACAGAAAAATGCAATATTACAGCGGTATGGAAGATTAAGATAGCGAAATCTCTGGGAGGGTTCACCACTGATGATCCAGGCCCTTCCTATTAATTTATAATTGCAGTAAGGGCATTAGAAAATTGTTTTATTTCAGAATCATACGCGTCTAAAAAAGTTTCAATTTCTTGTAAAATATGGCGGGCTAATGCATCATAAAATATATGTATTATATATTATTTTTAGTAATATAATAGTAGTATTTATATAGTTGTTGTTGTTGCATGTCCAGCTCATCATTGGAAAATGAGTGCCGTTATCTCGTTAGTCACCTTGGACCAGAAATTGGTCAAATATTCCAAGGGTCCAGGGGGGGGGCACAGGGAAGTGTGGTTAGAATTCTTCTCCCCAATAGAAGTAGTGGAATAGCACTTCCAATAATAAATATTTTAAAACATTACTTAGAGAGAGAGAGAGTAATAAGGCTCCTTATAATATTTAATGATAAAATTAATATGTGCTTTTATATATATGCACTCATGGACTAAACTTAAAAAGAAGTTGTACCTTCTATCATGTATATAAGGATTCGGACAGTAACTTTGAAAGTTATTTGATACACAGTGAGCTTTAATAACGAGTTTACAAAGTGGGAAGAGGAGCTTCTTTTTATTAGCATGCACACAAGCTTTCGGACATATCGTCCTTCATCAAGTAAGAGTAATAAACGCGCTGAGGATCCATATATACACAAAGCTGAAAAGAAAATTTACATAACTGCAAAAGATAAAAGTATTTAAAGATAAAAATAAGAACCAAATATGCTAAAAAGATTATAGGGATTAAATGCTAATAAATCTGGATTAAGTACATATGCACTATGAATGGTGTTAATCAAGGGCAGGTAAATGCAACCTATGGCTATTCACATAACATATGGTATTGTTCTGGTATATCTATATGCCTGTTGATGCTGTTTGTTTTTATTGACACAAATGCCTCTAGTAAAAGTCTTTGGTACTTATTATTGATATTATTGTATAGAATGGATGGCTTTGTTAGATTGAATGTATGACCGGTTTGCATAGAATGACTGTAAATAGGGGAATTTAGGTTTTTATTAGAGATGTTTCTGGAATGCTCAACCATTCTGATGGCGACGGATCTACCCGTCTCCCCGACATAAGTGGCATTGCATTGGTCGCAAGAGACGGAATAGACAGCACCACCAGAACGGAGAGAACTCGCATGAAGGGAAGATCTGGTAATGGGGTGTCGGATTAGTGTGGCGATGTTAGGTGGGTTCTGGAAGTATGTTGTAATGCCATGTTGCCTTAAAAACCTGGCTATGGTGATAGACTGGGGGCAAAAAGGAAGGGAGCAAATATTTCTGTGTATAGCTGGAGCACTGTTGTGGTGAGGGTCATGCATGTGTTTAAGAATGAAGGGGGTCGGGTAGCCGGATTTGGATAAATATGAAAATATTTTAGCCTTTTCTATTGTTTGAAATAACGGGAGGGAACAATGAGTAAAGATACGTTTAGTGAGAGCTCTAACTGTATTGATTTTGTGTGGTGTTGGGCAATGTGACCGGAAGTTTGTGTGGTGTGGGGGTGTGTTGTTTTTATAGTATACTGTGGTATGGAAACTGCTGGGGGTGCGTATGACTAGTGTATCTAGGAAAGGTAGGACTGAGTGATTTTCTGTTTCATGGGTGAAGGCTATGTCTGGGTGGAAGGAGTTGAGGTCAGATAGGATGTGAGAGGCAGATACCTCACTTACCAAGCAAAAGGTATCATCGATGTACCGCCTCCATAGAAAGATGTCTGAAGAATGGCGTGAAGTGATCCATTGGTCCAGTGACCTCATGACAACCTCAGCCACCACGGTTGAGAGGGGGCTACCCATGGGGGAGCCCTTGGTCTGCTTGAAAAACTGGGTATCAAATGTGAAGGTGGACATGCCTAGGCATATGGATGTGAGCTCGACAACCGTCTCCGCGGTGAGGGTGTCTAACAGGGGGGCATTTTCAAGGAAAGTGCGTAAACTATTAATGATCAAGGGGTGGGCAAGTGAGAGATATAGAGACGTTACATCGAAAGAAACCATTATGGACCTGGGGGGAGGTGTGAGGCTGGTGATATAGGACACAAACGAGGGGGAGTTTGCAATGGTATATTCCCATGGGGGAGACTGTAGAAGGGGGGTCAAGAAGTTGGACAAAAATTTTGACAGGGTATATGCCGGAGAGAGATGGTAAGATATGATTGGTCGGAGGGGAACATCGGGCTTGTGGATTTTTGGAAGGCCGTAAATGTAGGCTATTACGGCCTTCCAAAAATCCACAAGCCCGATGTTCCCCTCCGACCAATCATATCTTACCATCTCTCTCCGGCATATACCCTGTCAAAATTTTTGTCCAACTTCTTGACCCCCCTTCTACAGTCTCCCCCATGGGAATATACCATTGCAAACTCCCCCTCGTTTGTGTCCTATATCACCAGCCTCACACCTCCCCCCAGGTCCATAATGGTTTCTTTCGATGTAACGTCTCTATATCTCTCACTTGCCCACCCCTTGATCATTAATAGTTTACGCACTTTCCTTGAAAATGCCCCCCTGTTAGACACCCTCACCGCGGAGACGGTTGTCGAGCTCACATCCATATGCCTAGGCATGTCCACCTTCACATTTGATACCCAGTTTTTCAAGCAGACCAAGGGCTCCCCCATGGGTAGCCCCCTCTCAACCGTGGTGGCTGAGGTTGTCATGAGGTCACTGGACCAATGGATCACTTCACGCCATTCTTCAGACATCTTTCTATGGAGGCGGTACATCGATGATACCTTTTGCTTGGTAAGTGAGGTATCTGCCTCTCACATCCTATCTGACCTCAACTCCTTCCACCCAGACATAGCCTTCACCCATGAAACAGAAAATCACTCAGTCCTACCTTTCCTAGATACACTAGTCATACGCACCCCCAGCAGTTTCCATACCACAGTATACTATAAAAACAACACACCCCCACACCACACAAACTTCCGGTCACATTGCCCAACACCACACAAAATCAATACAGTTAGAGCTCTCACTAAACGTATCTTTACTCATTGTTCCCTACCGTTATTTCAAACAATAGAAAAGGCTAAAATATTTTCATATTTATCCAAATCCGGCTACCCGACCCCCTTCATTCTTAAACACATGCATGACCCTCACCACAACAGTGCTCCAGCTATACACAGAAATATTTGCTCCCTTCCTTTTTGCCCCCAGTCTATCACCATAGCCAGGTTTTTAAGGCAACATGGCATTACAACATACTTCCAGAACCCACCTAACATCGCCACACTAATCCGACACCCCATTACCAGATCTTCCCTTCATGCGAGTTCTCTCCGTTCTGGTGGTGCTGTCTATTCCGTCTCTTGCGACCAATGCAATGCCACTTATGTCGGGGAGACGGGTAGATCCGTCGCCATCAGAATGGTTGAGCATTCCAGAAACATCTCTAATAAAAACCTAAATTCCCCTATTTACAGTCATTCTATGCAAACCGGTCATACATTCAATCTAACAAAGCCATCCATTCTATACAATAATATCAATAATAAGTACCAAAGACTTTTACTAGAGGCATTTGTGTCAATAAAAACAAACAGCATCAACAGGCATATAGATATACCAGAACAATACCATATGTTATGTGAATAGCCATAGGTTGCATTTACCTGCCCTTGATTAACACCATTCATAGTGCATATGTACTTAGTCCAGATTTATTAGCATTTAATCCCTATAATCTTTTTAGCATATTTGGTTCTTATTTTTATCTTTAAATACTTTTATCTTTTGCAGTTATGTAAATTTTCTTTTCAGCTTTGTGTATATATGGATCCTCAGCGCGTTTATTACTCTTACTTGATGAAGGACGATATGTCCGAAAGCTTGTGTGCATGCTAATAAAAAGAAGCTCCTCTTCCCACTTTGTAAACTCGTTATTAACCTTCAGTGAAGAGCAGTTCTACTTAACAGTGAGCTTTATTGAAGATACACGAGATAACCAAGTGTAAACAAAATTTCCTCTGTCTCCTTTAAAAAAACGGCCGACGACATCAAAAACTTTCCATTTCCTTAAGTTTTGTTCATGAGTGTATATCTACGTTGTGCCTACTGTTTATTTACTTTCTCTGCCTACAGTTTATGTACTTTATTAGAAAACTTACGTTTATATTTTGCGCGATTTTCCTTTTTCTACTAAATTAAAACTTGTGTACTCTCCCTACTGTTCTTACTGCGATGAAAAATATTTAATAGAAAATTTAAAATGAATTTTGAAATCGAAACCGCCCTTGTAATAATGAGGGTCATAGCCCAAAACCATGGTACACAGATTTACTTTTCTCAGAATTTGGCAAAAATGATGTTGTGATACTCTTCTTATTCCCAACAGTACGTTCGGTGAGAATAAGAAAACAAATTTATTGATATGAAACTCGAAACGTAAAAGTAATCTTGATTGCAAACCATGATTTTATAACAGATATAAAATGTATAATGATTAGCTTCTTTATTATATATATGTGTGTGATTAATATATATGTTATATTTAAGAATGATTTCTGCTGTCGTGGTTAAAAATCTTGAAAGCATAATAATAAAAATGGTTTTGATCAGTAATTGCTTTAATTGAGCTAAAGGAATATATAAAAAAACATAATTTGATAAAAGTAATGCCTGGCTTAAGGCGTAAGAATCTAAAAAATGAAAAACTTATTTACATAATGTACAAAAGGTTTGAGCCGGCCATCAGGAAACAACAACAATGAGTTTATATAGGGGAAGCGTGACCTCTGGCGGTCAATTTAACAGAGTATTTGAATCTATGAAATATAATTTTAAATAAAATACTATTTTAATACAACATATTATATATAATATTAAAATATAGTTGAAGGTAGATCAAGAAGCTATTAAGGGGTATCGTATTAGAATATTGGTTCAGAAACAATTTTCAGCTTGCGAATTTGCCCCTCACGTAACCAAGTTTTACTTTAACAGAATTCTCGAGAGTCGTGTTTGGAGAACTTTTTAATTCTATTAAAAGGTTGTCATTTGCTTCAAAATATGTTGAAAACTTCCCATTAACCTATCATACTCAATATCCTCAATTCTGACGGTATTGAATTAAGGAAGAAATACTTGCTGTGAATATCGGGTTAATGAAGACTCTACAAGTAACTTTCTAGATTAGCTTTATTGAACCTGATGTAATTCCTTTAGACGCGATAAAAGTTCCTGAAGCACTTATCATCATAAACAGAATAGAGAGTTCTATAAATTTTATTTCTATATATTATATAAATCACCATTTTTCAAATAATGATGTCTCATATCATAGCGCTAAAAGATTTGAAAAACTTTGTTGAAATTTTCTTTAACAAGGATCGAGCATGTGTGTTGTGTGTAGGTTAGCTAGTAACTTAGATTTTTAAAATTAAAAGGTGTTTGTTGTTGTGTCGTTCCCAAACACCGTTTATGTACTTTGTCTAATCAGGATGGTACAAAGACGACATGTGAGTTTGTGAAAGAATGCAACAAGAGATTTATCAGAGTGTATGAACTGGAATAAGTGGAACTTGCCTCAAACCTACGCCGTCAGAAAAATTCTTGGAGCCGTGGATGTCCCTCTTACGAAGCGTCCTGCTCCACGCACAGTCCACGTTCAGTCTGTACGACACCGACTTGTAGGGTGATCCTCTGCCGCTGTTGACCGACACACTCGTTCTGGCGTCCACTTTCCACGGAGTAATCCGATCAGCACAGTTCAGTCGTCAGGACGGCCTGGAAAACATCAGGCGGTCAGGCCAATAGCCTGGGATGTCCGCCCAGGACACTCCGGCGCCTTTATGAGATAGCCTCCTCGCTGTAAAACTCTTTTTACCGGAATGTTGTTTTACACTTTGAACCCCGCGGTCATTTCCCCGCGCTGTCCGTTCCCAGCCTTTTTGTTCTGCCCACCTGCCTATTTCATCCTGATGCAGTGACACCCCTAATGGCGCCAGTAGCACTTCCTTATGTATCATTTTTTCACCACCTACGACGTTATCAGCAAGCACATGTTCTGATAAACTCTCCACTATGTTTAATCTTTCTTTCTGGCGTAGCCGTAACAATATTATTGAAGAATGGTTAGATATGCATCAATATTGTGAGTACAGTAACGATCTTGATAACTGAATAAAAACAGTTAGTAGTCATCTATGCCTATACCTCTTTAAAAGTTATTTAGCATTATTAAGGCAAGACTAAATAATTAAATATATAAATTTACTATAGAGACCAAAATATCGACCCGGCTTCGCCCAAGTATTATCGAGGTACATTTCAGCCAAGTTTTATTTAGGGCATCTAATCAGTTGAAATGATATTTTAAATAATATTTTTGCAAAAATACTAATCAGCTAAATTTATATTTATTATCCCTTCCAGTTATGCGCCTATTGGTTAAAATCTAACAACAAAAGATTGTCTTTTTTCGGTTCATTAAAATTAACACATGCACTTTAAAAGGTTTTATAGCCTTTATGTTAAACTATATATTCGACTATCTTCATGTTAAATCTATTGATCGGTTGAATCAGTAGAATTGTAGGACTAGAGCAAATAATATCGATTTAGAATTTCTTTTTTTACATTTGAGTATCTTCTTTGTTTCTATTGTATACACTAAGTTGTTCTCTTAGAATGAGAGAGAATATCCCATTATTTTTTTAAACTAGTATGATTAATAATAATATAATATTTTAAAGAGATATAGAAAGATAGACTAGAAGTCTGTCGCATTAACTCATGTGAAATGGCGAATACTGGGGGCATGGCGTTGAAGGTGCAATTTCTTGGAAAACTGTCATATTTTCTACTTTGGATTTTATGGAGATAATTCCAATTAATTTCAGTGTAACAGATACTTCTGAAATCATATATTATAACTTATAATATTTTGTTATAGAAATAATAATTGAGAAATTCCACATGTCTGCATTTCTTAGAATATATAGATTGATGTATAACTATATTCAAAATCTTTCAAATTTAACTAAATAACGAACTAATTTGCATATTTTGGAGAATAGAAATATTGTTATATGATTATATATTTATGGATTCCTATAATAACAACTACTATTATCAAAAGTATTATTAATTTATTCATAATATTTAGTATTTGTTCAGCCAATAAATGTTTAGCAAACATCTACATAGTGAAAATCAGGGAGAAGCCCCGGTGCTAGCAATGATATGAAAATTAAGAAGTTTTTTTTTTCAAGAAACGGATTATTGGAGTTTCCTATGTAAAAATTAATAGCTTCTAGTAATACATTGCCGACTCACGTTCTGGAGGACAGGGAATTCCCCGCTGGGCGTCGCTACTTCAGGATGCAATAAAACCGGCTTAGAAATCTAACTCTATATTGGAAATAACGACCCCAATTACCGTTTGCTCTAGAATCTTGTAATTTGATTTCAGAAATTCTTCCTAGATGTCTTCACATGCGAGCCACCTTTATTTTGTATTATTATTAATACGCGCATATGTATAGTCACTTTATAATGACAATTCCTTATCATAACAATTTGGCTATTTTTGGCTATTTTCAAAAATAGCGTTTAAAATGGTAATTTTTAAGCATCATTTGTTAATATGCGAGGTTCTCTTGGGGTCATTCATTAACGGATGTCCATTTTTGATTTTAAATATCTGTCATTCTTCAAACGTTAATAAATCTGTTGTCAACTATATTGACAATTACTCTCTTATAATTGAAGAAAAGTTGGGAGCATAAATTCGACTCTTATTGCAATAGAAATAGAACTAATTTGAAAAAAAATTAAATACTATTTTTCAAATTATTTCTATTCTCTATATATTTTGCACATATATATTTATATAGAATTATAACTAATTTTTTTAAATACTTCAATTACATCACACCATTTTATTGAGCAAAGAAATTTGAAAAATAAGTAAGTTAAGGAAGGTTTTAAAACAAAGTTACATCTTCCCAATTTGTCAAATTGCCGAGGAGTTTGAGTGGGCCTATAGCACAATGATGCGCTTAGTAAAGCGAATTCTTTCCACTTTTATTACTTTGAAGAGATCCCATGTAAAGAATTTGACACATCATAAAGGAGGAGCAGGGGGAGATAAGGCGGGCTCAATGCGGCGGCCTTGCGGGGAGAAGTCCGCCGCTTATCTCTGGACGACCGAGGCTCTGTCAACATGTCTTGAGAGATTAGAAAGAAATGTCTTTTTCATCATTCTAAATATATTATAATATTTCTCCTTTTATAATATGCACATATAGTGAATATATATTATATTTTCTGATTGCCGATGTCAAAGACGTTGGCAAATGTTGTAGTAGTGTACAAACGATATGTTTTAAGGCGTTCTGTTTGTAATAACATAATAAATGAGCAAACTTCGCCCATGGGGTTAGCGGTAATTGTAGGTGCTTTGGTTTATGTACGCATTGTAAGTGGCATTTGTTCTTCTTAAAAAAAAACAATATATTTAGAAACACATCAAACAATTATAATTCATTAACATGTGTAAAATATATATTTTATAAATATGCAAATAAAATCATAATCTTCCCTAATATTTGATACCTTAATTTATAGTGTATGTTATAGAGAAAATAGTTAACAAGAATGGGGCATAAAATATTTCTGTTTTTATTATCATTATTATTGTTAACATATATTTAATTATGATTTATTTAACCATAAAATGTTATTAATAACATAGCGTATAAATATTGGCAGAGGTCTAAGTTGCCATTAACCGCCTGTAATATATTCTGGAACGAATATATGAGCTACTTCCTTTATTTATCCAAATCATATCTTGGCCGTGTCATCCGCCATCAATCATCACTCTTTTTCATTACTCTCAGCATTTTTATTTATTAGACGCTCATCACTCATTGTTTTTCTAATCGCGTAAATATTGTTACGGTTCGTCTGCTTTAAATTTTAATTTTCGCCTGGCGTGAGTTATGAAGCGAAAGGGAAGGTGGCAAAAATGAGGCAGCGAAGTGCGAAAAAAGTTCTAATTAAATATATGTACTCTTTCAGATTGATGGCTGAGGGAGTTTGATGTCCTTTACCGTTCTTATTCTCTTCTACCTATGGCTGATAGACACAATAGGTGTTATATAGTTTTTTAATATTTTCTTTCCGAATTTATACTTTGTATATTTATAAATATATTTATATAAATCAGATATTTTAATATTATTCTAACTTTTTTTTCGTGTATAATGCATGTATTTTTGAGTCGCGAACAAAATTCCAAAGAAATTTCAATATATAAGATTTCCATTCAATTTTAAATATAAGTGCAGGCAAAGAAACATCCATTTTTAATATATATATAATTTTATTATATCTAATTATTTAAAATATTTTTATTTTAACATTTTTCTCTTTTTCTATCAGTAAAAATCCTAATTCCCATACAAGAAGCCTAATGAAACTTCTAGTGTTAAAATTAAAACCGGCCTTATGTGTGAACAGTAAACAAGTTCTCAATAATTTACTTGTAAAACAATTGTGGCTTTATCACGAATAAATCTTTCTCATTATTTTCGGTCAACTCCCAGTTGTTTTCTTTGACAAATTTGCCGACCATTCGTCAAATCATTTGATTTATTTATTTATTTTTTAAATATGAGCTTTTCGAGTTTTAAACTCCTCTTCAGAAAAATAACTTAGAAAAAAAATAGAGTTTCTAGGAAATTATTTTTTAAATATTTAACACTAGATCGTTCTTCTGTAACGCACCAATTTATGGCAACTTTTTTATTCTTAATACCTCAGGCAACACAACTTCTAAATATGTAAACATCTCTATCTCTCTGTGTGTATAGTTTGTCAGGGAATATATTCATTTATGTGAATATATTTTATATGCAATATATATATATATATATATATGTTATATAAAAATATATTATTTTATTCAAAATTATATTTCATAGATTCAAATACTCTGCTAAATCGACCGCCAGAGGTCACACTTCCCCTATAAAACTCATTGTTGTTGTTTCCCGATGGCCGGCTCAAACTTTTGTACATTATGTAAATAAGCTTTTAATTTTATTATTCTTACGCCTTAAGCTAGGCAGTACTTTTACCAAATTGTGTTTTATATATTCCTTTAGCGCAATTAAAGCTATTTTTGATCTTTACCATTTTTATTGTTATACTTTCAAGATTTTGTCACGACTGCATACCAATACTATTGACCTAATACTAATATATTCCAAAATATATCAAATCTCAAGGTCATAATCTAAATCTTTAAAATATAATCAAAATCAAGCAGAAAATCTCATCATTTAATATAACATATATGTTTACATATTAATACAACAATTTCACAGCCGACCACATTCACGGCGGTGTAGCGGACGAGAATGTAGATTTTTCCCATCATTTCAAACAAACAATTTTCCATATAAAGCGCCAATCCAAGGGCGTATTTTCTCGTTTACGCCCGCGCGTTGTATATTTAATGGCCAACAATGTTCAAGATGGTATAGAAGAGCATTCAGTCCAAACCGGCACTTCCACCAGTTGCTGCGCCGCTCTTGGAGGTATGTGGAGGACGAGGCTTCGGTTCAGTCTACAGTACGTTTCCCTTTTTAAACCACGTGGTCTCATCAAATAGGATCGGATTAGTAAGGAGTAAAGAATTACAATGTTAACAGAACTACGTGCAGTCGGATGCTGTTCCTCTTACCACGCGTCATGAAAAAAATACAATACAAAAATTGGAATTACATTCATGGAAAAAACTTAAGGAAGTTGTATCTTTTAGCATGTATATGGGGATTCAGACAATAACTCTGAAAGATATTTGATACACAGCGACCTTTATTGAAGACAAACGAGATAACCAAATGTGAACAAAGTTGCCTCTGTCTCCAAAATATACGACCGGGTGATATCAAAGGCTTTCCACTTCCTTATGTTTTTCCATGAGTGCATAATACTGAAGCTACATTATGAAAAGGTACAGCGAAAATATTGTTATATTAGAAAAGGGCGTGTGTTTTCTAAAAG
Organism: Cordylochernes scorpioides; assembly: GCA_030710605.1. Taxonomy (NCBI): domain Eukaryota; kingdom Metazoa; phylum Arthropoda; class Arachnida; order Pseudoscorpiones; family Chernetidae; genus Cordylochernes; species Cordylochernes scorpioides. The sequence goes on along the minus strand of CP092886.1, from coordinate 136,240,208 downwards.
TTATAAGACAAAAATAGATATATGAAATGTACTCTATCAAAATAGAATATTTTAATATACCTATGTATTCACTATGCCTTCACAATTATGTGCATATAATAAAACCTTTCTTCATTACAGTGATAAATGATATTAAAATTTTACATATGGATATATGGAAACTTAAATATACATAAATAGGTACCAGATGCATATTATATAGATATATAGAGAGACTGTGGAAAAATTACCTCCTCTATTTCAATGGCAATATTGGAGAAAATTCATCAGCGTCAATCACCATTATTTCCAGAGAGTTAGGCGGGTTGAAGACAATTGTTGAACATGTTGGCAAGCATTCTAAAACGACTACATGGGATCCAGCACATCAAATCAGAACTAATGGCTTACCTCGGATGTCCCGATGTCTGTGCCTTCAATCAATCACGTTAATTGCATTATTGTTTCGCGCGTAATCAGTTTCTCAATAAAGATCGGAACCCAATAGTTGGTGTCTCGGCGCTTGGTGACATCTTCTTTGTCGTCCAGCCCGATATCAACCGATTCTTCTCTATTTCTTTGGTCGCTATCGTATATTTATACCATTGTGTATTTTTCTAACTATATATTTTAATTGTATAGTATAACTATTGTATATCGTTTTTAGATTTCTTCCCAATTTTTTGTTGTTGTTATTCAATTCAAATAGTGTAATATATTTTCAGAAAGAATTATATTTTTATGCATAAATAAGACTTCTCAACTATATTTATAATCACTATATATTCTTTCAAGTTTTTATATACAAAATTTTGACGACTTCTCTGTTTCACATACTGAGTATATATGCTTTAATGTTTAAAACCTTGGGATTGATTCTCATAGATTTTGCCCTATATGTGCTGATTCTTTTTTTTTCTATTCAATATAAAAGCATATGTTTTTGAGAGATGTAAAATGACCTGAGCTATAATTCCTTTCAAAATCAAGATTGGCTCTCATAGATTCTAATTCCTCTCAAAATCAAGATTGATTCTCATAGATTTTGGCATACTGATTTTATTTATTCAATATGAAAACAATATATATTTTGAGAGAATGTAAAAGCCTTTGATCTATAATTCCTTTCAAAATCAAAATACCAAACGAAAGGATTGGGAAGTGTCATTGTTGTGGAACCCAAGAAAACACTTAAAATGATACGGTATGTTGTAGAAGCTCAGAATGCTTTCGTTATCTAAGGTCTAAGAACGCAGATGATTGTTGTGATTGATATACGAGGTGTGTTCAAAATTTATCGCGACTTTTGTGTTTTTTCAAAAATTATTTATTTATTCATGAATACCTATTTTGTCCCATTCAAAGTAATCCCCATGAGATATTATACACTTGTGCCAACGGTTTTTCCAATCTTCGAAGCACTTCAAAAAATCATTTTTAAAAAATCTTTTTCAGCTCCTCCTTCGATGCCGTCTTTAACTCGTCAAGCGTAGCGTAACGTTGTCCTTTCATAGGCCTCTTCAGTTTAGAGAACAAGAAAAAGTCACAGGGGGCCAGATCTGGGGAATACGGTGGTTGCGGCATCATTAGTGTGTTGTTTTTGGCCAAAAGGTCGCGCACAAGCAACGATGTGTGAGCAGGGGCGTTATCGTGGTGCAAAAGAAAATTTTTGTTCTTCCACAAATCAGGGCGTTTCTGGCGGATTGCTTCGCACAAATTGCGCATACCTTGCAGGTAATATTCCTTATTGACCGTTATACCCTGTGGCAAGAACTCATGATGCACCACGCCCCTGCAATCGAAGAAAACTGTCAGCAAAACTATCACATTCGACCGAACTTGGCGCGCTTTTTTCGGTCTTGGTTCGTGCGGCAGCTTCCATTGAGATGATTGAGCTTTGGTTTCCACGTCATAACCATAAACCCACGCTTCGTGGAGCAAATTTGGGTCGTCACGGACAGCGTCCAACATCTCATTAGCAATGTTCATGCGATGCTGTTTTTGGTCGCAATTGAGCAATTTTGGTACGAATTTCGCGGCGACCCGTCTCATGCCCAAATCATTGATAAAATTCGAATGGCACGAGCCAATCGATATGTTTAGGTCCTCAGCAACTTCTCTAACGGTGATTTGGCGATTGGCCAATATCATTTTCTCCACTTCATTAATTTTTTCGTCTGTTGTTGAAGTGCTCGGGCGTCGGGCACGCTCTTCGTCGTTCACATCTTCTCGGCCTTCTGAGAACATTTTGTACCACCGATAAACGTTGCTTCGGTCCAAGGTAGCTTCTCCGTATGCCACAGTCAGCATTCGGAATGCATCCGCGCACTTAATTTCGTTTTTCACACAAAATTCGATACAAGTTCTTTGATCCATTTTTTTTAATATGTAAAAATCGAAGACGATCCAAAACACCTGCAAGCAAAGCAGCTGTCAACAAATAAATGAACATTCAAAATGGCCGAGCTTGTCGGCATAAGTGAGAGACATGAGTACCAACATAAAGCCACAAAAAGATCGAAATTCGAATATACGTAACCCGCGAAAATTCAAAATTCGCGATACTTTTTGAACACACCTCGTAAGTATTGTGGTTCAACAACATTTACAGAGATTTAATAAATCCACTTATCAAAATTCAAAACTATTATAGACGCGTTTGATTCTTTTTTAAAATAAACAATTTCTACTGCCTTTACTGCAATGAAAAAATTAATGGGAGGGCCTGGCTCATCAGTGGTGAACCCTCCCAGCGGTTTCGCCAGTTTAATCTACCATCATACAATTATAAATATATAATATTTATATGCTTCTAGCAATCGCTTTTCCGCAAATTTCAATTTGTGTCTTTTATTAGAACAATTATATTACGATGCACTAGCGCGCTATCTGTTATCAAAATTCGAAACTATTATTGACGCGTATGATTCTTTTTTTCCATTAATTTTTCTGTAAGGGCAGTAGAAATTGTTTATTTTAAAAATAATCATACACGTCTATAATAGTTTCAAATTTTGATAACAGATGGCGCGCTAGTGCATCATAATAAATCCACTTATATAATATATTAATTTTTTATGGTTATGGTGGATGAGTGGTATAAACCGTGTCTTTTCGACAGCCACGGCCCTAAATCGAATCCCGCTTTGGGAACTTTTTTTAAGAAAAAAAAAAGGTCAACGGCCAAAATTCCAGCCTCACCAGTGAGTACAAGTTACCAAACGGGGCACTAACACACTTATAAATTCAAATGTCGAACTTCTTTTTACATATGTAAATATGTGGTGCACTTTCAGTAAAAACAGTCGCTATCTACCCATTATAATTATCATGTCTCGCACTGCATGCACTAGGCATAATAATAAAAATATTCTTTTATGCAGAGAAACATTATATATATATATACTTATTAATTTTTATTATATAGTATTTATATATATATATAATTAAAAAATCATATATATAATTAAAAAATCATATATAAAATTAAAAATCATATATATATGAAAAACAATAGAAAAAATAAAAGATAAGCGTATTCACGCAAATTTGGCCTTAAATACACATTTCTTGATTTCTCGGGAAGTCTCTGGGACCAAAAATATCTTTGGTCGCAGTGGTTACAGCCTACTCCACGCTGGCGAGCGACAACAGCGCGAAACGCGTTCATGGATGGCTTTTCTTGATTTATCAGGAAATTGGGTTGGCCAAATATCACGTAGAAAGTTAAATAAACGTTTAGTTTATTTTTGCTCCACTAGATGGCGCTTTGCCATCTAAAAAGCACATGTGCTCGTGGTCAGGAAATACCTTCTTTATTTTTAATATATATGAATAAAATAAAAATAATAATATATTTTGAGTACGTGTAATATAAACAAAAATAAGGTAATTGTCGCCATTTGTTCAACCCACCGATATTTTGGTATTCTATTAACAGCCACTGGATTGACAACTTGGTGTTTTCAGGTTATATTTGCGAGGAACAAAGGAGGGACTTCGGAGGTCCTGGAGAGGTTTGTAACAAAACGCGTCTTTTATAACATGTTCTACCTTTTAACATGTTCTACATTTCCAGGTAAAGTTTGTAAAAATTCCTTTCGAAAGGATTTCGTCATTTTAAAATATACCCTCTTGTATGTGATATTTTTTAATTTATAGCATATATTTATAATTTAGGATATATTTAAAAATAAAATATATACGAATGAATTTATATTTTCTATGTTCTTTTTCGAATAAAATTGAAAATAATTTCAATATATATTCTTAAATTATTTCCAAATATATATACAATAATAATATATATATATGGTAATTTAAAACAACAACCTCATATTGTGTAGATAACTTATAACAAGATTGTCATGTTGTATATAGAGACACATCTATAAATAATTATGCGCATGATTAATCTGTGTCATTGCATCACCTATGTAATGTAATTTGTACAAAGTGGATAAATAAATAAAATCTGTAATAGATTTAATAGTTGAGCTAAAGCAGAGATCGAGCATAGAATTGCCAAAACAACAGAGTCTAAAGATGGGAGTCATAAATCAGGTAGATTCACAGTTCCCACGACAGGCCACCCACACTGTCACATGTGGTGGAATGCAGAGACCCCTCTCACACCTGGACAGGTAAAGGCGCCCTTTCTCAAACGCCCCTGTCACATAAGGTCACCCCGTCTTTAACCTATAAATCATCACCTTACAGTGGCTTGACAGCTCAGTACAGTTCAGTCAGTTGAGTTTAGTTCACCCTTAGCGTCAGCTCACGTCGGTCGTACCTGAGTTCCATCCCATCCATCATGTAGACGAGTAAGAAATCTTCTAGCTCTCCATCTTGCGCTTCTAGCTCAGCTTTTATCTGTTAACGGAACTTTCTTAGGGCAACTGTGTCTTCGTTTTTTGTGTATGGATATCCCCAGCTTTCCACTCTGCCTCGACCACGACTGCCTGTATTTTGTGAGAACTTTTAAAGGTCTTCCAAGGTGCAGAGAGGTACTGGAAAACTCTACATCCTGACTGTTCCTCTCGGTCAACACAGTACAACAAGAGCTACCAGGACTTCAACATTATTTCAGTAGTCGACAGGATCTCTACAAAAGCTACTGGAATTCTCATCTCTTATTACATGAGTCGACAGGATCTCATCACAGATAAGTCGACAGCAACTCATCATCACATTTAAGTCGACAGGATGACCAAAACGAAGAATGACACAACGAAGAAGATAAGAAGACTGTTCAGATAGAAGCGAGAAAGTGCAAAGATGGAGGAACAAACCGACCATTCCAACGAAACGACAAAGCCATCTCTTCCCCAAAAAGAGGTATTTACGGAAGAAACGCCGCCCCAACGGACTTCCGCATACCCGCTAACCGATCGCCAACGTCGGGAGCAAGCTGACCGCGCCAACGACAGCCCCGATATTCCCGCAAGTCATGGAAACCGAGCAGCGATGTGACCCAAACCCTGTGACAAGTTCCACACCTTCGACTTGACATCGTCGAGACAATGCTCAAGGCAACAAGCCACAATCAACTTCACAGAAGCTACAAGCGTCTACAAGCTCTACATGGAGCGTCTTCAACGTCAGCAGGAATACAAGCCAAGACCAAGTTTCCTGACTGAACTTTGACACAATTGTAAGTTTTTAAAAAACCTACCTTAACCTTATCCTCAACTTCACAACTTGATTCAACCTAAATTTTGTATTTATATTTTCACTTTAAGCATTTAAAATCAATTTTTACCTTTTTTATACCATTTTTTTAATTCAATTTTTAAAACTTTCACATTTTCATTTATCAAATTTACTTTAATTTTTAATCAGATTATAAATTTCAAGTTATTACTCTCAATTTTACTTAAAAAAAAAAAAAAAAAAAATTCGCCCATCACGCATTTTTACTAATTTACTAATCTTACATGCCTTTCCTAAATTTACCTAAAATGGCATTATCCAAAGCTACGACTTGAAAAAAAAAATTTCATTATTATTATTTTTAAAAAAATCTCATTCATCATAATTCTCAACTTATTTTTGTTTTACTTATTAGTTATCTTTATACCAAAAGACCAATATCTTTATCAATTCTTAAAATTTGGTAATGTTCACCATTTTAAGTAAGCGCCCAATTCAAATTATTTGTAACTCTCACGACATTGCCCTTTTATAAGAATCATTTTAATTATCATAATCAAAAATTTAAAAAGTATATTCAAATTTTAAATATAATTTAATCACAGCCTTCCAAAACGATTACAATCGTTAATATTCGAGGATAAATACACTCCCTCATCTTTCCTTTTACATGCATATTTAATCATCAACAAATCTCTCTCTCTCTCAAAGATGCTCCTTCGTAAAACTTTTGATTCGTTATACAAATCTCTCTCAACAAACGTTACAACACTCACACATCACTTTATCCAATTGGCAGCAATTTTTAGTGCGCGACTTAACACACAAATCCAAATCTTGAGCCACACAAGCCTCCACTTAGCTCTATATCGTCGCCACAATAAAATAATTTCACATTAAGCATGCCACATCCACTAACAGTCAAATATTCTCTCGATGTGTTTCATACAACAACCACCCATGACTTTATTAAATTTGTTATTCATGGTGAAACAGTTTAGATTTGTACCAAACTAAGACTTCACGTGACACCTTTTTATTCACATTTCTCACTTCGTGTCACAGTGCCACACCACAAAACTTTTTCACTTTTCAGGCCAAAGACGCCTTCACGCCTGTGACACCACATCTCAACTCAAAGCGTGTCCACGTTGAAAGTCGAACTTTCACCACACATCTAAACCTGACAACACTGTGAATAATATTTTTTCTAAACTAACCTCGAAACACAACAACTACAAACACCGAGAAAATCATATCTTTCAATTATAGCAGAAAATTGCCAACTCAACAAAAGGAGAATATCTTCTTTCCCCCCTCAAGGCAGATCTTCTTGACCGCTAGCTTCATGACGCCATTTTGAACACATGTGTCACACTACTCATTTAGATTTCCTCGAGAATCTCACAAATCTCACCAACGAGATATCACAACACAACATACTTTAAACATTTTACATGTTAATTGATAACACCAATTAAAACAATTTGGTTAAGTCTTATATAGACTTTTTAACGCGCGAAAGAGAAATCATTCTCTACATACCAGCATTGAGGACAAACGAAAAGATCATTTCACGTATTCCCAGTTTCAGAGTCATAGAAACACCGATGTTACCAAAGGGATATAATCTAGTCACACACCACAACTGTAACTTTTCGTCAAAAGAGACAATTTTTGTTCAATTTTACACTACTTAAAATTTATCCAATCATTAATAACCTTCAATTATATTATAAATTTTGTATAAAATCTTGAATAATTATTCTTATTCTTACCTTTCAATTATATAAACAAATTTTTTAATCCAACATTAAAAAAAAAAAAAAAAAAAAAACTTTAATCAAATTTACTTTTATTTTTCATGATATTATTTTAGAATTGTAAAACATCTAATTGTTTCAAAAATTATTTTTATTTTATTATTTATTATATATTTTATATATTACAGGTTTAATTTTGTCCACTTACACTTTTTGTACCCGCAATCATATTTCTATATTTCTATTCACTATATTTTATTTGTTTAAATACCTTTATTATCTGACAATGTTTATCATCCACTATCGGGCATCTACAACAATCGTTTTCAACAATCATATTCTTTAACCACTTCCCTATATTTTTCATCACTATCTTTGCAGTCATTGCGTCACATCAATGTAGAAAAACGACAGCACTGCTTGACAATTTATTTTTTGATTTCGTAATTCAACAAACGCCTTGAACACAGTTCCCCAGACTTACAAATCCAAACTTCTGGTCTGAACAAGCTTCAAGAGTTTATTTCATTTCATCCGCAGAGCAAATCACCAACGCATACACAAAGCGTTCACTTTTTTCAACTTTCAACTTTTTTTTTCAGCTCTAGCGGACCACATTCAACCTTTGATTTCGAGTCAAGTCAGATCACCTACTGTCGCTACAATTCTACTTATCGCATGGCTCTATTTCACTCCTTTCTCAATCATAATAATAAGCAACTTTTCTTCAACAACTTTTAACCCAATAATCCTAAAATTGTGACAAAACACTGTAACCCTTATATAGGATCGCAAGTGAAACATTGCCAAGGAAGACAGCTCAAGTCTATATCCTCGCTTTGCACCTGGATCTGAGTATTTGGTTTACATGGGCACTTCTAACAATTACATATTCTTCGACAACTTTTCAACCCAATAACACTACAATTGTGACAAAGCACTGTTACCCTATACAGGATCACAGGTGAAACATTGCCTAGGAAGACGCTCAAGTCCATATCCTCGCTTTGCACCTGGACCTAAGTATTTGATTGCATGTGTAAATCTCACAATTGCTTATTCTTTAACTACTAACCCTGTCCAACGCCCACCAATATTCTCTTAGAATGTGAATTTTTATGTCATCATTTTATTTTAATCATCTTTTTTGTTAATCAAACACAATGTCATTTTTATTTCACTTTTATATATCCAACAAATATCATCTTGTTATAGCCCTTTTTAAACCTCACAGTTTAAATTAATTAAAAGAAATTTTAATTACTTACCTGTGTTAGAGAGGCTTTACCCGCCTAAACCCGGATAAACCCTTTCACTCCCGGGGGCCCATCTATGGTAATTTAAAACAACAACCTCATATTGTGTAGATAACTTATAACAAGATTGTCATGTTGTATATAGAGACACATCTATAAATAATTATGCGCATGATTAATCTGTGTCATTGCATCACCTATGTAATGTAATTTGTACAAAGTGGATAAATAAATAAAATCTGTAATAGATTTAATAGTTGAGCTAAAGCAGAGATCGAGCATAGAATTGCCAAAACAACAGAGTCTAAAGATGGGAGTCATAAATCAGGTAGATTCACAGTTCCCACGACAGGCCACCCACACTGTCACATGTGGTGGAATGCAGAGACCCCTCTCACACCTGGACAGGTAAAGGCGCCCTTTCTCAAACGCCCCTGTCACATAAGGTCACCCCGTCTTTAACCTATAAATCATCACCTTACAGTGGCTTGACAGCTCAGTACAGTTCAGTCAGTTGAGTTTAGTTCACCCTTAGCGTCAGCTCACGTCGGTCGTACCTGAGTTCCATCCCATCCATCATGTAGACGAGTAAGAAATCTTCTAGCTCTCCATCTTGCGCTTCTAGCTCAGCTTTTATCTGTTAACGGAACTTTCTTAGGGCAACTGTGTCTTCGTTTTTTGTGTATGGATATCCCCAGCTTTCCACTCTGCCTCGACCACGACTGCCTGTATTTTGTGAGAACTTTTAAAGGTCTTCCAAGGTGCAGAGAGGTACTGGAAAACTCTACATCCTGACTGTTCCTCTCGGTCAACACAGTACAACAAGAGCTACCAGGACTTCAACATTATTTCAGTAGTCGACAGGATCTCTACAAAAGCTACTGGAATTCTCATCTCTTATTACATGAGTCGACAGGATCTCATCACAGATAAGTCGACAGCAACTCATCATCACATATATATATATTGGTAAAAGGCAATCTTTCGATCTGGCGCGCTCTTTGAAGGGCTACTTCAGATGAGCTTTATTGTATATATACTGTCGTAACCAAAAGGATTAAGAATACATGGTCAATAACACACATATATATCTTCGGCAAGACTGGTAGTCTTAATAAAGCTTTGTGTGTGTATACATATATATCTTCTGAAGGCGAATTGTCTTTGATATTTTGGACAGTAAAAGTTTTCACAATCTATTATATAACTCTCAATTTTTATGCTTGTGTAATTGAATTTATGCACATATTTACAAAATATAATTCATACGAAGTTTTATTTTTAGATACTATTAATATATATATATGGATCATATATGAGGCTTCAATATATAACCATATTAAAAGGAATACAATATGTAGACGATAGTAAATATTAATAAACTATTAAATAAAATTGAAATAGAATTCCATATAGTATTTTGCACATTTTCTCAGAAAAATTTCAATTAATCAATAAATCTCAGGACAGGAAGCGTTGCTCTTGAACTACTTCAGCCCTTCAATAACATTCAACTCTATAAACAGGCCAGCTATGCTCTTTCTCTACTAAAGGATTATGAACTACCTAAAGAGGTAATATTAAATGTGTGCGTGTGTTCCACATAAGTTTCAAATCAAAGATCTTTAGTATAAATAGAAACAGAGAAAGTTAGCTTCTCAATTAACAAGATATTCAAGGAGACACTCTTTATTCCTACATCTTTCATTCTAATAATCACTAAGATAGGTTAGTTTGTATTTTCGATTGAACAGACTCTTCAAATTATAAAATATATTTCTTTAATTAAAAATATAAAGCGCAATATGATTAAGAAAGCGTTATTCACATTCGAATAGTTGTATTTATTACACACTCTTTAAAATGACAAAAATACATATTTGTTATTATATTAAAATTCGCTCTATAACTAGATGATTTAGCAGTTTTCCAGTAGTAATGCTAGAGAAGAAAGTATACAAAACCTTGAATGCAATAGATCTTCACTACAGAATTATAGAGAACATAATTGGCGATTCAATATAGCTTTCTCATAGTTAAGAGAATCGATAAGAGAGATAGTTAAGAGAATCGTATACCTCACATATGACGACTTGTACATTTCTTTCTTCAAACTGGGAAAGCTCCACGATCTGGACAGTTTTTTGTAAATACTGTGGGAGTTCTCTAGATAGATATCACTTTGTCTTTTACTCTTTTAGAATCTTTCAAAATATCAATGTGGTCTCTGTACGGTGATGTGCGAAAATAAAAATAATCCGAATAGAGCCTCAGGCCGGTGGGTGTTGCAGTGGTCGCGGAGCGAGGAGGACGACTCCACCCACAAGGCGGACGACGACGAGACCCAGACACCGCTGATGACAGCAAGCAGCGAGACTTCGCGCGTCTGGTCGCTCTCACACGACGCTCTGCCAGTACATGTCCCTTTCTTGCCTTTGAACTAACTTGTCATGTGTCCCTTTCCATTTATATAATAATTCTAATTAATAAACGGTTTATATAATTGATTAAAATAACATTTTGTTCAGATATTTCGAAAGGGAGATCGCCAATCTCCTACGTAGATTTGTTTTCCTTTGAATTTTTGTTCTCTCTCTGATCGCGTGCGCTTGATGGCTAATGACTTAAACTTTTTTGTGCCTTAAAGTTACGTGAGATCAAACGCGCACGCGATCAGAGAAAATGCAAACTTTCAAAAGTGAACAAATCCCCATAGAAGATAAGCGAGCTACCTTCCGAAATATTGGAAATGCTTTTCAATCCAATGTAAGCCTTTTATTAAATAAATATATGTTTATTGCTCATTGTTCAAAATATTAATTCTAATAGTTCATCCAATTTAAATAGGTAAACAGACTTTTATGCTTTATATGTTTTCCTTTATGTTTGGATATATGTTTTAACATTTTTATCCTTAGTCGATAACCAACCAGATAGGTGTCGAATTAGAACAGTAGTATAAGAGTTATTTCAATTCTTCAGTGGAGATATATGCTACGTTTGACTTTTAAGCTTATTCCTGTAAATAACTACAAGTCGAAAAAGCCTAGAAGCTTTGAATACCCTATATTGACGTGAAATATAAACTCTACAAAAATATATAGTCTAGAAAACTCCAACGATCAAAAGATTTTTTTTTTTACAAAATGGAATTCCACTACTAGTTGTTCCAAGCAATGCGTTATGCTTTTTTTCATCCAGCTGGGGAATTTATTTTTCCCAGAAAATTTGGAGGGGTTCCTTGGAACGTGCTGCATAAAATTTAAGCAAACATGCTTGGCTGTTTCGGTTTTTATATTCATTTTTGTTACTTGTCTTTCAGCTTCTTTACCTTTTTTAAGATTCCTAAGGAGTGGGCTACCCACCATCTCCAACAGTAGTAACGTAGTAAAGACATAATTATTAGTTGTTTTTGTATCTTAACTATATATATATATATCAGTACGCATTTGTAACAAAAATAAAATTTACTATATAAACCGAAAACTTTGGAAAAAATCAAAATTCGTCCTTGCTAATTTTTCTATGAAATAATCGATATGTTAATTTATATAATAATATTAAATTATTTATTCTCGCATAGTCTCTCCATGATTAACGGTATATTGTTGTCTATAAATTTTAAGTCTAACCAAATAATTTGTTTATACCGAGTGTATGTGGGTAAGATCTTAAGATAATATTCGCTGACCTAAAGAAGATGAACAAGAAACTTTACGGTTGAAATAGGTTACTCTTTTGTTTATTCTCTTATAAATTAATAAAAGTAATGTTTAATCTATCTTCTGGGAATCAGTTTCATTTTCAAAAGTCTAAGAAAGGTCAACAGGTATTAATAAATATCTATTTCTTGTTCCACCAAAAACAAATTTTGTAATGTAGTTCTCATCGTATAGCAAAATTCTTTTATTTTCTTCTACACATCTTTCATCTAACACCTTCCAATATTACGGCATAGCTCAATGCCCATCTTATTTTAGAAAATTGCTTCTGTAAGAAGGGAAATCAGCCATGGCGAAATATTGGAAGTTATCGGTAAATAGTCTGAGCCAATATAGAATCGTCATTCTTAATGTATAAATATGCATTATATAAAAATGCCGGAGGAGATGGCATTCATGCGCAGTAAGAGGTAGCTCATTTTTAAAAGGATTTTTTTTTGTATATATAAATATGAGTATGTTAACCTTTTTGCAACTTAATAGACATTACAATATGTATTCTGCACCTTATTGCTTTATTAATTCATGCGATATCGCTTATTTTATTTCAAGTCTAATCTACAATAAATAGTATCATGAAGATAGAGGTTGTCTGTCCGGCATTCTTAGTTTTAGAATTAAAAACACTTCGGCCAGTAAATATTTTTATTATCTCAACGTTTCAACAAAAATATTTTGTTCTCGTCAAGAAGACAACGATAAAATATTTTTGTCGAAACTTCGAGATAATAAACAGTTTTACTGGCTGAAGTGTATTTAATTTTAAAACGATAAATATTATTTATTGACATTTATCGTTTATTAAGTATATATGGACCACACACATAATCTTGTATAACTACCATCGCAAAATTGGAGAGGAGTGGACTTCAGGAATTGGTTTAACCATGGAGATAAGCACCACCACCACACATAATCTGTAGTTTAGGAATAAAATAAAATAAAAATAACTAGCTTATCTAAATCATATCTGATTCGTTAATGAAAGTATGCCATCTATAGTAAAACTTTGTTTTAAAGGTTTTTCTGGGGCAATTGCTAAAAGCGCACTCTCTAACCGGGATAGCGTTATAATGTAAGAAATGTAAAAGAGATTTTAAAGAAAATTTGTGCAATAAATGTAATATTATTGAAAACATTATACCAATATTTTACAGTAGTTAATATGTGGCAGATACACCATTAATTGTGTTTGAATAAAAGAGTGTTTCTATGTATTGTTGCTAACTTGGGAATGTGATGTTTCAGATGAGGGAGCGCATGACGGTGTCGACTCCAGTGTAGCCTATGTGAAATGTGGGTTTCTTTTTGTGGCAGCAAGTCGGGCACAGAAAGGCAGTTTACACGCTCGCTCTATTTTCTAACTTCCCTCCCTTCCTCCTGAGCATATGTGCACAATTGCCAAGCTGATGTATTCTCATCTTCTTGTTTCTCACGATGTGTCTGAATTGTCTCTTCTCTGAACTCCATCTTTACGTCTTTACATCACTAGAATAAATCATTGGGCTAACACTTGCGATAAGGGAAAATTTTTATTATTAAAAATTAACATATATTTTCTTGAAAATAAGAACAAAATAGACCTTTTTTAGAATATATTTTGAAGTAAAAGTATAAAATGGCGCAGAAAGGTATTGGAAGATTCTAAATTATGTTTACTTAATTAACGGGAAATTGATTTCTGGAATATATATATATATACAATACCGAGCTGAAGAAGCCAAATCTTTTTGGTAAATATTATAATTTATATAAGATAACAATATTGATCAAATATCCATGTTTTTTAAATTTAAATAATATAGCATATAACTTTAAATATAAGTTGTATTTTTTTATAAATATATGATATCTCGTAAAGCAAAACGTTTTTTTATTCAAATTAAAACATTTTGTAATTGAGGAATGTGTTTTCCTCGTACCGCTAAGTTAAATATAGGGTGTTACCTTTTAAAATAGACCATTAATTCGATTAAATAGTTCGATCCAATTTGAATTAAGCAGAGTTCTTATCCATCCAGTCTTGTGTTGGAATTTTAGGAATGTTGTTCTATTCTTTAAATGTTGCCAAATATCAGAATTTTGTGCCCAAAGAATCAAGTATTAAATTGAAGTCACAGCATAAATATATATATATATTTCAAATAGATTTATATAATTTATAAAGTGTCTAGAGTATTCAAAATTATATTCAGGTTTTCTCCAAAGGATTTCTTTTATAAAATCAAATTGTTAATTATTTTATTAAATATTTGTCAGAATAAATATAATTATCAATTGAAATAACCATCCCATTATATTATCCAATGATAAAGCCCTATTCTGATTTTATCAGTTTTTTTAAATTTTCAGGTGAAACTCAAATCATGTCATAATAGATAAGCACACCAAAAGAAAGGAAATAGACTCAGATTTTCAATATAATACAGATTTTAAATAGATTCTTGAAAACTATAAGTCACTATATAAAGCATATTTAATTTGATAAAAACTGCCTTTCTGTGAGAATTTCTACCAGTGGCCTTACCAAACTTCCATCCAGTTATGTAAATATAAATCATATGCTTTGGCATTCTGCATTCAAACAGGAAGCTTTCTGATTCGATTAACGTGCCGCAAAATACCATTTTATTTGAGAGTTTATCCTCCTGTTGAATCCTATTTATGCTCGTTTCAAATTGTAAAAAACATAAGATTTTTCTTCTATTTAGTTCAAACAATGTAAATATGATTAGAAACACTTTTGATACCTTGTTTGATTTTTATAAATTTTGTATTGATCATAGGCTATCTTTATATACAGGCATAAAAAACAGGATAGCACACATATTAATTTTTATACATATACTGCTCAAAATATTTCCTATAATTTGTTCTCATAACAATATTATGTTGTAACATTTATTGAATCCCTAACATGTTTTACTTTAGATCAAATGAACTGAGAGGTTATGATAAATATAATAAAAGTTCTCCAGGTTATAAAGCGTATAGAGGGTGTCCCGAAAATGCACAAATTTTGCTTGTAATATTTCCTCTCTAAGCTTGTTAATTTAGTAAAGTTTATTACCAGCAGTAAATATTGCTGCATGTTACATGGCGGATATGTACTTTAATGAAACCTAGTGGGGCCAACCGCCATAAGCTGGGCAGGCCTCCGTAAAGGGGAAGCCAACACCTACAACCAAAATACCTCAATTTTGTCTAATTCTCTAGATGTGTGTGCTTGCTTCCTTTCTTCCTATTCTTTTGATATCTCTAGGAAGCTTTTAGAGCTTCTTATATCCAGCTTCTCTTTTTGTATAATTATTTCCTGTATAACATTGCTTCGAGCATTTAGATATTCACTTTAATTCTTCTTTTAATTCTAGCGCTTTGTATATAGTTATGACAGGCACGATACCATCATAAATATTAATTGGAGTTCCGATGTCATTATATGTGTGTATATTATGGTGTTAGAGATGTGAAGTCATTGAAGAAACGCTACAAACGTCTCTTTGCGACTCTCCACGTTAGTTCTGGAAAACTTAAAATTTTCTCTATTTGAGCACCATTAAGTACAAAGAGTTTCGTTGTATTTATACCATTATCACCTGATCTTGATAACTAATCATAGTCTTTAAATCTACCAGTGACTGAGGGACATAAAGGAATGTTTTTCTGCTTATGTTTTCCCACAAGTTGCAACCTTTCCCAATTTCTCCAGCATGTGCATTCCCAAATTTCTTCGCCCAATAGAGGGGTGTGATGGGGAATTTGACCTTTCTCTTTGTGTGACAATTTGGGACACCCTATATATATATTAAAAGACAATGTTGTAAATACTAATTGATGTGTTAATTATATCTCAAGTGTATGCATTCTGTATTATTGACCTTATTATTGACCTGTCTACCACTCAGGTCACTGACTCCTCCCGTGTTTTTGCTTGTGTCAACTGCATGAGATCCTTGCATACAGCATGGCTTCTTTATCCTATCCATGTGCTGTCTATTGAAGCTACTTAATCCATATACTCAACAATATTAAATTACATTAAGTTATTTACATGCATGTTCTGTTGTACGCTCAGTTTGAACACATGCAACAATGTGGTTTGTGTTGATTATAAAATGTTTTTTGTCCTTTTTGACATTTAGAATTGTTACCCTACACCCTGTCACTTTTTATGTCTTTATAGATATTATCTATCTCTTCACTTTGATTCAAAAGTTGATTTATAAACACAAAGAGTGTAGATATCTTTCAGATATTATATTTATATGTATTATTCTATCTCTCTTTTTATAACATATATTATTTCTATATCATAATTTTAATGTAATTATGTTTTTATTTATCGTGAATTTCAATTTTTAAAGGGGCATTTCGATAAGTTAATAGATTCTGAACACGGAAATTAATTCTGATATTCGTTAAGTAAAATGTACGAGTTGGGTATATATGGATTATATATAACGATAGATCTATGCATCGCGTTGGAAATTGAAGTATAAAATTGCAGCAAGGATTATTTTACCTATTTTCCTTATTTAAAGATTTATTTCTAGTTAAAAAGGTAAAGCATAATGTTAGAGATTTTGATTCATCTTGATTTTATTTTCAATTTTGATAATTAAAAAGAATTTATATTTAAATTTTTACTAATATATATCTCTCTCATTTATTTATTAATATTAATTATTGATCTCTTTTTAAAAATTTAATATTTTATAATGAATATATATTAAATAGTATCTATTTGATATAATTTTGAAAGATTTCTGCAAATATAATTAAAATCAATTTTAAATGATCGTATAAATGAAAAGAAATCATATGATTTATATAATCCGGAGAACATATTCTTTACCAATTTTGGCAAATATATATAAATATAGAATCTTATATATTAAAAAAAATATATATATATAGAATTCTAATCAAAAGAATTATTTCTGACTTTCTTTTTGTTTTCAAGAAAATATGATAAGGTTTAGGAGAAAAATAATTCCAATTCTGAATAATTCTACAAAGAAAAAAAAAGAAATGCATAAAATTGTCAATAATTTCAATTGCAATGGTTTTCATTCATTTATAACTATTAAGTTTAAACTAACTATAAATTCAATGTCTTATAAAGCATAAAATTGATCATGAAATTTGTTTATATAATTGTTATGATCTTATTTCCAGATTATACTGCAATGAAAGCTGAGCATAATGTCTAACTGCACCCCATTCTTTCCTTGGTACCTTCTCCCATTTCCTACAGCTGTACAGCCATCAATGTAAGCATTGTTAACTTGCTCTTTGTAACATTCTCATGTGAAACCTTGTAATATATATACTTTATTTTATAACACATTTGAATATAGTTTTTCATAATATGTTGTATTTTTATTACAATCCATCCACTGACACAAACAAAAAAAGAAGAAGAAGAAATTATTGGGTATTTGATGTGAAAGAATATATAACACATATATTTATATGCATATAATTTAAAAACATAATGAATTTTAAAAGAAACATAATCAAGAATAAATCATTTAATTTTCTTTATTACATTGACATAAAATGAAAATTAGCAATTTTAATTGACTCTAACATAATAGATGCATAAAAATGTGTGAGAAATACTTCAACTGAAATGAAAATGAACTTGAAAGCTCTGTTTATATAAATAAAAGTAAACAGGTCAAAAGTACATAAAATACATAATATACATAAAAATGTGTGAGGAATACTTCAACTCAAATGAAAATGAAACTTGAAATTTAGTTTTATATAAATAAAAGGAAATGTGACTAAAGTACATAAAATAATATTATGCATAAAATTTGTGAGAAATACCTTAACTGAAATGAAAATGAAACTTTAAAGCTCTTTTTATATAAATAAAAGGAAATAGGACTAAAGCACATTAAAAAAAAAACATAAAAATGTGTGAGAAATACCCTAACTGAAATGAAGATGAAACTTGAAAGCTCTGTTTATATAAATAAAGGTAAACAGGTCTAAGTACATAAGATAAGTAGATACATAAAAATGTGTGAGAAATACCCTAACTGGAATGAAAATGAAAGTTAAAATCTCACTTTATATAAATAAAAGGAAACAGGTCTAAAGTACATAAAATAAATAGATACATAAAAATGTGGGAGAAATACCCTAACTGAAATGAAAATGAAAATCGAAAGCTCACTTTATATAAAATATATAAGTCCTACATAAAGTAACCAGAGAAAAGAGAGAAATTGAACATAATTTAAAATGGAAAAATGCTATATATATTAGCATTTTTTTGTGTTGAGAAAAAAAGAAAATTAAGCAAATGGTTAAATATTGTACAAATCATTTATTCATTTATAATGGTAACATTTTAAAATAGTTTATAATGATAATAATATACATGTAAACTGATATTTTATGTTGGTTTTAATTGAATATCGGTTCATATTTGATTTTTGAAATATCATATTCCATCATAAAATATAAGAGGAATTCTTTGCCAATTGTCCTATAGATTTACTATACATATTTGTATATAATGGAATTGTAAGCAGGTGGTACTCCACGGCTGAGAAAAGAAGAGATCGCATCAAACCTAAGATTAAATACAAGAAGATCTGAAAGATAAATCTTTAGTTTCAGAATGAAGACTATTAAACCTACATGTAAAAGAAATATATTTTCTGTATACCTAAATTTATAAACAAGATTCTAAAAAAATAATCAAAATAAAGAATATATGACAATTAAAAAGTCCCAAAAGGTTTTTCAAATAGCAAAGTCAACGGATTGTTTTTCAAAATAAATTTTAAAAATTGTTTGAATACGCTTTAAAAATTGATTTAAAAGAAACGAAAAAAAATAATATATTGCATTCAAAACATAATTATTTCAAAAATGAAACTATTCATATTTTAAAACCATCAAAACAGCCCGTTTTACAAGAGTGTTTATAATTTAACATTTTAAAAATAATTAAAATTTGCTTATCTCCTAAACCGCTAAATCATTCTTCCTGTACAATATAAAATATATATTATTATAAAACCAATATTATACTGAGATAAAATAGTGAATATTATATATATAATATAAGTATTACTCAGTTAGAATAAACAATACGCATGTTTGGGTTCAAATTGATTTTTTAAAACTTTAGTTTAATTAAGATTAATATATATAATGCTGCATTTTTTAAATTTCTATAACTTTAAGGTGATTTTTAACTTAAAATATATATTTATATTTATATTCTACAATAGCTATGTAAATATATGGGAATTCCCATATATAATTAATTAATATTTCCAGCTCTTTAAAAATATTTTAATTTTTATCCTTTAATATATTTAATATGTAATTTTAATATATTTTATAGTTAAATAAGTTATAATAGGTTTATATATTATTAACACATGGAGATACAAATTTTTATTTTGGTAATTTAATCAAAATTGATAAAATATTCTTCTAGATCTAACTTATTATAATTATATGAATAATCCAATTATACTCAAGATAAATTTGAATATGCAAATTTATTCCTCATCACACCATATATTATTGGTTATTTTCAAGTTCCAATGTCAAAATTAGCCTGTTCTATCAAAATCTCGTACAAAAAGTAAATTAAAATAAATTCTCGAAACTCTTGAAAAATATATTTTCAAGCATTGAATTCAGACTCGCATATCTCAAAATTCCTGATAAAATTACTGAAATGTATTTAACAAATATCTCAAATGGTATCGAAGTATCTGAAGGTAAAAAATCACAGGATCGCTTTATATTTTATTTTTGTAAATGTAAATAATTATCTTTTTAGTTTTTCTAGTAGTTTATAGAATTTAACTTTTATGTTTAATATTATAATTTAAAGCATGTAATTATAATTGGTGCATGCATTTAATTTTATTTAGTAAATCTCTCGTATATATTATGTATGTTAGAGAATAATGAGACTTGTACAGATATATACGATGTGTACTCTATCGCAATTCTCTCCTCCCACATTTTAATAAAGTATTCAATTAGTGTTTCGAAATCCCATTTTACTTCTTTCCTGACCTCACATTGGAAATTAGTAGTTTAACATGTGTGTGGCTGGATTACTAATTAACGTAAATTCACACTTTGTTATGACCATTCCTAAATTTGGTAAAAAATATTCTATGTTGATATCTTATTAAAATATAGAAAGTTGATATTTTTGGTTTTATAATTTCATTTTTTTATTCGTAAATACGTACTTCTGGGCATTGAATAATAGATATATTTACAACTATATATATGTATGTTTTCATATATAGAGAAAACCCGATATTTTATTTCAAATAATATATAGGCTTTTGATAGTTTATATTTTTATTTCAATAAACACGTTGTCTTTCTGTAATCCATAGTTTAAAAATAATTACACTCATGGACAAATGTATGGAAATGAAAATTTAAGTGGATGTCTCTGTTTTTTGTTTTTTTAAGTAGACAGAGGCAATTTTGTTCACACTTGATTATCTCGTGTGTCTTCAATAAAGGCCACTGTGTATCAAATATATTTCAGAGTTGTTATCTGAATCCCGATTACATTCTAAAAAAGGTACAATTTCAAGGTAATAAAACCAAATCCAAATAAATAAATAGTGTGTGTCGGTAACAACGCTGTCACACGCTATTTATTTATTTATATTTGGTCTTATTACCTTGTGTTTATAATCTATAATCTAAATTGTGCCTTATCAGGTACAATTTCCTTAAATTTTGTCCATGAGTATATTTTATTTTTATTTATATACTACTAAAATATTTTACATATATGGTATTCTTTTTGAGCAAATAATACTAGAGTTATTAAAATACTATACAATAGTTCGATAGCATATTTCTACTTTCCATACTTTGTTTTTATTTCTTCTATTGTTGCAAACCGTTTCTTTCTATTTCCATTGTTGTGAATCAGTTCAAAGCTTGCTTGAGTTCGTGTTCTATTTATCATTCAACTAGCGAAATTTTAGCGAGATGCTTTCTAGAGTATATTTCTTAAAGGCTGCTATGACATATTTATAATTTGCAAATATAATTTTATATATATCACGTGTGTAGATCATATATATAGTGTGTTAATATAATCCTTATATATAAAAAAGGTCTTCGTTATAATATTTTCGAATTATAATAAAACTTTTGAAGTTATTCATAAACAAGTATTGACAATATTTCTCTAAATTTTATCTATTTTAATAATTTTAGATTTTTAATTAAATTTAATTATTTATATAAATATTTATTGTATCTTTACGTCTATAAATTATCTCTCTATAAACTATTTGTTTATATTATTGAATTTCTATAAATGTATACATCAATGTAAATGAAGATGGCCATCATTCAATTATTAATTATGATATATTCTTTATACACTCATTTGTGTGGACAAAACTTAAGGAAGTGAAAATCTTTTAATATCGCCGGTCGTCTGTTTTTTTAAAGGAAAGAGGCATTTGCAATTTTGTTCACATTTGGTTATGTCGTATGTTTTCATTAAAGGTCACTGTGTATCAAATATCTTTCAGAGTTATTGTCTGAATCTAGATATACATGCTAAAAGGTACAACTCCCTTAAGTTTTGTCCATGAGTGCAGTTATCTTCTTTCAGAATTAATTATTATATAATTATCTCTTAAAATAATTAGAAGTTAAAAACTAATATTAACATCAAAGGTCCGCCATGTATTTTGATGTATAACAAAAGGGTGTTAGCCTGGCAAGCATATGCAATTGTAGATTACTGAAGAAATATGCAATAATGTAAATAATACTTTCAATTTTGTGAGAATAATCACATTGGCGTACGACAATTGAGCACCACTTAAGTACAAATTACTCTGTAAATATAATTTTGTCGAATCGTAGCAAATTTAATGTGGACCTCTAAATAATTTGGCTGTTATTTATACCAAGGTATTCAGGGCCTGTGTATTTTCATTTTAATTTTTTTAATTCAACCACTTTCTCTCAAATTTGAATAATTCAAATTAAAGCTTTGGTAATTTTCTGTAGAATTAAAAATTGTACAGTTTACTAATATAAATATTAGAAATAGCATATAGAGAATTAATTACCCAAACCCTCCTAGTCCATTTTTATCATTCTATTAGTAACTGTAGAAGTAGTTTAAATTTTTAAATAGAAAAGTTATCTTTAGAAATATGTATTTCAATTGTAATAGATAGTTTAGAGTAGGTAAAATATATTTTTGCTTCGTGCCTCTATAGCTTAGTAAAACAAGTTCAGCAATAAATTTTCTTACTTCCTAAACGATACGTGCAATAAAGCAATAAAAGGTGTACATAGAATTTGTAGACATTTGGTAGTTTATGATCTGTGTTGTATATAGCTTATATTGTAGATGCTATTGTATATATCCGCCGTAATCTCTAGTCAATAGTCATCAAGCTTCTTTAGAAATTTAGATTTGTACAAAATTTGGCAACAACTATATGAGGTAATATAACATACAACAATAGTGTATAAGTACGAAATACTAGCAAATATCTATATAGTCGCATAGTTGTGATCTGTTTAATATTTTAAATTGCGTCTCTAGAACTTTCTTTCATATTAAAAAATAATATTAATTTTGTTAAATATCATTTCCGTGTTTTTTCAGTTTATAAGTCGCAGTTATTTAATGGATATAGAATGCTTAGTATTTTTATATGTTTTGAATCATTTTTTAAATAATTTTATATACTCTATATTTTATATGCGTTAGAATATAATTGATTTAATAACTAAACTTAGTTACATATATATTTATATAGTTTGAATAAGTTTTTTAATTATTAGAATTTTATATACTCTATATTTTATATGCGTTAGAATATAATCGATTTAATAACTAAACTTAGTTATATATATATATATTTATGATTATCTAGATTTTAATATAAAATGTTATTTTAATCTTTTTTTTTCTAAAGTCAAACTTTGTTAAGATGTTTCTGCTTATAACGCTAGTTGTTTATAGTGCTATAATTTGTACCGATCTAAAATTGGTTTTTAAAATCTTTAATATATTGCGCTACTCCGCTTATAGTTTTCTGACACTTGTCATAATTTGTCGTTTTAGCGCCTATAAATAACGCCATGTAGCTTATAGAGCGTTTCTTAACCAATATCCAAAAATGGATTTAAAACGAAGGATTACGATATATATGTTTTTTACATTAATATCTATATCAGATTTTCATGGTTATCTAGCACATGCCATGTGAGTAGTGTGAATACCAAGACAATCAATGTAAATAACAGCCAAGTTGTAGAGGTCATCCTAAAATGTATGTAATTTTGCCAAGTTGCCTTCAATAACTTCCCAACACACACAAACACATATATGATTTTTCAAATACCCTGCTAAAAACTTTATAATTAATATATATATAATAAAAACATAATAAACCTTATTAAAATAAGAACATTAAGCATCCAGGGAAAAGATTCTTTTGAAAATATTTTCAAAAGAAACTTTTCCCTGGATGCTTATTTTTAAAAGAAACTTTTCCCTGGATGCTTTATATTCTTGTTTTAATATTGATTCAAGGGATTATTCTATCGAATAATAAACCTTAATTTTTTTTCATATAATTTACCATTATATTTTATAATATTTAGAGAGATCTGATAAATACTCTATTTATATGTGTGATTTTGTGTTTAATCCCCTATAATTTATAATATGATATTTTAAACCATTAGGGTGATTTATTTTTCTCAAAATATAATTATATTTTATTTCCTTTCTGCGATGGAAAAATATCAGGAGTGCAACATGCAACAGTAGTAAACCCTCTCAACAGTTTCACCAGTTTAATCTACCAGGTCGCTCTAATCTCACATTCGGCGGAATTTCCTATATGTCGAATACTGAAAAGGAAATCTTAGTTGAGATATTTAAGATTGGGATGTATTGCGCTTATATATTGGATACTAAAGAATAAATCTTGGTTGAGACATTTAAGCGAACGATGGACATATATTTTGAGGACAGTAGAAACATATATATAAGCTACATTTATATGCATCGAGAAATGCTCTCTGGCAGACAATTGATATATGAACCGAATAGACGTCAACCGAACTTCAAAATACAATAACAGCGCTATATATTTGTATTTGAATGACGCCTAATTGTCTTATATATTAATTATTTGCGGAAGAACATTGCTCGATACATGCAAATGTATGTTTTATATATATGTTATGAATAATTTGTTTGTTGTTAGATAAAGGGTTGATAAGACAAAGGATCGATAAGATAATGGGTTGAAGGTGCAGTCATGATAAAAAAAAGATAATTATTTACCATCAAGTAGCTTTTGTTTTCAATTACATGAAGAAATATTACACATTAGTTATTTTCACAATATATAGAATTTATAAAGTTAATCCTATATTAGTGATTCAAAAAGATAGATATGTTAACTACGCATATTTACAACAAAACTGAAAGTCATTCTAAAACGATGATAACAAAAAGTAGAATTATCAATGAATAAAGATAAAATATATATTTTTTATATAGAAAATTTTGAGTTTTTAGAGTATATATTATATATATTCCCCTTGTCCTCAAAATGTATGTCCATAGTTTTCTTAAATACCTCAACCAAGATTTCCTCGTCAGTTTCCAATATATAAACAATACGGCGCTCAATGTAATACCAGAGCGGCCTGAAAGATTAATCTGGTAAAACCGATGAGAAGGTTGACCAATAATGAACCAGGCCCTCTTAATAATTTTTGCATCGCAGAAAGAAAATAAAAAATTATTTTATTTTGAAAAATGAATCACGCTGAGAGTTTCAAATTCAATAACAGATGGCGCGTAAATGTCTTTGAATTAACAATATTATCGTTTATTTATCTTGATAATTCTCACATTAATTGAATATTTTATAAACTTTTATTACCTTATATATATTTTAAAATATCCTAAATTAACCCCGTTGGAATTAAACATAAATTCATATATATATAATGCAGACGAGATGTAAAGTGACTTGAATTAGGTTGTCAGAAAATGTTTGCAGGGAAACATTATTGTATATAAATTTGGAGATGGTTCCAAAATTTAAAAAAATTCCCACATTGAAGGCACTGCCTTTGTACAAATTAAAGTTTTGCAAACAACCTATCAATATGGAACGTTGCAATATTTAAAAAAATGTATAAAATTGTGAATATTATTACATTAAACAATTGCGCCTTTATTGTGTTTCTCCAGGAAAACTATTAAATATATCGTACATTGTTGGATTGTATATTAAGAGAAAGATTTCT
This sequence comes from Cordylochernes scorpioides, assembly GCA_030710605.1. Lineage (NCBI taxonomy): Eukaryota > Metazoa > Arthropoda > Arachnida > Pseudoscorpiones > Chernetidae > Cordylochernes > Cordylochernes scorpioides. The sequence goes on along the minus strand of CP092886.1, from coordinate 136,214,501 downwards.
TCTTTTATGTTTAAGGGGAGAAAAAGGTAAAGAGAGGTATTTATTAAGAATAATTTTATATAAGAATCATATTTGACTTGATATTTTGAAAAAGACTAAATTACGTAAAAATGATTCTTTTTATTAAAAATAATAATAAGGTGTTTTTTTTTAAATATTCAACTAAATTTCTCAAAATATTCATTTTAGTATGCTAATAAGTTCTTATGGAATTTTCTAGTTATGTTATAAATTTCAGTTATAGTATAATAGTCTGTATGTAGTAATGTAGTGTCTCTGTGTGTGAATAGCAATGTAGTATCTCTCAAGTATAAAATAAATTATATGGCAACTTATATATATCTGCCAATTTAGTCTTAGAATTATGTATTTGACTTGATATTTTTAGAATATGTAGCATTTCTATTTAAAAATATATATTGAAAAAATGCGAAAAAAAAACAAAAAAAAAACTACATATGCTTGATGTATTAGCTGTCTTTTTTAGATATTGGATTGTATATATTTCAGCTTTAGCTTAAATAGTATAACTCGGAATTTATCATAATTTATAATTTCTTTCTCAAATTGTTAAAAAGTTTCGGAAATTTTTCTCAAGATAGAAAAAAGATGGTAATCTCTCTCCTATACCCAAAGATTACATTTATCATAACAAAAAGGTTTTCTAACATAATCTAAAAGTGTGAAAATCAAATGATAAATGGATTCTTTGAAATTGGTATTGAATCATGTAAATGGCGCAATTGTTTAGTTAGATTATACAAAGATTTGTTTCTTTTCCTAGTTCAAAAATTGAGGGAGCACCGCTCTAAGTACAAATTAATGTAAAGTTGTAGAATAAAGGTGAACTTTCCAGAAAGGAATCTTCACGTTCTCGAAGGTGTTTTGAATGTATTCGACGAAAATAATTCAACTAATCAGTTTTTGCGCATAAATGTAAATGAAAATTGAAATTATACAGCGAGAATGTTTCTTTTGAACGAAAAATCGAAATTCATTTTAACGAGAATTAGCGATTATTTCTAACTTTAGAGATGAAGCATGATAGGATGAATTGTGAAGAGTAGTGATAAACGGAAAAATAAAAGTGTCCAGGGATGGTAATCGAACCCACAGTGTTCCGCTTACCGGGCAGATGCCATGTCCACTAGCGGAACACTGTGGGTTCGATTCCCATCCCTGGACACTTTTATTTTTCCGTTTATCATTACTCTTCACAATTCATCATATCATACTTCATCTCTAAGATTAGAAATAATCGCTATTTCTCCTTAAAATAAATTTCGATTTTTCGTTCAAAAGAAACATTCGCGGTATAATTTCAATTTTCGTTCTACAATCATAAGCCGCATATATTGTATTATAAATGTAAATTTTGGAAAAGAACGATTCGCTTCATATGAAGACAAATCGATAGTACAATTCGCGCATGTAAATATTGGGATTTATTCATAGATTCTCAAAATTATATAACACTGCCTAAGCATTCTATGCATAATAAAAACCATTAATTATTCACGTTATGCAAAAATAATTATATTTACTTAATATTCATTTATGTCGAGGGTATATATAAATAAAATTACAAAAAAAAATCTTTAAAATAGTTTAATTTAAAAATATTATTATTGGTATTCTCTTGTGTTATATTCTATATATTTATAAAAGTGTTCGACCTCTATTTTAGTTTAATTACAGATTTTTTAAGCATTACAATTACAATTATTTTATTTCACTTTGAAGTGAGTGTTGCCCTTTGTGATGCATGAATATCATAATCAGGTATTATTACCATATAATTTTCTAAGATTATAATAATTTTATACTGATTGGCATTAATTTGAAATATATTTCTGGATTTTTTTATTGTGTATATGTATAAATTTGATAATTTTGGCGCAAGTAAAAAAGGAGAAAGAAAAGTATGTTAAAATGAATGATAAAATTGTAAATAACATTAAGAAAATATGTAGTCACTAAATATAGGAGAGTGTTATTGTAAAGTGTGTGAATGAAATATATTTAATTATTTAAAAAACTGTTTTCAATATATACGTTACATATATGACCAATTGGTTTATCATTATCAGTTTTACTTTTTTTATCAAACTTATCCCACCCACATATTGATTATTATTGTGTCCCATTTCTACTATTTTAATTTCCTTAAACTATGCAAGATCTTTCAAGGGAAATCTCTCTTCTACAAGTTTATTTATTTCCCCATTAAGAAATTTTGATCATTCATAATACCGCGTGAGAACGCCCTTTCAGCCTTAGAATAATTTATAACGCTTTGCCAAATGTTTTAATTTTTGTTCGCTCCTGACGAGGACAAAAGATTTTTGTCGAAACGTCGAGACAATAAAAAAGATTTACTGGCCGAAGTGTCTTTTATTTGAAGAACTATGAATGCCGGCCAGGCAGCCTCTATTTTTACGATTCATTACATAGTTCACATACGAACAGTAAACCTAGTTATAAATTGTCGCTAGTTTTTATTGGAAACATGTGGAAAAGCGATTTCGTTTGAAGACTCTTGCGTGGTTTATATAATGAAATTAAAATCAATTATAAATTTTTTTATCGTATATACCCGATAATTATTGTTTGTTTATTTTGACATGTTTTTTTTTCAATTATTACACTTTATAATTATTATAATTAACATATTTATTTTATAGATGGAAATTTTGCCGGGAGGATATTGATCTAATAAGACAAAGATCGCCGACCCGAGGCCGCTAGTTTGCGGCGACGGTCAATAGATAGCGTCTAGTTTTGACGTCTATTATGACGGGAGAGGCGACCTTTGTCTCTTTAGATATTTAATTTAATTGTATTTTTAAAATCCTATATTTATTGAAATTATAATAATTTCAAATATATATTAATATAGAAAGAAGCTGTGAGTGTTTGCGGCAAAGTGTCGATGAGACTCGCTGCGTCAAAGAGTGTGAAATGTATAAGTGACACATGTGTGTACATCTACACCTGTACACATTGGTAATTAAGATCTTTTTGTTATCTAATCCTCGGCATTAGTTATTTAAGTTCGAAATAATTAATTGTAAAATAATTTCAGGTAGTTTTCAAAAAGGGAATTCCCACTTACTCTCAACCTGGCTCGGGGTTGATGAGTGCGAGCACCGCTTTAAGTACAAATTGGTGTTTTCTAGCACCTTCCAAGTCCATTCGCGCAGTAGGTGGCTTGCCAGGCTACCAAACCCACATATCGCATCAATTTATATCTTACTATCTTGAACTACTACAATCCCCATAGTAAAAACATGGTCTAAACCTGACTGATACCTTAAAGGAAAATTATTTATTAACAACAATATTTCTATAAACAGAACTTTCTCAAGATTTCTCCTGTGACTAAGACAGTATCGTCGCACAATACTCTTGAAAATTCCTTTCTAAAAAACACCAAAATGATGTATTTTAATTTGTATCTAGAACACATCTTTAAGTACAAGTTATACTATATAAGTGTATATACATGAATTTGGAGCCAGTATAAATTTGTAATGAATAAAAAATTATTCTTTCCTAAATCATTTTTTCATTATGACGGAATATTAAATGACGCAAATATATTGTAGATATGTACAAAAAGGGGCACCTTTCCCTTTGAAGGGAGTGTTGCCCTTTGTGATACATGAATATCATAATCAGGCAATATTACATTATATTGTAAATATATAATATAATTCTAATTTAATTAAATTGTGTTTAAATTGATATAATTTATATATATTTTTTATGATTTTTAATAAAATCCAATTATATATTAATATGCATAATTAAATGATGGCCATCTTTCAGAGAGGGTAAATATGATCAATATTTCACGAATTTTTAGTTGGAATTTCATATAATTTCTTTTTTTCTCTAGATAAATAAGTCTAGAGGTTATATGCTTTATCGACTATAATATTGCTGATATTGCATGGATAGATCATATGAAATAATTATATGTTTCATATTCGTTAATTTTATATATTGTCGTTCTATTTTATATATTGTCGTTTGTTCAGAGTGTGCTAAAATATAATTACTATATATTTTCTCTATAAATAGATATTTCAGAATATAAGAATAATTATAAGTTATATAAAGCTTTATTTATCTGAAAAATGCTATTATTTCATTTATAGTATTTAATCATTTGTTCTACTTCAAATTCACCTTGTAGAAAGTTTTGAGCAAGAGAAAAAAAAAATATAAAGCAGTATATTTAAAATTCTCAATGTATTTTCAGAATTTTCATAAATTCGCTTTTTTTTTTAATTATATAGATAGAAAATGTGTGTGTGAGAGAGTAAATATTTAAATTTGTGCTAAATTTGGGACACCCCCTATATAAGCAAAAATACGCCTTTTTATTTTTGTTTTATTTATCATATTATCTATTATATATGATGGATTTTTAAATGGATGATTTAACAGGATTTTTTAAACCCGACAATTAAAAAAGCTAACAGTCTAAAATATAAAATACTGATTAAACAGAAAATGTATTAATTTATTATCGCTATAATTATTATAGATCATCAACATAGCCCCTCTAAATAAGGTTTGTGTTGCCATGTTATTGGCGTCAGTTATATTTTCTGTCATTTCCTACTGTCCTCCGGCTTTCTTCTAGTTTCTAATTATTCGTCTAGAATTCTTCCCGGTTTGCTGATCTTGAACTTCCAAGTTTTTTAGATGGCTTCTTCAAGAAAGGTGTCTAAACGTAAATAGACCTTTTCGCTTAGTCGAAGCAGAACTAATCGATGTCATAATTTTCTTGACAATTTCAGTCTCTGATCTTATTGTTAAGCAGAGAAAGTCTACTTCGCTGCTTATATTGCTTAATAAGCACGTGGTGCTTCTATTGTATTCTATTAATGATTGTCATGAACATTTATGCTGAGAAGTAAATCTTTCTCGCTTGTATAATTTATATATATATATACATTATTGTGTGATTATTGTGTGTGTTGTGTATATTGTACTCCGCGATATAAGCATTTTTGGCATGATATATATGTGTGATATTGTGTTGTGAGCAGTTATGCTTTATCCATTTATCCTTTGCGGATAAATATCTTGGATTTAATGTAAACATGATGTGTCTTAAGCAGTTGCTGCTTACAATGCTGAGTTGTGAACTGCTAATCCTATATATTCGACGTATGTGCATTTACATTTCGTTATTTATGTGTTGTGAATACTAACCAGACGTTGTACACACATTCATATATTTCCTCTTATAAAATTCGAAATATATAGAATAAATTATCTGGAGGGCATGTTGTCTCTATATATATTTAACCACTTTCTTCTATTAACTTTTATTATATATTTTCATGATTTTTAAAATTTTTAATTAATATATTTATTTTATCTTTTTAATCATAAATATATTTTACTTTGATAATTCATATATGCCTTATTTCCCTATATATGTTCATAAACCTTTTGTGCATTAAAATTTGGGTTCTATTTATTTTTTAGTATTTTCTTCAAAATTTACATATTTTTTGTGTTTATCTAAATTTCAGATTATATATATAATATATATTAAGATATTTCAGTTTTTTATATGAAATATTTTCATTCTATACGTAAAATATAAAAATAGAAACAACATATAGGAGAAGCTATATTTATATGAGGGTTATTTTTCTTATATATTCATTTTTCCTTTTTGAAATAGCATATAAATAAATCTATTGCAACGCAAAGCTCTGAATAAGGTATTACATTTTATTAAGAGATCTTTTTTTTGCAGCAATTGGCAATATATGTGCCATTTTCTCGCATTACTCATGAGCCTATGTTAATTTTTAACATATACAGAGTATCAACGGGAATGTAAAATGTGCATGTAAATAATATATACAATTCAGAACTACAACAATAACTTACATCTATCTTTCCTCCCTTTTTAGTTATTTATTTCAACGGGTATTTCCTCAAAGTTTTTTTACAATTGAACTTCTCAAAATATCTTCGAAAATAATTTTCAAATAATAACATATTTATTTTATATTTATCATTATAAATATATTCAAAAATTATAATTCTCTCAAACACATTCTACCATAGAATTTTAAAACATATCCATTGTTAATTCCCATTTCCGACAAGCAAGTGCATAAACTATTGTACATGAATCAATTTGGAAATATTTCGCGACTCATCATTTATAAATTGATCAAAAAACACATAGTGAATATAATAAAAAATGTGAATATATTTAATTGAAAACTTCAATGATTCTTCTTGTGAATTTAATTACATACGAGAGTGTTTACGCACACATTAAAGAAAGTTTAAACACTTTCCATATATAAGAAAAACTAATGTGAAAAAATAAAGTTGTTTTAAATTATATAAATGAACACATGTTTTCAAAACTCATTTCGAACCTAATAGGAACATACAAAAAGAGCATTGGTGTTTATATAAAATTAAATTTTATAGCCAAATGTTTTTCTAATATATCAGCGTGGTTTTATTATTTAACGTATATATTTGGTGAAGAAGCATAATAAAAAATATGATTAACATTATTCTTTTAAATTATTTTTAAAAAATAATGTTTAATAGAATTATTTTATTGTATCATTTTACTTTATTAATATTCTCATTCTTTATATTTTTTATTTTATTTAAATGTTTAAATAAAATATTTTCATAACATAAAGTTTTTCTCCATTATTTAAAAATATAATTTTGTTTCGAAAAAATTCTTCTTGTGGAATATTTTGAAAATATTTAAATCAATAAAAATCATAAAACTATTATATTTGTAAAAAATTGAAGATCGTCTCAAAATATTTGCATCAACTTATCATTGATATTCAAGAATTGGCATGTTAAAAATTGATCAAATTTCTTTAAAACATAAATGAAATGGCCAAACCGCGCTTGCTCTATTTCAAAATGTATAAAGTCTAAAAGCAAAATTTTTGAACATATTTTTGAAATACTGTAAATACAACTTTTTTGACATCCCTAACAAAATTAATGGAAAAAATCACTGTTAACCGATTGTATTTTGTTACTATGGCATGTATACATTCAAAATATTCATTTATTAATGGCTCTATTTAATAATTATTCGTTTTTAGAGGAAGAAAAGAACATTTTATATAATAAAACTTTCAAAATTTGATATTTAATATAAATAGTGAACAAAAAATAATTTTAAAATGGTATAATTGTGTGAATATCCTTTCAAAATCTATATTGCTATAACTCCCATTTTAAAGAAACTAAAAAAAAGTGTGTGTAAATATGATATTTGAATTTTGTTTTACTTTTTATTTTTTGCACTTTAATTTGTAATGCGCATGTCCATATATATATTTAACCTCTGCTTTACTCGGTGTGTTGTGAATTGCTGAATCATGAGGTATCTCTCTCTAATGTATTAAATTAGCGTTTCAGAGATCAGCTTGTGTTTTTGTTGTTTTTTCTTCATATAAATACATTGAAAATTGTGCAGCGAAAATTGTGAAGATGGTGTATTGTCTACAGTGGAAATAGTGTACATCAAAATTGAAATGTGAAATGCTAGCAAGAAAGGAGGGGCGATGTCGAAACTGATACGGAATTTCACCTAAATCGATTCATCAATAACTAAATCTAGTGGATTGAAATTGGTGCAGTGCAATATTGAAACTGGCTTTGCATCAAAACTGAGAAACTAATATTGCAAGTAAATTGAAACTGGTGCCAAGTCAAAGGTGTTTTCAGCACATTTGAATTGTTGAACTAACCAATCAAATTGAAGCTCGTAGAGCGCCAATATTGAATTGATGTGTGGTTACAGTAATTGAAGTGATTAAATCCAACGATGAATCTAGTGTAGTGTAGCATTCACACAGGCATAAATTCAACATTAAAGCTGATGCGACACCAACATTCACAATAGCTTAGCGCCCTTCTATAAATCTGTTCTAAGGTCAATACTAGACTATATGCTGTGCAGAGAGAGGAGATAAACTGCTCTTGAACTAACACTAAACTTGTGCAAGCAAAATTATTAAGAATTGAGATTATTTGATAATTTCTTTATTTATAATATATTTATAATTGTATGTAATTCTACTGTCCTCAAAGCTTATGTCCATAGTTCTTTTAAAATACCCATTCCAAGAATCTAGCAACAGTATCACTATAAAAGGAAGTTACAAAAATGCAATATAACAGCGGTATGGTAGATTAAACTGGCGAAACCGCTGGGAGGGTTCACCACTGATGAGCCAGGCCCTCCCTTTAATTTTTCCATTGCAGTAAGGGCAGTAGAAATTGTTTAATTTCAAAAAGAATCTTGCGCGTTTAAAATAGTTTCGAATTTTGATAAATTTCTTTATTACTTTTAATAAAAGCTAAAAAATTATATGCGGTGCATCAATCCCTCTGTGCTGGACTGCGTCTTGTTTACATTCAACGATATATCAATTCCTGAGTAACAATACATATCCATTGTTTTGGGACTATAGAAATCCGCTCTATTTTCCACGAAGCCAAAAGGTGATGTAGTCTACTAGATCAATGGTCTGGATGTCGATATATAAAACGAGAATCGTCTTGGCTTTCCCCTTATTTATATGCAGAGGTCTAGTGGACTGTATTACTTTAGCGTTCCTTATAAATAAATAATTCAAAACTATTATAGACGAGTAAGGGCAGTAAAAATTGTTTTATTTTTCAAAATTTCATACACGTCTATAATATTTAGAAAGAGGGAATCATATATCGCCGCAACTCTTTTTTATTAATATAATATAATATTATATAATAGTTTCGAATTTTCATAACAGATGGCGCGCTAATGCATCATAAAATAAATAATTAAAATATTTTTCAAGAAAACCTTTAATAAAAATGTACTCAAAGGAGAAAATAAATAACTTAACTACCCCTCCTTTTCCCCCCCATGGAACAAATACATTTTTATGAGCAAAAATAAAAGCGGAGTGGAGAAATATCATTAGATCTTTTTTTTAATTTTATATTATCAAATGTAATCAACTTAATAATACACACACACACACAAAGCCTTTATTAAGACATTAGTCTTATACAGATTCTCGTACAAGGTGCAATATCAGGAAAGAGCAGCACAGGAAACCAGTAGTTCCGCAACTATATACAATTAATAGTAATAAGGAAAAGTAAGATTTAATATGAAAGGTCAACGCCATCTCCCCAAGTCTTCAATTCCATAAAATCAACTTAATAATATGTTTTATGTTTTACTAATTTGTTACCACCTTATTCAATATATGATGATCCTGCCCGGCGCGCCGCTTTTTATTTTTACTCCTATAGATCTTATTGTTCAATGGTGGTAGCTGGATTTTTCATTTTCTTTTTTAGCATTTTAATTAAATATTTTTCTGAAAGGTATTTCATTATTTATTTAATTTCCCTCTAGTCACACACACATATTGAAAGAGAGAAGAGAGAGTTCTAAATATGCAAATTTACCCTAACCAAATAATTTCTATAAATTTTACAAATATCATAATCAAGAGTCAAAATATATACAAAACTAAATATATTATTTAAAATATACACAACAATATATTATTAAATTATATTTATTAAAACACTATAATATTAGAATATATTTTTAAAACACGCATTTTTATCTATATATATAATATATTTATTAATATAAATAACTATTATATATACAGTACATATGTGCGTTTAAAAGTGTTATATTTTCTTTAAATTTTTATTCTAGATATATTTCAAATGTTTTATATTGTGTGTTGAGAGAATTATCTCATAATTATAGCTATAGTTTCATAGTGCCAACTTCGTTTTACAAATGCCAGCCGCAAATTACGGGACAGAAGCGGCTGCGCCTATTTTTGCGTTTGAAAGAAATATACTAATTCCATTGTCTATTCCCGCCATCCTAGAAGTGTGAAATTTTGTACAATTGCATTTTTAGAAGTTTTGAACTAGAGTGTACGAAATTTCAGGCTTCTAAATGGTCACAGAAGGAACTAGAACATGAAATAAAGTTAAATAAAGGCTTTTTTTAAAGGGCTCTCTTTTAAAGCCCCAATATCGTGAATATGTATTGATGACTCTGAAATCGGGGCACCGATGACAAAAGAAACTATCCATTATACCAGCGTGACACGGATGCAGCGCCCATATTCAAACTTAAACAGATTAAGGCTTAAATAGGCCAAACACTATCAATTGATGTATGTACAGAACCTAACAATAAATTTTCATAGTAAGTGCAATGGTAGTTGAACAAAATGGGTAATGTATCTAGACAGATATATTTTATTTGTTTAAAATCAATACAGGGTGTTCTCTCCAAAATAACAGAGAGTTAAACATTTTTAGTCATAATTTTATTCTCAACAGAAAATTTGAACGAATTAACAATGAATAATAATAATAATATGGATGCTAACTAGCAATTTATTCAGCCGGTTTCAAAGTGGTCTCCCTTGGGGCGTTACACAGGTTCACACGTGACTTGAAATTTTCGGCTATGGGCCGCAAGTTTTCCGGGGACAATCGGTCCCATTCTCAGCACAGCAATCGCTTCAGCGACTTCAAACTTTTTTTGCGTGTAACACAGGCCCTGGTCTGCAAAATGGACCACACGCTGTAATCCATAGGGTTGAGATCGGTGTGAGTAGGGCGGCCATTCCGCCGACGTGATGAAGTCCGGAAAATGGTCCCTGCACCAATCCCGAGTCAATTTTACCTTTTGAGCCGTCGCGGAGTCTTGCTAGAACGTCCAATCCGCAACGCCGAAGTGTTGTTGAGCGACGGGAGTACGGAAGATCTCGAAAATGTCGCTGTAGTTGGACTTCTCCGAAGAGCGTATTTACAAGCGTAAACAAAGCAGGTACATTATCCCATGATGCTTCCGCGACAGTAGGTGGTCGCAGGTCACGTGTTCGTCGGAGGCTACTCCAACAGTCTCCCTCCTCGGATGTAACTCACTGACTTTCAGCTGGTGAATCCGACAAGTCATCATTTCTTGTCCATGTGTATCATGGAGTACTCTGGTTAAAGGCTTAGCGAGAAGATCAGCAGTGATTCTCCCAGTGGGGATATATTGCACTGATATAGTACTGTCCGGAATTCTCTCATAGATAAAATGCTACTTGATAGCAATATATATCGTCCTTGATTGTTACATGTTCTTGGC
>CP092886.1:136104609-136203198 GCA_030710605.1 Cordylochernes scorpioides | reverse complement strand
AAAGATTATAGCCTTGTGTTGCTTCCACCAAATTTCTCTTCATTGAAATTTCAAAAATAAATAAATGATTTAAACAAACAGACAACTGAATAAATATTCAAAAATCACCGTCCAAAGAGTTAATGGTTTATTCAATATAAAGGCTTTATTTATAGACATAATGATGATATACCGCACCAGATAAATTAGAGAGAGATGTAATACAAGATTATAGCCTTGTGTTGCTATATCCAAATTTCTCTTCATTTAAATTTTAAAAATAAATAAATGATTTAAACAAACACACAACTGAATAAATATTCAAAATTCACCTTCCAAAGAGTTTATGGTTTATTCAATAGATAGATGCTTGGTTTATAGATATAATGATGATATACCGTACCAGATAAGTTAGAGAGACGTGTAAATACAAGATTATAGCCTTGTGTTGCTACACCCAAGCCTCTCTTCAATGCAATTTTATAAAAATAAATGATTTGAACAAACACACGATTCAATAAATATTATTTTAAAAATCATCGTACAAAGATTCTATGATTTATTCAATATATAGATGCTTTGTTTATAGACATAATGATTCTATAGCGCCCCGGATAAGTTAGATAGAGATGTAATACAAAGATTATATATATAACCTCGTGTTGCTACATCTAAAGAAGAAGAAAACACAAGTTGGCGTTACGAAGCTATTCACTGCAGCAACGGCAGTAGCGTCGAACAACTCTTAATTAAACCTGCGTAGCTGAAACTTCCTTATAAAAGATTTCCCAAATTTAGAAATGTAATTAAGAAAATGTAAAAGACAATGTGTGTCTCTTAATTTAATTTTCACCTTTAAACATTCTGTAAATTAACTTATCCGCAAAATTACATTTTATTATAATTTAGAATGTATTTATTATTTTATATATATAATAGAGCTCTTATTATATTTATAGCAATTTTTAGTCGTATGTAGAAAAATATTATATATATATTATTATTATTAAAAAATAAATTTTATTAAAACATAAACCGAATTAAATATAAACAAATAAAATTCTAAACAACTTGAAGTTAAGATATTTGAAATATATATATATATATATACTATAATAATAGTATGAATTCAAGAAATTGAGCAAAATTTATATGTTCATATAAATAAAAAATCATATTTTATAGACAAAACACTTGACCATTATTAATTTCAAAATATGATAATTCAAAAGGCTTAAAGTTTCATGTTCAACTACCTTTATTGGAATTATAAATATGCTCCTGTAGATGGTCTGTGGCTGCATAAATCAGCATATCATAAAGCAATAGGTCTTTATCACTCCTGGTCGAATGTCCAATTTCAAACAATCATCTACCTAACTGTATGAAAAGGAATTATAACTAATCCAACAGAACATGAAATATTATTTTGAAAGATGGTATTTTTAGTAGATATGTTGTTGTTGTTTCTTATTCTTCAAGTCGTTTAAACGATCTCCATTAGGTTACATTGTCTTAGCTTTTTTATTATAGTCCTGGGGTCATGGAGAAGAAAAGAGGGGTGCACCTGCTGTTGGTCTGAAGACCTGGAAGTACCACTCAGTGTGACTTTGCTTCTTTTGATTGGCCGCTCCTGACATGGAGTGTCCTTTGTAGCCGCTCCTATGGAGAACAGACGCTACCAATTGATACTTTCCTACATTAGCCGGGTGTATAGCACAGCCCTAGGGTGGCCCTACCAGGAGTTAAACTCCCGACGTACTTAGCCTAAGCTACCCGTTTACACCCTCTTGCCACTTTGAGGCTGTAGGATAGGCTTTTGGGAGGGTAATAATTTGATATAAGTTGATAAAAAAAGTTGACGCAAACAACATATAAACAGAAAAATGTATAACCACCAGTCACTTATCACCAATTTACAACATTAGAACTCATCCAACCCTGCCTGGTTCCACGCGGCACAATAAAGAAAGAGTTTCAGGTTTATAAAGTTTTTCTCACAAAAATATAAACACTCAATTTTTATGAATTATTAATTATAATAATAAAAATAGGGTTAAATATTCGAAAGTGTACTTTATAAATAGAATTTTGAATGATATTAAATTGATAACTTTTAAATATTTCTAATGTTTTTAGTTTATTTCTGAATTTATTATTATCTGATTGAAGAGATATTTTATAAAATCGAAGCTGAATCGATCCGGCCTAAAGTATATTCCAAAATAATATATATATATATAAAGTTCCTAGTCACTCGAGACCTCACGTCTTTATATTGAAATATAATTATCTATAATTAAAAAGGCATATATTGGATCAAAATATAATTTATATATAATATATGCCTTTTTAATTAAAGATCTATTTATCGATTGCTCTATTTTCAAAATAATTATCTATACATAATAAAATCTCTCTTAACTTTATTGATCTAAATGTAGCTAGGATTTTATTAATGAACAAGGTGACTAACTAAAAATTCGTTTATCTAAATCTTTTGGAACTCTAAAAGAGTTTGAATTTGTAAACATCCTATTTCTATATTCAAGGCAATTTTGAAAAAGTGGGTGGTAGATTCATATTGTAGCTTGGAAATCGAGTCTTGGAATATATCTTAAGATGTGAAAGTATTTATTTATGACGTCGGTACGAATAGTCGAAAAATATCAACAAAACCTCAACAAACTATATACAACTAGATCATATTGAACAAGCAAGATAAGGACCATATATGATTATTTCACAAATTCATAGCAATAATCTGTGTTAAATGTTTTCATTGAATAATTAAATTAAATAAATTAATTATTCGCCACAATATCAATATATCGGCCGTGAATGTTAAAACCTGTTAAAGATCAAGTTTATAATGTATTTCTATACTATTGTGTCCTTGTTCTATATTCAAAACGATAAAAAGGTAAACTTTTATTTAGAGAAATTTTTATATCTTAAAATTTAGTTAAATTTATGTCCTATTTATAGATGTGTATAAACTAATTCAAAATGAACTCTTTTCTCTGTGAGGAATATTCAATAATATATTTACATTAACACACGAAACGCGATATCCCTTCTAGCTATATTTGCGTCAATACACAAACCCTTAATTAAGACATAGGTTTATACTTGGATTCATCACAGAATCTGCAAATGAAAATATATTTGCGTAAATATGCTTTTTATGAAATTTTTGAAATGTATATATATCAATATACTAAATATAATTTTATAAAGCTATTGTGAAAATTACTAGAAATATATTCTATTATATATATATTCAAATTGTATGTGTGTGTTTAGCCAATTTTTAAAATAAAAATAAGAATCATATCAGAAATATGTTGATGTATCTCACAACACCAAGTTTATTTCAGCAATGCTTTTAAAAAGGTGAAAGAAGTTGAGAGACAGAGCGTCAGTTTATAACAAAAATCTACAAAATTGGGAACGGAATTCTTTATTTGCTTTATTTAGTTACTTTCGCGAGGCAGACTGGAATATTTGAGGCGGCATCTCGAGAGAAAAGTTGGAGCAGAAGTTCCAGGAAATAATCCCTAACTTATCTTGAGGAAGATCCTTTCGCTCCATTTAGGAAACCTTTCCAATTAACTGTAGATATACTGTAGATGTGTGCTGTACTAATTAAATCTTTATAATTGGTATATACACTCTTTCTAATAATAATAATAATAATAGTAAATTAATTTATAAATTACTATTTTGATTAATCGTGATGCTTTTGTTTCAGGTATAAATAAAGATGACACTTTCAGGTGAGTTCCCTTTACCATTTATTACAGTTGTATTTATATATTGAACAATAAAATATATATCGCGGCACATTATAATAATTAAGAAAAATGACAACTATCACATTTTATTAATTCATTAAAAAATACATGTACGTACCCTACACTGTATTTCATTAGAATTTACTGATTCGTCTTAAAGTTTACTTTTTATATTAGTTACATTTCTTATCATTCTTTCAATATAAAATATAATTATTTCATTTATTATTTCTCTCTCTTAAATTCAAATATTTCTCATTTATATGATAAATAGATATTGAAACAAAAGTATTTAGATAAAATAAACGTATATGAAAGAGAGAGAGAGTTGAGTATAAAATATAATATATTATTTTTATAATATAATACTATAAAAATGGGGTGTTGTGTGCACTGAATTTGGTTTGCTGTTTGTATTTTGCATTATTTTTCTAAGTTAACTTGTCTATATACTTACTTTGCATCAAATACGTGTGTTTCTGTAATTTTCTATAACAGCAAATGAAAATATTCGTCTTAATCATCTTGAGGATAGGAAGATTATCCGATATATGCGCTCTCTCTCTTTTTCTGAGGAATCATTACTGTAATCTTATTTTAAACTTCATTTGAGTCTCGAGAGAGTAGTTTTAGTAAATTCTATCTCATAAATTATTTCCAACTTGGATATGTTGGGTGGCGTCTCATTGAATTCACTTCCTTTACCATGATGGCAAGGAATTACCAATTGGTGAAAAACAGGGAAACTATGCAATTTTGAAAATCTCTGGATACTTATCCGGAATGAAAGACGTTTCTCCAATGTTCTCTGACCTGTGCGATCATATAGATAGCTGTGGGGAATGGATTGTTGAGATGTAAGAACTGATTTGTGTTTTTTTCTTATTGAAGGCTTGATATTACTCTTCTCTTTGAACCTTTGAACCGTTTCCAGCTAAGTATTGCTTTTAACTCAATGATTTCGTTTGTTATGTGACTTTGCCGAGTATAGCCAAGTATCGTTCTCAATGTATTTAAATGAAAATTGAAATATATTATATATATATATATATATATGTTTATACATATATATATATATATCACTGTTTTCCAAAAGAAATATGTACCAATATCGTTATTTTAAATCAAACGTGTATATAGGTGTGAGCGTGTTTTACAAGTTAGTTAAACACTGAAACGAGAGTGAAAAGCAAACAAATCGAGGTAGAAACGAAGATTTAGTGTTATATAATAGAATACAATGTCTAGGATATGTGGAATAAGAAAGTTGACAACTAGCCAACACAACGTTGCCAACCGAAGCACGCCAGGGTTATATTTATTTCGTGCAATTGTGTCTAACTTTATTTTCTCCAATTGAGCTCACTTTATCTATTGGCGATGAAGGTCAGCTCGGAGGTTTGATAGAAATAACTTTGGCTATTCTCGCAATTTTAGCGCAAATTTGATAATGAAAATAATGAAATAAGTAATTAAAACTAATTTGTCGCCTTTTTTTCTTTATAAAAGAAAACAATTTTCTACTAGCTTTACTTCAATGTTAAAATTATTATTGTACAAGTGGTTGCACAAGTACTTGCAGTTTGAGAACAGAAGAAAATTGAGTTTTTTAAAGAAAAATACGTTAAAATAGTTTGAATTTCTTATAGCTGTTGGGGGAGGGGACAGCCGCTAATGCATCATGTTAATGAAATAAGTATCGAATAATAACATTTCTCATATATATTGAAGATAAACCCCGATCTATAGAAATGTGATTATACATGTTCTCTAGATAATTACAGGAGAGAACTGCAGACGTACAAACCTCGTATCGAATATCTATAGATTGCTTCCTTTTTCAAATGACAATGTTTCAAATGTAATATATTAACAGCAAAGTCACAATTATTTAAAATTAATGATTAAAAATTGGAAAAAAATGTTTATATTTGTAATATTCACATAGAGAGTTATAGAGAAAGAGATAATAAAGAGATATTTCGTGAAACCCATTTTATTTTTATTTATTAATATAGATTATAAAAACTTTCCATTCGAGCCCATATATAAAATTTATAGATTATTGCTTTACAAATATACTGCTGTGATCTGAATTTTATTATATTTTAACATTGTAAATGAGGCCAAAGTGTGATAGTTATTGAATTCGATACTCCAGCTATATGGTGTTTTTGTCCCAGACCGATATCGCTCAAACATTGCTTATTTTATTGTTAAATGGCCGATATTTGTAACATACTGATATATGAGTAATCTTTGATCGTTTGTTTTGATATTGTGAATATGTTCTTGTATTCTTAATTCTCATTTTCTCGGCTGACTTAACCGACATCAACGGATTGTCAATCTAGACACGATACTGGATATAGACCTTTTTCTTCTGTTTAAGAATTTGATTTATGGTTAGTTTTGTGATGGGATTTCTAAGAATATATCAAATCATTCTTTAGCTCTGCGAAAGAAAATCTTAACACCATATTTCCTTAGTTCTAGTGTTATTTTTTAATTTGTTGGTGAATAATAGATATAAAAATTGAATCTGAAAATCGACTGAGTTCTCTGTGTTAGGATGGAAAATAAAAATTTTAAGGAATAAAATCCGGTGGATAACCAAAATTTCCATATTTCTGTGTAGATGTTGAACTTTGTAAGGCAACAATGAGTAAATATAAACGATTAGCTAAAGTTTTTACAACTGTTATTTTGTATGATATGGGAATATGAGAACTGAGGGGAAGTTAGAATAATATGGAGACAAATTTGGCCCAATTGATGAGACAAGCTAAAGTTATTTGTTCTCTCATTGCTGTGATAGGTCTATATGAATAATTTTCATTTCAAAAATAAAATTTGAGGTCAAAATAGCTACCTACTTGTAGTCGCTATATCTGATTCTTTAATGTCTGATTTCTATTTTAATTTCAAATCTCTTTTAAATACTCCAAAATTAGATTGATTATTAATCAACGCGACATTGTTCTGAAATATTTCTGAGAACAGGAGCATTTCAGTTGAGCCAATAATAGTATTTTGCAAATAGATACAATGAAAACTAAATTATAATAGAATTATATGACTTAACGTGTTTTTTTATATAAAATTATAATAGAACTTAATGCTATTTTTATTTTTAGTTAATAAAAATCTTCCTTGAAGAAATTGCTTGATATATAAGATGTGTGTGTGAAATTTATATAAAAAGAATATATATTCTATTGCAAAATAGCATACGTTATTGTAGTTTTGTAATGTTCCTATGCAGACTGCGATTAATAAGATTTCTGAATTTTCTAAAACATTCATTTATCTGGAAAAATAGTACAAATGTGACATTGTACTGGGATAAGGTTCATAAATTAAGAAAAAGGCATCTCTTTATCGTGCAAATGAAATTTGCTAATGGCTTGCGCCATCTATCGGAATAAATATCAACTATTCATTGATTTTTTTAATTATTCCAAAATTGGCCAAATACCCATTCTTGATTAATCAAGAATAATCTGGAATATAATTAAAAAATCAATGAATAGTTGATATTTATTCCGATAGATGGCGCAAACCATTAGCAACTTTCAGTTGCACGATAAGGAGTTGCCTTTTCTTAATTCATTTATCTATTTTGCGCGTTATTTTTCGAGAATTATCTAAAAATATCTAATTATCCGCGTTATTTTAAGGAACCCAGAGGGACACCTATCTCTTTATTTATACATCAGAACGATGCCTTTTTGTTCATCACCTTAGTAAAAACCTTTACTAGTGATAAAGAATGAGAGCCATACAATACCATTTTTGACAAATTCAGACAAAAGACCAACCTGTATACTATGGTTTCGGATTACGGCCCTCATCAGTACAAGGTGGCTTCGATTTCATAACAACCTACGAGGGGTTATGAACTGGGTCGAATTTACCAAAAAGGGAGAGGTACCCATCTAGGTACATGAATGTCTTCCTCCCGCAACAAGATGTTGTATTCTAGCCTGAAAATCGGCCCTTGCCAATTCACCAACTTAAACACTTTTTTTTTGTTAAATTCGAACGATTTCGTAACCCCTCTCATACGATGTTGTGAAATCGAAGCATCTGCTGTACTGATGAGGGTTATAGCCTGAAACCCTCGTATGCAGGTTGACCTTTTGTTTGGATTTACCGAAATTGGTGTTGGCTCATTCTATGTCATCACTAATAAAGTGAGGGGGTCGGTGGAAGGATGGTCTAAACCGTTGGTTTTTGACCGCTACGACCCGGGTTCGATTCCCGCATTGGTCACTTTTTTATGTTGAAAAAAATAATGCTCCAATGGCCCCCGATTCTTGCAACACAGCGAATGCAAGTAACCAAACGGGGCTCTGGCACATTTGTAAGTGCAAAGTCGAACTGCTTTTCACATGGGTACACATGTGGTGCACTTACAGTAAAAGCAGTCGCCTACTTCTACCCACCATGATTATCATGGCCTGTACCACGTGTACTAGGGATAAGCAAAAAAAAATAAACTAATAAAGTGTTTTATTGGGGTAATGAACAATATGCATCGTTTTCTGATGCAAGATTAAAGGGAGAGGTGCTCCTCTAAGTATATGAATATCTTCCTCCCGCAACTTTACATGTTGTATACATACTTGTCTAATTGACAAGTTATCAGAACGCCTTTCTACAAGATGCATAATGCTCAATAAACAACCAATGACAAAATTAGTACATATATCGAATGTAAGAATTAATAAATTGAAAGGAAATCAATTAGCGAATAACAATTATATAAACGAAATTAAATACGGTGTCAGTACAACAATAAATACATGTGAAGATAGAACATCAAATGTTGTTCTAAGCTATGTTTAAGGGATGTTCTTGGAAAATGTAAACATTTCTGAAAGTTAAAATGGCGGCAATTAGAGTTTGAAATTCAAATCCCCGCCATATATGTGTGAGCAAAGACGCGGCACGTTTTATGTCAAAAATATTCAAATATAGAAATTAGAAGAGGCACACACACAGCAGAGAAGAGAGCGTTTCTTCCTAGAAAATCAATTTCAAGTTAAGGACCATTACACCGAGCAATAAAATTCAAACAAGCCCGGATTCAATTTATTGCTCGTAACTTTTGATAGAAAACGTTGCAACACATGAAGGATCCTTTCTTTGAGCCTTTTTGAAATCCAAATTAGATCTTTTGAATTAATTTCGAATTTATTAATAATAAATGTAAGCTTTGTTTTTGAAATATAAGATCAAGAAAAATATTGTGGAGTAGTTTTTTATTTGGAGGGCATTTTTATTTAATTAAATATTTATTGATAGAAATTTCGATAAATATGTATTTTCTATTTGAATTTTATTGGGGCACTATATTCCTAATATGGCGTATAATATTTTTCCATATCATATGTAAGCCATATAAATATAATGGTTTATTTTATATATTTATTTGTGTGTATTCTCTTATATTTATCAAAATACGTTTTATATCATTTATTTTAATTATTGATGAGTTGCTACATAATGTGAAAATCCATAATTTCCATCATGATATTCCAAAAGGGGTAAACGATTTATTTCAAAGACGTTGTTGAAATCCTTAACACATACGTGGTGCTAGTTAAAAAAACAGCTTAGCCATTATTTCCTTTATGTCCAACATGTATTCCATTTTTATAAAAAATATATAAGCATAGAAATATATGAATAAAATAATAAAGGTCTCACTATAATATTTTATCTCATATCTTCCTTCAATACTTTCCTCTACCGAAGGTAGGCCACATGGTCTCTCCATACTTCCTCCGCCATCCTCTTCCTATCCTCGTAGGTGTGTCGTCCAATCCATTGTTTTAGATCGTCTGTGTATCCCTATCGTCTCCTTCCCCTCGATCTCTTCCAATGGAGCTTTCCCTCAAGCACTGTCAGCAATGTTATCGCAAATAAAATACCTTAATTTATATAAGTATTATATATATCGTAAAGATAGAGGCTGCCTGGCCGGCATTCATATTTATATAAAAAATAGACACTCCGGCCAGTTGGAGTTTTTTATTTTCTCAGCGTTTCGACAAAAATCTTTTGTCTTCGTCAGGAGAAGTAAATAAAAATAAAGCATTTGGCAAGGCGTTAAAAATTGTTCTGAGGTTTGCAAGGGCGTTCTCACGTGATTTTTCGAATTTAGTACAACATCTAAAGCGTGAGTCAAATATTTTTATTTCCAAGATCATAGTCTTCGACGAGTTTAATATTTGTTTTTTACTCGCGCTTTAGATGTTGTACTAAATTCGGACAATCACGTGAGAACGCCCTTGCAAACCTCAGAACAATTTTTAACGCCTTGCCAAATGCTTTATTTTTATTTACTTCTTTCGACGAAGACAAAAGATTTTTGTCGAAACGATGAGAAAATAAAAAACTCCAACTGGTCGAAGTGTCTATTTTTTATATAAATATTATATATATAGTTATAAATTAAAAGGATTAAAAAGGACATAAAAATTTTTTTATGTATAAAAGAAACATTCGCGCTTTTAAATCCTTTTAATTTATATGTATAGATGGCGCGTTATTGCTTTCTGTTAATATATAGTTATGTTTCTCACAAATAGCAGAAAGATCTTAATATTTAAAGGTATTTTTTAAACATTATTTTATAGTTAATTTTCAAATTGCATTAAAAATCGACAGTTTAATATACGGAAAAGTGGTTCTATTTTTATATAAAGCATTTGTAATAAAAATTACAGAAACATGCTTGTTTTGTACATTTCAGCATAAAAAGAGACCACGTTAAAATTAAAAGTATTTTAAAGATCAATCGACAACGTAGCATTTATTCAGAGAACTCCGCGGTATTCACCCAAACAGTCCATTCTCATATCGTGAGACTCATCCAGTTTGCAGAAATAATTATACTAGCCATCATATGTAAGCATTCATATCGCAAAGAACACTTCTTCCTAAAGAACACTTTAGCTCTGCTACTAGGTGTTGTTTTTTACATAGAATTTGTTCTATGTACATGTCTATAATTTAGGCCTTTTTTTTACTCTTTTCAAACAAACTCTAAAAATATATATATTATATAAATTTAATTCACTCTTTCATTTAAAATTATATATATAATTTTAATGCTAAAATTATCTCTCAATGTGTGATATAAAGGAATATATATATAGGGTTTTTAATAAAAAGGCATATATTTGATCCAATTTAAAGATTTATTTATGGATTGCTCTATTTTTTCAGAACGATATATATAGGTATTTTTATTCTCAATTATTTTTAAAATCTTTAATTTAACTTGCTAACCTCGCTAATATTGTAAAAATATTTAATATACTTTCAGGATATACCTAGAGGCCTGAAATTTAGTACACTTGTTTAAACCTGATGATATTGCTGATTTTGCAAGTTGACAAAATCTCAGACTTCTGGGTGGTCGGCAATGAACTAATTTTAATTTCTTCTGCTCACATTGTAAGTGCACCACTAGGTGTTCACACATGTAGAAGCAATCCAAATTTTCACTTATGAATTCCCAGAGCTTTGCTTGATTACTTGATGATTAAAATAAACCTTTTTGATAATATGTGTGCAAATAAACTTTATTTCTTGTATAATTATTGCTCTAAAATGTAAATTTAAATAACTTGCATTCTCTCTTTAAAACTAGAAATAATTTATATATATATTTAAAAACTATGTACATAAAATAGTTTAAACATTTACACACAAATATCCACATAGGATATAGCGTGTGTTTGGTAATAAATAAATAAAATAATCCTTTTAATAAAAGAATATTTTTATACGTTTCAATGTGTACTTTTAACTCGGATTCTATTTGCCGATCACAGCAATGTGCGTTTATATATGTAAAGAGGTTTAACAATGCTTTAAAGTGTGAGGTTGAAAATGTAAAATCCCCCCACCCCCCTTAATGGGATCTAGTTAGGGGGGAAAAGCGCCACGATCCATCAAAATGTGCCATGTTCATAACTCGCACGATATTCTTTACATGAATCCTTACATATGGAAATTTTTCCAGGAGAATAATGATCTATAAAAATAAAGGTTATTTCCCATCAAAATTGAAGTCGAAACTAGACGCCAGCATATTTTCCACAATAATACCCTACGCATTCACCCTTATTTCTGTATATTCATATTAGACTATTCAAAATATAAAAGAATAAAATTTTAAATACAAAAGTTATATATATATATCACAAATATTTTAAAATCTATTTTCATATATGTGGAAGATGTTTTTAAAGGAAAATGCATTCTATTTACGCATCATATATATTTATTTCCCGCTCAATATTATATATTTATACAGAGACGTTATATAGTTTACGCTCCATAGTTTAAAATATTGTAAGTTTTGAAATGTGTGCATCAATATTGTCCCATATTTCATCCGAGCTTGCATATCGATTTCACTAACTCATCTTCAATATTTAATTGAAGCGACCAGCCTCGCGCACTTTATCCCATTTTTCGCCTCAAAGAAAATATACTTTTACATTATAGGCTCTTACCTTTTTGTCATAACTCGAGGGAATATTTAGTAATATATTTTAACTTAAAGAGAATGTCCTGCATATGCTACTTTATATATTATTTTCTCTTTCTTATATTATAAATTCTATAATGAAATATACTGATATATAAGAAAAGGTTTTCCTTATTTATCTTTTTATTAATTATTGCCAAGAAAGTATCAATAAATATTAGTTTATTTATTACAAGTTACAAACAAGACACGCTATATCTGATCTGGATAATTACGCGTGAAACTGTTTACAATAATTCATATTGTAGTAGAATAGGTAACAGAATTATCAGAAAGAAAATAAACAATTAAGAAAAAGAGCATTGAATAAACATATACATTAAACAAATAAACAACAACATAAGCAGAGAGAAGAAATCGCAAGGTAGTTATTTACAGTATGTTAAGCAATGATGGAAGTTCTTCTTCTTTCTTATCTCCACTCAATCAGCTTGTAAATCTTGAGCCTTTTGATGGTGTCTGCCGGGGGACAATCATCATGATTGGGTGAAGTAAAATGCGTCTGCCTTTGTCATTAAAACTGGGAGCACTACTCAGTGGCAGGCTGAAGTTGATTTAATGAAGTTATTAGTTGTGTTTTTAATTTTATATTTATACTCTTTTGCGAAACATATAAAAGTAGTCAAGTGTAACAAATACTCTAAAACGTTTCATATTAAATTGACATTAGTAAAAAGTACAACACGCGGGTGCGACGGGCTAAAATGCTCTATATGCTCTATATTTGTACATTACAATCTAAGAAGTAGCATTGTCCTAAGTGCAGGTTTGTGTGACAGATCCATTGAAGAAAAGGGCAAAGTCCTGATAGAAGTTCGATCCCCCGACGTGCTTCCTGTCATGGAGCACCAACGTGAGTCCCTAACCTCTGATCTCACAGGAATCCACGCCATGTTGTCTCCAGGAAAATACCTTGACATCACAATAGAGTCAAAACACAAAACAAATCAGCTATAACCGGTTCAAAAATACTAAAAACAATAATTATATATAAATAATATGTTTTTGTTCTATACCTCTCTTACACCAGAGCTGTATATAAATGGCATCTCACCGGTATTCTGAAAAATCCTTTCTTATTTTTTAAGCTTCTAACGGAAATACTTATTTTGTCAGGTGCCTTTTCATCACTTTTGTTTTAGACATCATAATATGTTTAAATATTTATTTTGTTTGAACAAACTATTCTTATCATTTCAAAGTATTATGATATTTATATGATGATAATATAAGCGTTTATTATATTTTACTTTAAATTATTTTGCAAGTCAAATTTTCTATTTCAAAAATATATTTTCATATAATAATATATGTAGAATGTATTGTGAATTATATATAACAAAGCTATAAGGGAGTGAGTTATCTGGCTTTATATCTTAATAGCCCGGATTCAATGTTCTCTTTCAATAAAATGTCCCTTGACAAGGTTGATTTAATACAAATGGGAGAAGTAGAAAGCAAAAGTTGATTTTCAATGAAACGCTTCTTTCTCTCCGAGCGCATTTACATCGAATTTTGTGGGTGAGAAGCCAAGGAGAAAGAAATCCGATTTATTTTCTCCTCACCCATTCAACACAGTTGCGAGACGAATAAGCTTCAATAATTACCTCAGCGCTCTCCGAATTCAATATTGCCTTAGGATGTTAAAGGAAAAAGAAACTCAATGTGGCTCTTCCATCTAAAATGTAAAATAACAAATAAATGGATTTCTAGCGAGAGGATAGAATAAAATATTTTAAATTGCTGTCAAAAAATATATCCGCTGGATTAAAAGGTCCCTTGACAGAAACGTCATTTTAATTTTAATATAATTTCAGATATATATTTATATAATAGGAGTGTATATATAACCTTGACGCAGGTTGGCTGGTTCTACTAGCCTTACCATGCAAATAAAAAGGAATGATTAAGAATCGTGATTTTTCCTTATTGACACATGGTTGGGTTTTAAAGAATACTTTTAGCGCTTCGTCTACGTCAATTCTGTAAAACGCATAAATATGTTTTCCTATTGACTTCACATTATTCGAATAGTCATAACTATATCCGATATATATATATATCTTCGGAAATATTTTTGATTTATTCCAAAATATATAGTAATTATAAAATAAAAGGATTTAGAAGCGCGAATGTTTCTTTTATACATAAAACGAACTTCTACTGTCCTTACTGCGATGCAAAAAAAATATATTGGGAGGGCTTGGCTCATCAGTGGTGAACCCTCCCAGCGATTTCGCCAATTTAATCCACCAGACCGCTTCTCAGAGCTCTAATACTGTATTGGATCATTCTGCTTTTATATGCTACACTGAAGGATGGAATCTTAGAAATAGTTTTCAAGTAAACTATGGACATAAGCTTATAGGACAGTAGAATTACATTCAATTACATTAAATCCTTTTATTTTATATGTATAGATGGCGCGTTATTGCTTTGTGTTAATATATAGTAATTGTTTAAACAAAAAATGTGAGAGAATATCCATAAAAAGATCCATTTTAATTTACCATTATTTATTTATTACCAGTTGCAAACAAGACACGCCATATCCGATCTGGATAATTGCGCGTGAAACTATTTACAATAATTCATATTGTAGTAGAGTAAGTAACAGAATTATCAAAAAGAAAATAAACAATTAAGAAAAAGAGTGTAAAATAAACATATGCATTAAACAAATAAGCAACAACATAAGCAGGTAGAAGAAATCACAAGGTAGTTAATTTACCATTGTAAAATTAAAGGTTTAGCCAAAGCTTATATAAAAAGCGATTAATAGAAACATCCAATAGGTAAATAGAGAAACAATGAAAATGATTCTATCATCAGAAGAATGGCCTTATTAAAGCCGACATTTCTAGAAAATTCAGGCAACCGCCGTGAATGATGCTTTGGTATTTCTTTGAGCTCTCTGTAAACACAATTCCTGAAGCCCTTTCAATATACTTCCCATTACGATTCTTTTACATAATCATCATTAGAGTCCATTCTCAATTATCTGGTTAAAATACAAATTTTACCAAATACCCTGCCATGATTTTATTACACACATATAAGTAGAGGTTATGAATTAGAAGAATAAATATGCGATAACTATGAAATTATGCTTTTTTACATGTCTATGGGTAGTTAGCGACAGCTTATACTGTAAATGCGTGTCACATATCTGCACATGTTGAAAGCAGTTCTACTTTTGCACCTACAAGGTACCATAACATCGTTTGGATACTTGCATTCACTGGTGGGGTTGGAATTTTACAAAAGAGTATCGTAGGTTATTGAAGTATATTATTCATCTTCAGAAAAAATCCTCAATGCGGGGTTCGATCCCGGGTTGTGGTTGTCCAAAGTCGACGTCGTGTACCATTCTTCCATCAAACCTTCTGAAATGATGCTAAAATGACTAAGGTTTATGATAAGATTGAAATTTGGCGAAACTTGGTTATCCAACGAATATTTCAATATAATCAGTGATATAGATGTCCTTTACAGCAATTGATCTTCAGATGACTGGAAATTTAGAAAATAATTGAGAAACAGTTGAAATAAAGCATATTTTATATTCATAAATGTAAAATCTTTTGGAAACCTTAGATTTTGTCTGAACCCCCTTCCATATTTTCATTTGAATTCCTTTATATATATACTTAAATAATTTCTCCTAGGTTAGATTCCCCATCCCCCTTTTTTATTTTTTATTTTGAAGAAGTCTTCTAATTTATAGAGGAACCAGAAATTCTCTATTCCTTTTTGGAATTATCGTGATTAGAAATTTAATTACATATTGTATTTTTTCATTTTTTCATTTGATGATATCTTAAAAATATATTTAAAACAAATATTCTTTATAATATACTTTGTATTACACAATATAATAGTAATATATTGAAAATGCTATATAGTTGATCCAAGTAACACCTCTGGCATTAAGTGTCATTTATCTCGACGCAATCACCATGCTGATCCATCTAATCAGATTGTGTGAGCCCTATTTTTTGAGCTCCATAAAGAAAAACGTGAAGTTTACTCGATAAAGCCTAATTTCTCATTTGCTAAAAGCGGCTCCTCAAAAAACAACATTGACAGCAACCCCCGAACGATTTTAATGTGGAATCTGGAAATTATCACACGAGATAATGGCTCCTTCACACCACCTCTTGTTTTTTCACATTAATTTTTTTCACATAAATATACTCTTAATTAGAGTGTACCTTATATATACACTTTTGAAATCTAATTTCTAAATATTTATATTATAAATTTAATATGCGCATGGAAAAGAAGATGAGTAGAATGCTTTGCTTGTGTTCATCGACGTTTTCAAATATTTTTAGACAATAATATGTATCTATTTATGTGAGAATCGTTGAAAATATGATTTCAAAATTCCATAAGCTTGGTGTTTAATGAATCTATAATTGTATTTATTGGATTCAATTTTTTTTAATTCTGTAAAGCTTGGGGAAGAGAGCGAAGAACAAAGTAAAAGCTTCCAACAATATATTGAAATTATTGGGCAACGATACCATTGTCTTTAGAATCAACAAATGGGGGCAGATTGTTGTTGGAATCTGTTGCGCGATAACAAGAAAGTAAAATACGGTATAATACATTTCAAAGTAAAAATGTTACATACATAATTTTGTAATAATTTTATTACTTCTTAAATATTTCTGCATCTTTCAAATAATGCTTAATAAGCCAAATAAAATGTTGATTCGCATACACAGTATTTCCTAATATACATATTTCCTCATATATAAAACAATCCTTCTTAGAAATAATATTTTTAAAAATCTAAATAAATTAGATTGTTGAACGAAATTTTATATGCCTATTAAATATGTAGATAGTATCAAAGGGCATAGTTATTGAAGTTAAATATATATACATGCATATATATGTATAAAACATTGGGTTTATTCATTTGCACTATCTTTGGCTAATTTATTTATATAGCAATAAGTTTAATATCATCATTTTTTCCTCCAACAGATGAATATCATGGGTAAATGCTTCATGTCCATAACCTGAGAAATAGAGTCAATCGAAAAAAATTTAATGCCACGTTAATCAGCACAAAAGTTTAGCCCAAAAATGTTTTGTTTATTTGAGGGGGAGAATAAATATATTTTTCTTTTATTTTTTATTCTAGTTTTTGTGAAATCATATAAGCACACTGTAAATTATATATATGTCATAATTTGCCTAATGCCCAAGAGATATTATTTATTTTCGCCATAATTAGTATGTTAAAATGTAAATACAAATTCACCTATCCATAAATCTGTACAAAATAAACGTGGGAGCCAGCCAGCGCGGGCGAAGGCCACGCCTCTGCCGCGTGCGCGCGCGCTCAAAAGTGTGGAACAAGTTCTTTTTCGAAACATACATGCACAACGGCTGCGCCCTTCCATTCGACCACGACGGATACGACATATATTATATTTTAAAAATGTTAGTTTATTTTAAAATTATATTTCTATAAAAAACTATTCTGTAAAGCCGACCGCCAAAGGTCGCTGCTTTCCATATATAAAACCCATTGGTGTTATTTCCCGTTGGCCGGCTCAAATATTTTTGTACATATGTAAATATATAATCTTTTATTTTCTTCTTTACGCCTTGAATCAGGTATTACTTCCTTAATAATGTATTTTGTATTCCATGGGATCAATTAAAGCTATTTATGATCTTAACTATTTTATTACCACGCCTGCAATTTCACAGGCAAGCTAATTAACTATAGTTTCCAAAAATGTTCCGAGATAGATTAGCCGGAGATTAAATGCGATATTATAAAATTCATATTTAAATAATTTTACAACCATTATATATATATAATCATTATAATAAATAAAAATGGGGCAGAAGAAATTATCATTATCAAAGTGACACCTTGGCCATGAGAAAATGAATAATAAAGTAAAGGACGGCAATACAGCTTTCATCTTTAATAGAAGAATGTGTTTGTCATTTCACATCTCTATTGGAGAAAATCAAATTCCCGTCTATGAATTATTTTTAATAAAAATAACACCATGTGTATATTTAACAAGAGACATTTTTTGCGTTATTTTATCAAAGAAAAATGATCCCATCGTTCTATGGAATATTCAATTATCGAACACTAAGTTTATACTAATTTTAAAAATTAGTGTATAGTATATGTTATTTTAATTATAGAGTCCAATATATACAAGTATATAATAATATAATAATAATAATGGTGTTGATCTGTAATATTATATATAATTGTTAGCTGTATATATACTGAATGTAATATTTAAATCAAAGATACAATTCTTTCATTGGCCTTGTAGAATGAGAGTGGTGTACATGTGCTCGCATGTTTTAGTAAAAAATACAAACATCCTCGATAAAGAGAGGCGAGTTGCCCCTCGAAATATTGGAACAATAAAATAATTATAATTCCAATATATGCATCTTTGTTGAATATAATTTTGATTATGGATTGCTCAATCTTCAAAATACATATATGTGTGAAAAAATAGGGGGGAAAGGTCAGATGTTGATATTAAAAACAAAAAGGCGCATATCCTGACCGCTCCCATTTATTTATTTATGCTTATGAGGTGATACCGCTCCCATGAGCATTTTAGATAACAAAGCGCCATTATTTTTAATACATATATATAGCAAAAAAATACTTATAGAAAATAAAAATGTATATGTATCACGCAAATCACAATTATGCAAATATATATTTTTTGTTTTATGATTGATAAATAAAAACGAATACAGGCTATTTATCCGAATATTAACTATTCCTAAAATGTATCAATCAGGTTGAAAAGGATTATAAGAATGCAATATAATTAAATTCGATATAAAATTCCATATTTATATGAATATATTCATATATAGAAATATACCCGAACACTATGTTTCTTATAAGAATTCTCAAGTTTTAAAGGAAATAACCCATTCATTATGTGAAATTGTAATTGATGAAAGAGCTGCCCGTGGCGTCCAAGCGCTGTTTTTGTTTCCATTTATTTTACCCTAATTGGGCCGAACTTTCTTTTCTCTCTCCTCTTCTTATTTTTACCTATTTAGTTCGGATAATTAATTCTCCTCATAGGAATAACAAATTCCTACTGAATCACCTGAAATATGCTCTGGAAACTCACACTAGGTTATAGAATAAATACCTACTCGCATATATATTTCCTATATATCCTTATCATTATATATTGATGCAATAGGTTTTTAATTCGTTTTGATATCGTTTTTATCATATTTTTATATCGCAATAATTTTGAAAATATTGGGATTATTTTGGTATATTTAAAATTTAAGTTATATTTATACTAATATTACGATATTCGTTCATATTTTTCTGTGTTTTTGGTTTTGAAATGGCAGCGCTGCAGACGATTGCAGTCACGGACGTCTCACAAGATCTTCGGGCGAAAATCCATTCAATAAAATATTCATAACAAGAATAATAGCCCGGCATCGCCCGGAAGTTTCCTAAATTAATGTTTGCCCATACAATATTGTGTTATTGTATTTTCCTATTTTCCTAACAGAAAAATGCAATATTAGAGCGGTATGGAAGATTAAGATAGCGAAATCTCTGGGAGGGTTCACCACTGATGATCCAGGCCCTTCCTATTAATTTATAATTGCAGTAAGGGCATTAAAAAGTTGTTTTATTTTATAAAGAATCATACGCGTCCAAATAGTTTCAATTTCTTATAACAGATGGCGGGCTAATGCATCATAAAATATATGTATTATATATTATTTTTAGTAATATAATAGTAGTATTTATATAGTTGTTGTTGTTGCATGTCCTGCTCATCATTGGAAAATGAGTGCCGTTACCACGTTAGTCACCTTGGACCAGAAATTGGTCAAATATTCCAAGGGTCCAGGGGGAGCCGCAGGGTAGTGTGGTTAGAATTCTTCTCCCCAATAGAAGTAGTGAAATAGTACTTCAAATTATAAATATTTTAAAGCATTACTTATAGAAAAAGAGCGTAATAAGGCTCCTTAAAATATTTAATGATAAAATTAATATGTGCTTTTATATACAGGGTGATCCAAAAGTCCCGCACAACTTTAAAAATTAATAACTCCGCGAATATTTGCGCTAGAGCAATGCGGTAAACACCATTGTGTTCAGAATGCAATGGGATTTTTTATGGCAAATATTGAAAAATTCGAAATTGATTTTAGTTACAATTTCATTCCCTAGATGGCGCTGTACCAGAATCAGAAATTCAGCGGCCAAATTGTTTGATTAATTGAAAAATATAACTGATCGACACGTATTTTTCCTTTTTGTATACCAGGAAAGAATCCTAATAATATCAAATCGTTAATTAATAAAGCACCATTTCGCCAAAAGTTAGAAGAAATGGTTAACGATTTTTAAATACAATCTGAGATATGTAAAATAGGTATATGCAAATTAAAACATGTAGCAAAATATATTTATATTTTTGATAGAGTTTTGTCAAATATATTGAATGTTTGAAAAACATAGCTGAATTCAATACACGATTTTTTGAAATGTTAATATAGTACCAAAAATTATGATGGTACTACTAATAGGATTTCTTGCTATAAGGAATGTGTAATTTCTTGAATAATTGGCGACACTCGACTATTTAACTGGAAATTTGTCATGATCCAACAAATGAAATATAGATGGGAGTGACAAAATACATTTGTCGTACTTTATTCCAAATATCCTATGGGCTTGTCAAATGTTATCATTGTTTATTATACTGTACACGATTTTTAAAATGTATCCCCTCAAATAAATATAATTTTTAAATCAACCTTTTGCGTTGAAAAACGTGGTAGTAAAATCATTTAGTATTATTTTTTTTTGCCCAAAATTTCTAAAGGTGGGGGGTTACAGAGAATATTCCTTATGCTATTTCTTTTAATGAGCGAAAAGCGATAAATTAAACATAAGGGGTAAAATTGTGTGTACAGTGTTATTCGAGAAGTTATAACACTTTGGTCTGCACGACATAATATAAGATGTGAGCAAATGACAAACAAACAAAAATTACTTTTCACAAATAAAAAAGAGACAAGATATGAGGACAGAATTTATTTACCCATAACCCAACACAAAGAGTTTCAAAATATTGGTAGATAATATAATACATGGCAGCTTATATAACACATGAGGTAACTTGTCTCTTGGCGGCCTTGTCTCTTGTATTAGATCACAATCCTTGCTCAATGTGGCGCCCTTCATTCTCAAACACCGCCTGCAGACGATAGATGACAGATTGGACAGCATTAAATAACATATCTGTTGAAATTGATGAAACGTGCCGTCTGATAAAAGGCTTCAACATGGCCAATGTGGTAGGCCGGCATCGATAAACACGCGACTTAATGTACCCCCATAGCCAAAAATCGCAAGGCGTCAAGTCTGGTGATCTTGAAGGCCACTGGTGTATAAAGTGGCGACTTATCACACGATCTTCACCGAACGTATCCTTCAGCAATTGTTTGGCACCGCGGGAGATATGAGGAGGTCCTCCATCTTGCATGAATGTTATTTCGCTCAGTGCTTGTCTGTCCTGCAATATGGGGATAACCTTTTCTCTCAAAAGTTGAACATAACGTTCACCAGTTACAGAAACGGTTTTAAAAGTTCTTCCATTTATTTCTTCAAAGAAAAATGGCCCAATAATAAAAGAAGAAGTGAACCCACACCAAACTGTAACTCTGGGCTGATAAGGTGGCATTTCTGTAAAATTCCTAGGGTTTTCTGTTGCCCAAATGCGGCTGTTTTGAGTGTTGACTTCTCCATTTAGAGAAAAGTGAGCTTCATCTGTCCACAGAACATTCAACAGCCAGTTTTCATCAATATCAATTTGCCGGAAAACCCATGCAGCAAATTCTTGACGCTTCTCAAAATCGCCGACTTTTAGCTCGTGAAATCTTTGAATTTTGTACGGGTATTTTTAAGAAAAATTCTTAGAGCTCTCCAAACTGTTCCATACGAAATCCCCGTTTGTCGAGAAACTTGTCGAGCACTTACTTCTCCATACGTGGATAACGTTTCAATACCTTCAACATTCTGCGAAACCGTAACAGCCACTGACTTGCGTGTCGATGGTCTTCCACTCCGAGGTTTTGCTTCCAGAGATCCAGTCTTCTCAAATTTTTTTATCATTCTCCTTAGAGAGTAGAAACTCATGGGTCCTTTACCTCTTCGAATACCTTTAAAGTTACGAAACGCTCGTAAAGCTTCAGTGGAAGATTCTGAATTGCAATAATAAAATTTCACCAAGAGTACTTTATCCTGTAGTGACGGCATCCCAGAGTAAAATAAATGATCAGGGATAGTTGAATTTTCAAATGAATTAAAATAAACATAATCGATATATGGCTTCTGAAGCCAACTGTGCGGACGTGTTTGGCATCGCTTGTCTCGTACCGCGAATGGGATTTAACTCTGCATATCACAATATAGTATTAAAAGTAACTCCTAAAGTTTACCAAATTTTAAGAAAAATGGGTAATGAGATATACACCGATTTTGAGCGATGTTCTACACAAGAAGAATATTTGAAAGACAATGCCAAAATTGTTTTGAATTTAATACGAACCATAAAACAAAAGACTGCCAATACATTAAAATATGTAAAATATGCGGTGTACAGGGTAGCCACAACTGTACTGAAGCGCCAAATTGTCACAATTTCTCTAAGCACCCTAAATTTAAAAACCTTTCTACAAACCATAAATCAAATTCAAGTGAATGCCCGATTTACAAATCACAAATAGACAAAATTATCCAAAGGACACAATATTCTCAAATATACGAGGGAAATGATGTAGCAAATACAATTTAAAGCTTAATCTTAAATAGATTAATATCCTATATGATTGAAAATGTGAGATGTATTCAACAAAATGTAAGAAAAAGTTTTACTGCGATAAGTAAACTACAGGCCAACACTAGAGATGACCCACCTGACAAGGACGAGTGGGTAACACCCTCGTTTCCAGACAGTCATGAACCGGGATCGAATCCCGCGTTAACATTTTGTTTGATATGTGAATATCCTTCACCTGACATTCTTTTGATTCAAGAACCATATGTTTTACATGAAAATGTTATTTATGATATAGACTCTCAAATTATATGTTCGAATAAAACTGGGGAAAAATATACGGCAACTATAATTTTAAATAAAAATATAAGTTCAGCAAAGAGGAAAAATTCACAAATTCTTTTGTACAACAATATCTATTTCTACAGTTAAAGCAAAATTAATTATTTCTAATTTCTACATTCATCCGAATACATTTAACCCTGTTCATCAAACATTCATTAGAGATCTGCTCAAAACGTATATAAATCAACCTGTAATCCTTTGCGGTGATTTCAATTCAAGACATACTATATGGTTTGTTATAAACTCTAAAGGATATAGATTACAACCTATTATAGACGAATGTAACCTCTTTATACATAACCTGAAAAAACACCCACCTGCCGCGGAGAGTAAGTATAATTGATCTCACAATCTCGAATAAACACTCACTAAGTTTAATAAACAACTGGCATACCTCTGATTTGACTAATATTTCCGACCATTTTGCTGTTAAATTTGATATCAGGTTAAAGAATGGTCATTTATTCAATAATCAAATTTCCACTTTGAAAAAAATGCGAATTGGGCAAATTTTTCTAATAACATTTCATTACAAGATACAAAAAACTGGGAATTGATATAAGCAGAGTGAAAGATGAGGAAGACATTGATGAGATAGTGAACGCACTCATGAATTTATTGAGAGAAGCAGCATATAAATCTTCGAAGGTTAAATCCCCCATTAATAAACATGTTTCCAGTATTGACTGTTGGACTAATGAACAGGAAATAATAAAAATCATTTTCATTATATTAGAAACTAGTATTATCGTCATAAAACAATCAGTTACAATACATTTAAGTTGGCAAGAAACAAATACACTAATGCAATAAGAAAAGCTAAAAGAACTAACTGGCGAAACGTTATTGAAGAAAATTACACAGATAATCCATTTGGTAATGCTTATAAGTTCTTCAATAAATTAAGATCCTCAAATGTAAAGAATGGAATTCCCATAATTGACAATTCACCAGAATATCTAAAAGAGCAAACAATGACCATATTAATGGACGATTTAATTCCTGAAGACGATCCTAATTTGGACAATTTTCAACAACAAATAATTAGAAATTTTAAGCCACGAATGAATAATCCAAGCATAATTATTATCGAAGTAGAAGAAATAATGAATATCATTTCTAATTCTGATGTTTAAAAAGCTCCAGGTTTAGACAACATAAGTAACAATATTGTAGCGTAGAAATCAAGCCTTGAAATATCCTAAGATATAAAATAATTTATTGATGACGTCACAAGGACGAGTCGACAATTATTAACACGTCAGCAAAACTATCTACAGCTAGGGAATCTTAGGCAAGCAAGCAAAGAAATATTTTAAAGATGATTTCACAAATACAGAGTAATATATTTTTTTATAATCTGTTGAGTATTTTCATTGAATTATATTAAATTAAATAATAAAATATTTCTTCGCCACAATATGATCAAATGTGCTTACCCAAAAATTAAGCATATGTTATGCAAACTATTTAATAAATGTATTCAAAAAGGGGTATTATCCGGAGAAATGGAAAATAGCAGCTCTAAAGATAATTCCTAAACCACATAAATCTAATTTAGAATCAACAAAAAGTTATCGACCTATCTCATTGATTTCAAATCTTTCAAAAATTTTCGAAAAAATTTTGAAAAATCAAATTTATGAATTTTATGAAAGTAATAATCTTTTGAGCTCCAGACAACATGGATTTGTCAAATAAAAATCAACGACAACGTGCTTGAATAAAATATTTATCGATCGAGGATCAACAGCGATACGACTTGGATATTCCAGATATAATTGAAAATTTGATTAAATATAAAATTACACTATTGAAGAAAAATACTAACCAAACATTTCAAAGTTTCTTTCCCGCTAATATTCCGAATTATTTTCGGGCAAATTTCCACAACTCTCAATTTATTACAAATCACGGAAATTTTAGAAGCTTTTTAAAATTCATCAAAGCAGTGCAGGATTCAAGATGCTTCTGTGGATGTGAGGAACAAATTTCTATTCATCTGCTGCTAAATTGCCCCGTCTTTCAAGAGTATAGAGAGAGAAATAAGGATAACCCAGGCCCCTGGAGCGCAAGAAACGCCAACTGCCCGGGCTGTCAAGCTAACTAGTAGAAACAAGTTACTCTAGATTATATTTATATAGAGCCAATTGCAGAGCCGAACCAGCTGGTCAGGAAGTTCCATGCCTGCAGAGAACCCGGGAGTCCAGCCAACGAGACTGGGTCGAAGGAGGTCTTCCCAAGCAGCAGATCTGTCTTCATTCTGTGTTGCATGAAAGCAGGGCATTTGAATAGAAGGTGGTCCACAGTCTGTTGTTCCTCCATACAATGTGGGCAAGATGGGTCTTCCCCAGGACGCCAGAGAACCAAGTCTGCCCGAACATGGCCATGTCTTGTAAGTAAGGTGGTGGTGATCTCTCCAGGACAGACCTTAGGGAGGAATTGGAGCAGCCGGTCTGGAGTATGGGCTATTCTCCTCAGGTGTCTGTTGTAGTGGTCCTGGCAATAAACCTCCGTCCATGCGTCTAGGGCTGCCGCGCGTGAGTGGTTACGGGCCAGGCTTCTAGGCAGAATGGAAAATGATGGCTCTAAGATCAAAACGGCCGCGTTCTTAGCAGCTCTGTCTGCTCTTTCCTTTCCGTCGATGCCGCAGTGTCCCGGCACCCAACACAGATTTACGTTTTGGTTGGTGTTCAGTGCGAGAATAATCTTAGCTAATAATGTCGATCGAACTGGACCTGACGTACATATGGCTGACAGAGTTGATCTGCAGTCCGACGCGATAGTGATCGCATTTCTTGAATAACCTTCCTTCACCAGACGGACCGCCCAGCGGATTGCCAGAAGTTCAGCCTGGAAGGCTGTGCAGTCGGGTTGGAGCCGTAAGAGAACGGGCTGCTGATCTGATGAGGGAACAATTGCAGCGCCCACCCCAGCCTCATTTTTTGATCCGTCTGTGAATATTATAGGTGTTGTTATCTCCTCGATGTGTTTAGACTGAAAGACAATTGACGTCTATCTGGAGGGTATGGCAAAGAAGCAGGGCCTGGTCTAGATTCAAAATTTCCTTCATTGATTTCCTTCAGGAACGCCGTACGAGACCTAACAATAATATCGAAAGGAGGGCTGCCGGTGATGGAGATGGCTGAGACTGTAGGTGTGTAAGGACCTCCTCTCAGTACACGTTTCGCAAAATTCCAGTGAAGGCTCCTAAGTTGCCTAATGCCTTCGCTGGAGAGAGCACGACCTCCCCATGCTGACGCTCCGTCCAGCTGAAAAGAAGATTCCAAATTTACCCTGTATGGTGTGGGTGAGTCGTGGGATTATTGATCTGCATCTACGTGTGATCTTGTGTAGGTGGGCGACAAATCCGCGGGTCTGGTAAAACTCCACTCCTAAGATTGTGACGGTCTTCTTGATGTTTAAAGGTTGACCAAGGACTCTAAGCCCTGTCTCGGAGTTGGGGTGGACATTACGCCATTGGAACAGGCAAGCTTGAGTCTTAATGGGGTTTATATTAAGACCATTTATCGTGCACCAAGATGTCAACCTCTCCAAGAAGGTGTTAGTGGCAGAGACCGGCAGGCGACTACGAACCTGAGTCATAAGGGTGAAGTCGTCCGCGTAAGCTATTAATCGGCTATCTATAATGGAGGGAAGGGTGAAGATGGTCCGAGCAACTATGTTCCACAGGAAAGGACTTAGCGCTGAACCCTGGGGAGTGCCGAGTTGGGAGGACGTACATTCTGTTGCTGTCCAAGCTGAGTAAGAAACCGTCCGGTCTCCCAAAAAGCTTTTTACTAAACAGGTAATAGACTCTGAACAATTTAGACGTTCAAGATTTTGTATGATTGCCTGCCTCCAAACAGTGTCGAAGGCCTTACTGATGTCCGAGCTGATGACAAGAGTTTTCCTCCAGTGAGCTTGTCTTTCTTCAATTAATTGAGTGATACTCGCCAGTGCATCTTCCGCTGAACGACCATTTACGGTACCCAATACGGTTTTGTATTGATCTTCAAAGAACCATCCATGACGATCCGCGCGCCTCTGAAGTCGGGCCAGGATACATCTCTCAAATACTTTGGCCATAGTGTTCAATAAAGTAATAGGTCTGTATTTCTCCAGCTGACTGGTGGCTGAATTGGAGGATTTAGGCAGAAGTATGAGGCGGCCTTCTTTCCATTGACGGGGGAAGTGGCCCATACGAAGGCATTTGGTGAACAATTCGGCCAGCAGGAATTGCAAGGAAGGGCCGCCCAGGTCTAGGCATTTTGAACCAAGACCGTCAGGGCCCGGGGCTTTCCTTTTTCCACAGCGATGAATGGCTCGCAAAACTTCCCAGGGTTTGAATTCAGGTTCGT
Organism: Cordylochernes scorpioides; assembly: GCA_030710605.1. Taxonomy (NCBI): domain Eukaryota; kingdom Metazoa; phylum Arthropoda; class Arachnida; order Pseudoscorpiones; family Chernetidae; genus Cordylochernes; species Cordylochernes scorpioides. Next base: position 136,175,300 of record CP092886.1, on the reverse strand, counting down.
CTGAGTGAGCAGAAATTGCATTCCTTTGCGGGTGAAGTCTGGTGTCATGTAGGAAAAAGTGATTTTAACAGGGTCTGGCAAGTCTCATGAGGATTGTAAAGAGATCCGTTATCATGTTTGAGAAGTGGCGGACCTCGGGGGGAGCCGCGGCCCCGGGCGATAAATCGATGTATGTCACTCCAGTATGCGGATGACACCTCCTTGCAGAGATTAAACCAGGATTTACTTTTAGCTTTCCGTATAGCCGCCTTCAGTCGATTATGGCACTCTCGGTATAAACCGCGGAAGAAATTCCTAATAGAACACCGGACCTTCTGACTATAACGGCGGAGGGAGATAACCAACCTTCTGATCCGATTCATATCGGGGGTCCACCACGGCTTTGACGGTCTTGTAGTATTGGAGCGTCTCCCCATGGAAGAGTCACAAGCTGATTGCAGGATGGAAGTCAGAAGGAGGACCACCCTGTCAATATCTTCTGGGCTAGAGGCCTCGTTTAATAAGGTAGTTACACCATCAAATTATAGGGGCATTACCCTTATAAGCAACTTGTCAAAACATTTTACATCCATATTAAAAAATAGACTAAGTAATTGGATTGAAAATAGAAAACTCATAGCGGAAAACCAGGCATGATTCAGAAAGGGCTACTCGTGCAAAGACCATATCTTCACGCTTACGTCACTAATTCAAATGACATTAAACCGCAAAAGGAGGAATCTTTACACATTCTTTGTTGATCTTAAAAAGCGTTTGATACAGTTCCACATCTACTATTATGGAGAAAGCTTGCGCTTGTTGGTTTAAGTGGGCGATTTAACAAACTTATACAGAACTACTATGCTCAAATGATGGCAGCGGTCAGATGGAGCGGCTCTTTTACAGAATTTATCAAAATACAATCAGGTGTTCTTCAGGGTGAACCTCTTTCACCGTATTTATTTATTATTTTCAATAACGATCTGGTTGCTACGCTGGATGATTCTGACCTGCCAGGTATATACTTACCGGGCCATGGAACTATACACCTGCTCCTGTTCGCGGATGATATAGTCTTCCGTGGTGAATCCAAGATAAATATCCAAATAAAGATTAATTTAATAAAAAATATTTTGAGGAAAATAGTTTAACTCTGAACCAATTCCAGTCTAAAATCGTAGCGTTTCGAAATGGAGGCCGCTTGGCTAGATCTGACGTTTGGTTTTGGGGCCAACAACCTTTGACAGTTACCTCAAAATATACGTATCTTGGCTACCCCTTAACAATCAAGAATCCAACTGCTTACGTGGCGCAGCACTAAAAAGCAAAGCATTGATTGCTACAAACGCAGTATGGAGAATACTATCTAAGTCAAGAACCATATCGTTCGGAGCAGTGATGAAATTACTTGACTCCATAGTTTTATCCACGTTATTATACTCGGCCCCACTGTGGGCGACGAATCAGATAGGAGTTGTAAACCAGATCCTGGATATTTTTCTTACGGCGATTTCTTGACCTTCGCAAATTTACACTCCGGGCTATATCTTACGAAAAGAAACCGAAAGGATGTCCCTTGAATTAAACATTACGAAATTGATTATAAAGTTCTAGATACGAATTTTAAAAATGGACAGGACAAGATTACCTTATGTTTGCTTGTTTCAGCTCTAGGAAGTTTCAATTTTGGGAAAAGCGGGAAACAACTTTATTTATAACCTGAATAACATCATTGACTCTTGGGGTTTTTCTTTTCTTAAGAACTGTGAAGATTATATGGTTTTGCGAGGAGAAATGTCTAGAATAGTTCAAACCACAGTGGACCAGCTACTCCAATTTGACCGAGCTAAGATACAAAACTCAACTCATTGTATTCACTATCAATCTCTAAGTAGCTCCTTTATGACGGAGGACTACTTACTATCAAACCTATCTTTGAAAATAGCCCGTCAAAGGATGCTATGGCTATTTTCCCCCGAGGATATCACGGGATTTTGGAACAGCGACCCTTTAAAATTCTACTTCTGCAATGCTGGCATCCAAAATATTTGGTTCATTATCTATTCCATTGCCCATTCCTACAGGAAAAGAGACTGGAAATTCGCGAAATTTCGGGGCTAACTCACTATAATGAACACCATGTATATACAATTTTTACTACTCTCCAGCTGGATAAAACATTTGTTTATAAATATTTAAAATGTTTCAAGGCGATTGACAAAATGAGGGAAGAAGTGCTCAACTCCCCAGACAACGGCTGATTGCTCCACCTACCCTCTAAATTGCTTTTCCTCCTCACTCATGTACATATATAACCTCTTAGGGGAATCCCCTTGTAAGACAATAGTGTCTTAATGAAGGTTTTTGTTGTAATAGGGTAGTTACCTGGTGGAGAGAAGAGTTGATGAAGGATTTAAAGGTCTGTTCTTTACATGAGGATTCAACCCAGGAGGATTTTGTCTCGTTATTGACCATGTCTAGGAATGTAGTCCAGATAGGTATATGGTCAGTGAAGGCCATCTCATCTAATAAACCTCTAGTGACATGGATAGCCAGTGAGCTGGATGCCAGAGTTACATCTATAGAAGAAGATAAAGGCCCATTTGACCAGGTCGAGTCCACAGGAGGTCCCAAGAAATGAAGATCATTGAAGCTGGCGAACTCTTCAAGATTAGCACCCTGGAAGTCCAACCTCGCACCGATGCCCCAGGTAGGAGAGTGGGCGTTAGTGTCCATACCCAGGATCACTGGAAGAGACGCCCGTCTTATCGTATCTTCCAGAAGAGGGATGAAATCATCGGCAGCTCTAAGGCCGTGCCAGTAGGCCGAGTGCACCACGATGATGCTCTGCTCTAGACATATGGCTATGGAGGTTATGGCGGTGTCTGGGGAGGTTAGAGGGATGGGATGAAGGTTGCTACATGCCACAATTCCCGAGGGGATGTAGGCGCCTGGGACAAAAAAAAAAGCCTGAAACCCACGTGTGGGCCAGAAGAAGTTAGTTGAGAGTTCTTGCAGGAACACGATGTCGGCCTGTGTCGAATTTGCCAAATTTGCAATTTCAAGAATGACAGTTGGTGATTTTTTAGCGTTCACCTGCAGGACACGCAATGGCCTAGACATTGTTTCTTGTTCGGGCTATTCTCTCTTTTACAAAGGGACAGGTAGATAATGTGGCAAAGTGGTTGTGGGAGCTCCAGATTTTCTTTTCTGCAGCGGCAGCAGCGGCTTTGGCTTGGCTCGACCGAGCATCGGATGCCCTCATGCTCTGCAGAGCCGCAGCGATAGCAGATTGGATGGGCAGCTGGACAGGCAGAAGCGCGGTGGCCGAAGCCACAGCAACGGAAGCATTGCTTTAAAGTATGACTGCGCTCATACCTGTGCACTAGACCCGCCACAGGAATACGTCCATGTTGACCGAGGATTTCGGCGACTTGGTTGTCCACTTCGATGAACACTGTACTAGTGCTGTGTGCCGCATTATTCGATCGATGGACTACCCTGATTTCACGCTTTTCCAGGAGTGACTGCACGGAGTGGTTGGAGCGGAAGCTCTCGCATATCTCATCGTCCCGCACCTCCCCGTCCACTCTGAAGAGGCAGTATTTTGGTAGGATAACCGGGGACTCGGGGCAGCTTAGGCCCGTTGGCAGGGAGGTCAGCCCAGTGGCCAGCTACTTTGCCATTTGGGTTGTTTTGGGGTGGAAAACCACCTCGCCGCTGGTGTTGATGGACGCCACCACGTGTTTTGATGACGCTAGGGAAGGATGAATCTTTTGAATTTCCCTCAAAAATTCCCTTGGGTTGCTTTGGGGTTAGCCGACCTGACGACGACATGCGATTCGGAAGAAGGAGCCAGATTCACAAATGTGGATTTCGCTTAGAGTTTCGGAGGTGCAGGCTTTACCGGCTTGTCTTTCTCTGCCACAACCGAGGCGAAAGAGGTGGAGGGAATCGGGACGTTGGCTGTGGGATTGGGTCTTCCTAGACTGGCTCCCTTGAAGGCGTCCTTAAGAAGAAGTTCTGCCTCTTGGACGAGAGTCAGTATCAGTCCTTTGGTGGCCATCTGTATTTTTTCGGGGGAGTCCAGGCTGGTGTCGGCAATGATCGCTTCGAAGGTTTGGCACTCAAAGTTGAACAAGTTCGCCGTGCTGTTGAATTTAAATTGGTGATGGGAAGACGGGAGGAGGTCTTCGTCCTCAGAACGCGGCCGCTTGTTGGCCTGCTGACTTCCTCCACCACCGCCATCATACTGGTTCAGCTCCATAAATAAAAACTATCAAAAAGCAAATCTACTCCAAAGAGAGTAAAAAAAGGCAGACCAGACAAAGAACATTATTCCGTTAACGAGATGAGGTGTGTATGGTTATTGGTTCGGCCAACAACAAATATCCAATTTATATACACATTTATTTTTACATAATGAGGTTTTGAAAAATGCAAATAATCTTCATCTATTTACATGCACAACAATTTATTTTACCATCAGTACAGCATAAATCACTCTTGGTGAAATTTTTTAATTGCAATTCAGAATCTGCCACTGAAGCTTTACAAGCGTTTCGTACCTTTAAAGGTATTCGAAGCGGCAAAGGACCCATGAGTTGCTACTCTCTAAGGCGAATGATAAAAACTTTGGAGAAGACTGGATCTCTGGAAGCAAAATCTCGGAGTGGAAGACCATCGACATGCAAGTCAGGGGTTGCTACGGTTTCGCAGAATGTTGAAGCTATTGAAACGTTATCCACGTATGGAGAAGTAAGTGCTCGACAAACGGGGATTTGGTATGGAACAGTTTGGAGAGCACTAAGAATTTGTCTTAAAAAATACCCGTAAAAAAATTCAAAGACTTCACGAGCTAAAAGTCGGCGATTTTGAGAAGCGTCAAGAATTCGCTTCATGGGTTTTCCGGCAAATTGATATTGATGAAAACTGGCTGTTGAATGTTCTGTGGACAGATGAAGCTCAATTTTCTCTGAACGGAGAAGTTAACACTCAAAACAGCCGCATTTGGGCATCAGAAAACCCTAGGATTTTTACAGAAATGCCACTTCATCAGCCCAGAGTTACAGTTTGGTGTGGGTTCACTTCTTCTTTTATTATTGGGCCATTTTTCTTTGAAGAAATAAATGGAAGAACTTTTAAAACCGTTTCTGTAACTGGTGAACGTTATGTTCAACTTTTGAGAGAAAAGGTTATCCCCATATTGCAGGACAGACAAGCACTGAGCGAAATAACATTCATGCAAGATGGAGGACCTCCTCATATCTCCCGCGGTGCCAAACAATTGCTGAAGGATACGTTCGGTGAAGATCGTGTGATAAGTCGCCACTTTATACACCAGTGGCCTTCAAGATCACTAGACTTGACGCCTTGCGATTTTTGGATATGGAGGTACATTAAGTCGCGTGTTTATCGATGTCGGCCTACCACATTGGTCATGTTGAAGGCTTCTATCAGACGGCACGTTTCATCAATTTCATCAGATATTTTATTTAATGCTGTCCATTCTGTCATCTATCGTCTGCAGGCGGTGTTTGAGAATGAAGGTCGCCACATTGAACAAGGATTCTGACCTAATACAAGAGAGAAGGCAGTTACCTCATGTGTTATAAAAGCTTCCATGTATTATATTATCTACCAATGTTTTGCAGCTCTTTGTGTTGGGTTATGGGTAAATAAATTCTGTCCTCATATCTTGTCTCTTTTTTATTTGTGAAAAGTAATTTTTGTTTGTTTGTCATTTGCTCACATCTTATATTATGTCGTGCAGACCAAAGTGTTATAACTTCTCGAATAACACTGTACACACAATTTTACCCCTTATGTTTAATTTATCGCTTTTCGCTCATTAAAAGAAATAGCATAAGGAATATTCTCTGTAACCCCCCACCTTTAGAAATTTTGGGCAAAAAAAAATAATACTAAATGATTTTACTACCACGTTTTTCAACGCAAAAGGTTGATTTAAAAATTATATTTATTTGAGGGGATACATTTTTAAAAATCGTGTACAGTATAATAAACAATGATAACATTTGACAAGCCCATAGGATATTTGGAATAAAGTACGACAAATGTATTTTGTCACTCCCATCTATATTTCATTTGTTGGATCATGACAAATTTCCAGTTAAATAGTCGAGTGTCGCCAATTATTCAAGAAATTACACATTCCTTATAGCAAAAAATCCTATTAGTAGTACCATAATAATTTTTGGTACTATATTAACATTTCAAAAAATCGTGTATTGAATTCAGCTATGTTTTTCAAACATTCAATATATTTGACAAAACTCTGTCAAAAATATAAATATTTTTTGCTGCATGTTTTAATTTGCATATACCTATTTTACATATCTCAGATTGTATTTAAAAATCGTTAACCATTTCTTCTAACTTTTGGCGAAATGGTGCTTTATTAATTAACGATTTGATATTATTAGGATTCTTTCCTGGTATACAAAAAGGAAAAATACGTGTCGATCAGTTCTATTTTTCAATTAATCAAACAATTTGGCCGCTGAATTTCTGATTCTGGTACAGCGCCATCTAGGGAATGAAATTGTAACTAAAATCAATTTCGAAATTTTCAATATTTGCCATAAAAAATCCCATTGCATTCTGAACACAATGGTGTTTACCGCATTGTTCTAGCGCAAATATTCGCGGAGTTATTAATTTTTAAAGTTGTGCGGGACTTTTGGATCACCCTGTATATATGCACTCATGGACTAAACTTATAAAGAAGTTGTACCTTCTATCATGTATATAGGAATTTGGACAATAACTCTGAAAGTTATTTGATACACAATGTGCTTTATTGAAGACACACGAGATAACCAAGTGTAAACAAATTTGCCTCTGTCTCCTTTAAAAAAACGACCGGCGACATTAAAAACTTTCCATTTCCTTAAGTTTTGTTCATGTGTATATCTACGTTGTCCCTACTGTTCATTTACTTTCTCTGCCTACAGTTTATGTACTTTATTAGAAAACTTACGTTTATATTTTGCGTGATTTTTCCTTTTTTTTTTACTAAATTAAAAATTGTGTACTCTTTCTCTACTGTTCTTACTGCGATGAAAAATATTTAATAGAAAATTAAAAATGAATTTTGAAATCGAAACCGCCCTTGTAGTAATGAGGGTCATAGCCCGAAACCATGGTCAACAGATTTACTTTTCTCAGAATTTGGCAAAAATGATGTTGTGACATTCTTCTTATTCCCAACAGTACGTTCAGTAGTGAGAATGAGAAAACCAATTTATTGATATGAAACTCGAAATGTAAAAGTAATGTTGATTACGATCCATTACAATTGATATAAGATGTAATGATTAGCTGCTTTATTATATATATATATGTTATATTAAAATATTATTTTATTTAAAATTATATTTCATAGATTAAACACTCTGTTAAATCGACCGCCATAGGTCACGCTTCCCCTAAAAAACTTATTGTTGTTGTTTCCCGATGGCCGGCTCAAACCTTTTGTATATTATTTAAATAAGTTTTTCATTTTTTTATTCTTACGCCTTAAGTCAGGCATACCTTTCTCAATTTATGCTTTCTGTGTTCCATAAGCTCAATTAAAGCTATTTTTGATAACTAATTTCATTTAATTATTGCCACGACTGCAGAACAATATCACATGCTCATGAATTCCGGGATAAGGCAAATGACCAATAATTCCTCTACAAGCAATTAATCTCATAACAATAGAAATATATTTTTTTTTATTTATAACATATATATATGATAAGATTAAAATATGGATGAAAGTACATCAAGAAGATATTAAGGTATCGTATTAGAATATTGGTTGAGAAACAATTTTCACCTCGCGAACTTAACCCTTCACATAACCAAGTTTTACTATAATCGAATTCTCCAGAGTCGTGTGTGGAGAACTTTTAAATTCTATTAAAAGGTTGTCATTTGCTTCAAACATGTTGAAAACTTCCCATTAACCTATCATAATCAATATCCTCAATTCTGACGTATTGAATTAAGGAAGAAATACTTTGTGTGGATATCGGGTTAATGAAGACTCTACAAGTAACTTTCTAGATTGGCTTTATTGAACCTGAAGTAATTCCTTTAGACGCGATAAAAGTTCCTGAAGCACTTATCATCATAAACAGAATAGAGAGTTCTATAAATTTTATTTTTATATATTATATAAATCACCATTTTTCAAATAATGATGTCTCAAATCATAGCGCTAAGAGATTTGAAAAACTTGGCTGAAATTTATCTTAAACAGGGATCGGGCATGTGTGTTGTGTGAAGTTAAATAGTAATTTAGATTTTTAAAATTAAAAGGTGTTTATTGTTATGTCGTTCCCAAACACCGTTTATGTACTTTTTCTAATCAGGATGGTACAAAGACGACATGTGAGTTTGTGAAAGAATGCAACAAGAGATTTATTAGAGTGTATGAACTGGAATGAATAAATATAAGTGGAACTTGCCTCAAACCTACGCCGTCAGAAAAATTCTTGGGGCCGTGGATGTCGCTCTTACGAAGCGTCTTGCTCCACGCACAGCCCACGTTCAGTCTGTACGACACCGACTTGTAGGCTGATTCTCTGCCGCTGTAGACCGACACACTCGTTCTGGCGTCCACTTTCCACGGAGTAATCCCATCTGTACAGTCCAGTCGTCAGACGGCCTGGCAAACATCAGGCGGTCAAACCAATAGCTGCTATCCACTGGGATGTCCGCCCAGGACACTCCGGCGCCTTTATGAGATAGCCTCCTCGCTGTAAAACTCTTTTTACCGGAATGTTGTTTTACACTTTGAACCCCGCGGTCATTTCCCCGCGCTGTCCGTTCCCAGCCTTTTTGTTCTGCCCACCTGCCTATTTCATCCTGATGCAGTTGACACCCCTAATGGCGCCAGTAGCACTTCCTTATGTATCATTTTTTCACCACCTACGACGTTCTTAGCAAGCACATGTTCTGATAAACTCTCCACTATGTTGAATCTTTCTTTCTGGCGTAGCCGTAACAATATTATTGGAGAATGGTTAGATAAGCATCAAAATTGTGAGTGTAGTAACGATCTTGATAACTGAATAAAAACAGTTAGTAGTCATCTATGCCTATACCTCTTTAAAAGTTATTTAGCATTATTAAGGCAAGACTAAATAATTAAATATATAAATTTACTATAGAGACCAAAATATCGACCCGGCTTCGCCCAAGTATTATCGAGGTACATTTCAGCCAAGTTTTATTTAGGGCATCTAATCAGTTGAAATGATATTTTAAATAATAATTTTGCAAAAATACTAACCAGCTAAATTTATATTTATTATCCCTTCCAGTTATGCGCCTATTGGTTAAAATCTAACAACAAAAGATTGTCTTTTTTCGGTTCATTAAAATTAACACATGCACTTTAAAAGGTTTTATAGCCTTTATGTTAAACTATATATTCGACTATCTTCATGTTAAATCTATTGATCTATTGAATCAGTAGTTATGTAGGATGATGGTAAAAAATCGATTTAGAATTTAATTTTTATACATTTAAGGATCTTCTTTGTTTCTATTGTATACACTAAGTTGTTCTCTTAGAATGAGAGAATATCCCATTATCTTTTTAAACTAGTATGATTAATATAATAATATAATATTTTAAAGAGATATAGAAAGATAGACTAGAAGTCTGTCGAATTAACTCATATGAAATGGCGAATACTGGGGACATAGCGTTGAGGGTGCAATTTCTTGGAAAACTGTCATATTTTCTACTTTGGATTTTATGGAGATAATTCCAATTAATTTCAGTGTAACAGATACTTCTGAAATCATATATTATAACTTATAATATTTTGTTATAGAAATAATAATTGAGAAATTCCACATGTCTGCATTTCTGAGAATATATAGATTGATGTATAACTTATATTCAAAATCTCTCAAATTTAACTAAAAACGAACTAATTTGCATATTTTGGAGAATAGAAATATTGTTATATGATTATATATTTATATATGAATTCCCCCCCCCCTATAATAATAACTACTATTATCAAAAGTATTATTAATTTATTCATAATATTTAGAATTTGTTCAGGCAATAATTGTTTAGCAAACATTCACATAGTGAAAATCAGGGAGAAGCCCCGGTGCTAGCAATGATATGAAAATTAAGAAGTTTTTTTTCAAGAAACGGATTATTGGAGTTTCCTATGTAAAAATTAATAGCTTCTAGTAATACATTGCCGACTCACGTTCTGGAGGACAGGGAATTCCCCGCTGGGCGTCGCTACTTCAGGATGCAATAAAACCGGCTTAGAAATCTAACTCTATATTGGAAATAACGACCCCAATTACCGTTTGCTCTAGAATCTTGTAATTTGATTTCAGAAATTCTTTCTAGATGTCTTTACATGCGAGCCACCTATATTTTTATTATTATTACGCGCATATCTATAGTCACTTTATAATGACAATTCCTTATCATAACAATTTGGCTATTTTTGGCTATTTTCAAAAAAATCGTTTAAAATGGAAATTTTAAAGCATCATTTGTCAATACGCGAGGTTCTCTTGGGGTCATTCATTAACGGATGTCCATTTTTGATTTTAAATATCTGTCATTCTTCAAACGTTAATAAAGCTGTTGTCAACTATATTGACAATTACTCTCTTAAAATTGAAGAAAAGTTGGCAGCATAAATTCGACTCTTATTGCAATAGAAATAGAACTAATTTGAAAAAAAATATATATAAATAGTATTTTTCAAATTAGTTCTATTCTCTATATATTTTGCACATATATATTTATATAGAATTATAAATAATTTTTTAAAATACTTCAATTACATCACACCATTTTATTGAGCAAAGAAATTTGAAAAATAAGTAAGTTAAGGAAGGTTTTAAACCAAAGTTACATCTTCCCAATTTGTCAAATTGCCGAGGAGTTTGAGTGGGCCTATAGCACAATGATGCGCTTAGTAAAGCGAATTCTTTCCACTTTTATTACTTTGAAGAGATCCCATGTAAAGAATTTGACACATCATAAAGGAGGAGCAGGGGGAGATAAGGCGGGCTCAATGCGGCGGCCTTGCGGGAAGAAGTCCGCCGCTTATCTCTGGACGACCGAGGCTCTGTCAACATGTCTTGAGAGATTAGAAAGAAATGTCTTTTTCATCATTCTAAATATATTATAATATTTCTCTTTTTATAATATGCACATATAGTGAATATATATTATATTTTCTGATTGCCGATGTCAAAGACGTTGGCAAATGTTGTAGTAGTGTACAAACGATATGTTTTAAGGCGTTCTGTTTGTAATAACATAATAAATGAGCAAACTTCGCCCATGGGGTTAGCGGTAATTGTAGGTGTTTTGGTTTATGTACGCATTGTAAGTGGCATTTGTTCTTCATAATATATATATATATTTTTATTTAGAAACACATCAAACAATTATAATTCATTAACATGTGTAAAATATATATTTTATAAATATGCAAATAAAATCATAATCTTCCCTAATATTTGATACCTGAATTTATAGTTTATGTTATAGAGAAAATAGTTAACAAGAATGGGACATAAAATATTTCTGTTTTTTATTATTATTATTATTGCTAACATATATTTAATTACGATTTATTTAATCATAAAACGTTATTAATAACATAGTGTATAAATATTGGCAGAGGTCTAAGTTGCCATTAACCGCCTGTAATATATTCTGAAACGAATATATCAGCTACTTCCTTTATTTATCCAAATCATATCTTGGCCGTGTCATCCGCCATCAATCATCACTCTTTTTCATTACTCTCAGCATTTTTATTTATTAGACGCTCATCACTCATTGTTTTTCTAACCGCGTAAATATTGTTACGGTTCGTCTGCTTTAAATTTTAATTTTCGCCTGGCGTGAGTTATGAAGCGAAAGGGAAGGTGGCAAAAATGAGGCAGCGAAGTGCGAAAAAAGTTCTAATTAAATATATGTACTCTTTCAGATTGATGGCTGAGGGAGTTTGATGTCCTTTACCGTTCTTATTCTCTTCTACCTATGGCTGATAGACACAATAGATTTTATATAGTTTTATAATATCTTCTTTCCGAATTTATACTTTGTATATTTATAAATATATTTATATAAATCAGATATTTTAATATTATTTTAACTTTTTTTCGTGTATAATGCGTGTATATGAGTCGCGAACAAAATTCCAAAGATATTTCAATATATAAGACTTCCCTTCAATTTTAAATAATAAGTGCTGGCAAAGCAACATCCATTTTTAATATATATATAATTTTATTATAATTATTATTTTAAAATATTTTATTTTAACATTTTTCTCTTTTTCTATCAGTAAAAATCCTAATTCCCATACAAGAAGCCTAATGAAACTTCTAGTGTTAAAATTAAAACCGGCCTTATATATGAACAGTAAACAAGTTCTCAATAATTTACTTGTAAAACAATTGTGGCTTTATCACGAATAAATCTTTCCCATTATTTTCGGTCAACTCCCAGTTGTTTTCTTTGACAAATTTGCCGACCATTCGTCAAATCATTTGATTTATTATTATTTTTTTTAATATGAGCTTTTCGAGTTTTAAACTCCTCTTCAGACAAATAACTTAGAAAAAAATAGAGTTGCTAGGAAATTATTTTTTAAATATTTAACACTAGATCGTTCTTCTGTAACGCACCAATTTATGGCAACTTTTTTCTTCTTAATACCTCAGGCAACACAACTTCTAAATATGTAAACATCTCTATCTCTCTGTGTGTATAGTTTGTTAGGGAATATATTCATTTATGTGAATATATTTTATATGCAATATATATATATGTTATATAAAAATATTATTTTATTTAAAATTATATTTCATAGATTCAAATACTCTGCTAAATCGACCGCCAGAGGTCACACTTCCCCTATAAAAACTCATTGTTGTTGTTTCCCGATGGCCGGCTCAAACCTTTGTACATTATGTAAATAAGCTTTTAATTTTCTTATTCTTACGGGGCAGTACTTTTACCAAATTATCTTTTATATATTCCTTTAGCGCAATTAAAGCTATTTTTGATCTTTACCATTTTTATTGTTATACTTTCAAGATTTTGTCACGACTGCATACCAATACTATTGACCTAATACTAATATATTCCAAAATATATCAAATCTCAAGGTCATAATCTAAATCTTAAAAATAACCAAAATCAAACAGAAAATCTCATCATTTAATATAACATATATGTTTACATATTAATACAACTATTTCACAGCCGACCACATTCACGGCGGTGTAGCGGATGAGAATGTAGATTTTTCCCATCATTTCAAACAAACAATTTTCCATATAAAGCGCCAATCCAAGGGGGTATTTTCTCGTTTACGCCCGCGCGTTGTATATTTAATGTCCAATAATGTTCAAGATGGTATAGAAGAGCATTCAGTCCAAACCGGCACTTCCACCAGTTGCTGCGCCGCTCTTGGAGGTATGTGGAGGACGAGGCTTCGGTTCGGTCTACAGTACGTTTCCTTATTTAAACCACGTGGTCTCATCAAATAGGATCGGATTAGTAAGGAGTAAAGGATTACAATGTTAACAAAACTACGTGCGGTCGGATGCAGTTTCTCCTACCACGCGCCATGAAAAAATACAATACAAAATTTGGAATTATACTCATAGAAAAAACTTAAGGAAGTTGTATCTTTTAGCATATATATCGGGATTCAGACAATAACTCTGAAATATATTTGATACACAGTGACCTTTATTGAAGACAAACGAGATAACCAAATGTGAACAAATTTGCCTCTGTCTCCAAAAGATACGACCGGGTGATATCAAAGGCTTTCCACTTCCTTATGTTTTTCCATGAGTGCATAATCCTGAAGCTACATTATGAAAAGGTACAACGAGAATATTGTTTTATTAGAAAATAGCGTGTGTTTTCCAAAAGTTATAAGGCAAAAATAGATGTATGAAATGTATTGTATCAATATAGAATATTTTAATATACCTATGTATTCACTATGCCTTCACAAATATGTGCATATAATAAAACCTTTCTTCATTACAGTGATAAATGATATTAAAATGTTACATATGGATATATGGAAAGTTAAATATACATAAATAGATACCAGATGCATATTATATAGATATATAGAGAGACTGTGGAAAAATTACCTCTTCTATTTCAATGGCATTATTGGAGAAAATTCATCAGCGTCAATCACCATTATTCCCACAGAGTTAGGCGGGTTGAAGACAATTGTTGAACATGTTGGCAAGCATTCTAAAACGACTACATGGGATCCAGCGCATCAAATCAGAACTAATGGCTTACCTCGGATGTCCCGATGTCTGTGCCTTCAATCAATCACGTTAATTGCATTATTGTTTCGCGCGTAATCAGTTTCTCAATAAAGATCGGAACCCAATAGTTGGTGTCTCGGCGCTTGGTGACATCTTCTTTGTCGTCCAGCCCGATATCAACCGATTCTTCTCTATTTCTTTGGTCGCTATCGTATATTTATACCATTGTGTATTTTTCTAACTATATATTTTAATTGTATAGTATAACTATTGTATATCGTTTTTAGATTTCTTCCCAATTTTTTTGTTGTTGTTATTCAATTCAAATAGTGTAATATATTTTCAGAAGGAATTATATTTTTATGCATAAATAAGACTTCTCAACTATATATATTATTACTATATATTATTTCAAGTTTTTATATACAATCAAATTCTAGCAATCGCTCTTCCGCAAATTTCAATTTGTGTCTTTTATTAGAACAATTATATTATGATGCACTAGCGCGCTATCTGTTATCAAAATTCGAAACTATTATAGACGCGTATGATTCTTTTTTCTATTAATTTTTTCCATTGCTGTAAGGACAGTAGAAATTGTTTATTTTAAAAAAGAATCATACACGTCTATAATAGTTTCGAATTTTGATAACAGATGGCGCGCTAGTGCATCATAATAAATCCACTTATATAATAGATTGAATTTTTTTATAGTTATGGTGGATGAGTGGTATAAACCGTCTCTTTTCGACAGCCACGGCCCTAAATCGAAACCCTCATTAGGAACTTTCTTTTTTAAGAAAAAAAAGGTCAACGGCCAAAATTCCAGCCTCACCAGTGAGTACAAGTTACCAAACAGGGCACTCACACACTTGTAAGTGCAAAAGTCGAACTTCTCTTTACATGTGTAAATATGTGGTGCATTTTTAGTAAAAACAGTCGCTATCTACCCATTATAATTACCATGTCCCGCACTGCATGCACTAGGCATAATAATAAAAATATTCTTTTATGCAGAAACATTATATACTTATTAATTTTTATGATATAGTATTTATATATAATTGAAATATCATATATATATATTTTAAAAATCATATATATATATATATGAAAAAACAATAGAAATATAAAAGATAAGCGTATTTACGCAAATTTGGCCTTAAATACCCATTTCTTGATTTCTCGGGAAGCCTCTGGGACCAAAATTATTTTTGGTCGCAGTGGTTACAGCCTACTCCACGCTGACGAGCGCCAACAGCGCGAAACGCGTTCATGGATGACTTTTCTTGATTTATCAGGAAATTGGGTTGGCTAAATATCACGTAGAAAGTTAAATAAACGTTTAGTTTATTTTTGCTCCACTAGATGGCGCTTTGCCATCTAAAAAGCACATGTGCTCGTGGTCAGGAAATACCTTCTTTATTTTTAATATATATATATATATGAATAAAATAAAATAATAATATATTTTGAGGTCGTGTAATATAAACAAAAATAAGGTAATTTTCGCAATTTGTTCAACCCACCGATATTTTGGTATTCTATTAACAGCCACTGGATTGACAACTTGGTGTTTTCAGGTTATATTTGCGAGGAACAAAGGAGGGACTTCGGAGGTCCTGGAGAGGTTTGTAACAAAACGCGTCTTTTATAACATGTTCTACCTTTTAACATGTTCTACATTTCCAGGTAAAGTTTGTAAAAATTCCTTTCGAAAGGATTTCGTCATTTTAAAATATACCCTCTTGTATGTGATATTTTTTAATTTATAGCATATATTTATAATTTAGGATATATTAAAAATAAAATATATACGAATGAATTTATATTTTCCATGTTCTTTTTCGAATAAAATTGAAAATAATTTAAATATATATTCCTAAATCTCATTTCCAAATATATATATAATAATAATATATATTGGTAAAAGGCAATCTTTCGATCTGGCGCGCTCTTTGAAGGGATACTTCGGCTGAGCTTTATTGTATATATACTGTCGTAACCGAAAGGATTGAGAATACATGGTCAATAACACACATATATATCTTCGGCAAGACCGGTAGTCTAAATAAAGCTTTGTGTGTGTATATATATATATCTTCGGAAGGCGAATTGTCTTTGATATTTTGGACAGTAAAAGTTTTCACAATCTATTATATAACCTCAATGTTTATGCTTGTGTAATTAAATTTATGCATATTTACAAAATATAATCCATACGAAGTTTTATTTTTAGATACTATTAATACGAATCATATATGAGGCTTCAATATATAACCATATTAAAAGGAATACAATATGTAGAGACGATAGTAAATATTATAAACTAATAAATAAATTTGAAATAGAATTCCATATAGTATTTGGCACATTTTCTCAAAATAAATTCAATTAATCGATAAATCTGAGGACAGGAATCGTTGCTCTTGAACTACTTCAGCCCTTCAATAACATTTAACTCTATAAACAGGCCAGCTATGCTCTTTCTCTACTAAAGGATTATGAACTACCTAAAAAAGTAATATTAAGTGTGTGTGTGTGTGCCACATAAGTTTCAAATCAAAGATCTTTAGTATAAATAGAAACAGAGAAAGTTAGCTTCTCAATTAACAAGATATTCAAGGAGACACTCTTTTTCCTACATCTTTCATTCTAATAATCACTAAGATAGGTTAGTTTGTATTTTATATTAAACAGACTCTTCAAATTATAAAATGTATTTCTTTAATTCAAATTATTCAAGTGCAATAAGATTAAGAAAGCGTTATTCACATTCGAATAGTTGTATTTATTACACACTCTTTAAAAGGACAAAATACATATTTGTTATGATATTAAATATAGCTCTATATAAAACAAGATTATTTCGCAGTTTCCCAGTAGTAATGCTAGAGAAGAATGTATACAAAACCTTAAATGCAATAGATCTTCACTACAGAATTATAGAGAACATAATTGGCGATTCAATATAGCTTTCTCATAGTTAAGAGAATTGATAAGAGGACGTTACAAGATTATATACCTCACATATGACGGCTTGTACATTTCTTTCTTCAAACTGGGAGAGCTCCACGATCTGGACAGTGTTTTGTAAATACTGTGGGAGTTCTCTGGATAAATGCTACTTTGTCTTTTACTCTTTTAGAATCTTTCAAAATATTAATGTGGTCTCTGTACGGTGATGTGCGAAAATAACGATAATTCGAATAGAGCCTCAGGCTGGTGGGTGTTGCAGTGGTCGCGGAGCGAGGAGGACGACTCCACCCACAAGGCGGACGACGACGAGACCCAGACACCGCTGATGACAGCAAGCAGCGAGACTTCGCGAGTCTGGTCGCTCTCGCACGACGCTCTGCCAGTACATGTCCCTTGCTTGCCTTTGCACTAACTTGTCATGTGTCTCTTTCCATTTATATAATAATTCTAATTAATAAACGGCTTATATAATTGATTTGAAAACTCTTTATTTTGATATTTCGAAAGGGAGATCGCTAATCTCCTACGTAGATTTGTTTTACGTTGAATTTTTGTTCTCTCTCTGATCGCGTGCGCTTGATGGCTAATGACTTAAACTTTTTTGTCCCTTAAAGTTACGTGTGATCAAACGCACACGCGATCAGAGAAAATGCAAACTTTCAAAAGTAAACAAATCCACATAGAATATAAGCGAGCTACCTTTCGAAATATTGGAAATGCTTTTCAATCCAATGTAAGCCCTTTATTAAATAAATATATATGTATTGCTCATTATTCAAAATATTATTTCTAATAGTTCGTTCACAAATTTTAATTAGGTAAACATCCTTTTCTGCTTTATTTTTCCTTTTTGTTTGGATATATTTTTAAATATTTTTTGTTATCTTTTGTCATTGTCGATAACCAACCAGATATGTGTCGAATTGAAACGGGAAAGTATAAGAGTTATTTCAATTATATTCAGTGGAGTTATATGCTACTTTTGATTTTTAAGTTCTTTCCTGTCAAGAACTACGAGTCGAAAAAGCCTGGAAGCTTTGAATATCCTTTATTGACGTGAAATATAAACTCTACAAGAATATATAGGCTGGAAAACCCCAACGATCAAAAGACTTTTTTTTTACAAAAATGGAATTCCACTACTAGTTGTTCCAAACAATGCGTTATGCTCTTTTTCATCCAGCTGGGGGATTTTTTTTTCCTTCCCAGAAAAATATTGGAGGGGTTCCTTGGAACGTGCTGCATAAATGTGGCTGTTTCGTTTTTATTCTCATTCTTGTTACTTGTCTTTCAGCTTCTTCACCTTTTTTAAAGAGATTCCTAAGGAGTGGGTTAACCACAATCTCCAACAGTTATAACGTAGTAAACACATAATTATTAGTTGTTTTTGTATCTTAACTATCAGTACGCATCTGTAACAAAAATACAATTTACTATAAACCGAAAACTTTGGAAAAAAGCAAAAATCTTCTTTGCTAATTTTTCTATGAAATAATCGATATGTTAATTTATATAATAATATTAAATTATTTCTTCTTACATAGTCTCTCCAAGATTAACGGTATATTGTTGTCTATAAATTTTAAGTCTAACCAAATAATTTGTTTATACCGAGTGTATGTGTATAAGATCTTAAGATAATATTCGCTGACCTAAAGAAGATGAACAAGAAACTTTACGGTTGAAATAGGTTACTCTTTTGTTTATTCTCTTATAAATTAATAAAAATAATGTTTAATCTATCTTCTGGGAATCAGTTTCATTTTCAAAAGCCTAAGAAAGGTCAACAGGTATTAATGAATATCTCTTTCTTGTCTCACCAAAAACAAATTTTGTAATGCAGTCTCAATATCAGCGTATAGCAAAATTCTTTTATTTTCTTCTACACATCTTTCATTTACCACCTTCCAATATTACGGCATAGCTCAATGCCCATCTTATTTTAGAGAATTGCTTCTGTAAGAGGGGAAATCAGCCATGGCGAAATATTGGAAGTTATCGGTAAATAGTTTGAACCAATATAGAATCGTCATTCTTAATGTATAAATATACATTATATAAAAATGCTGGAGGAGATGGCATTCATGCGCAGTAAGAGGTAGCTCATTTTTAAAGGAATTTTATTGTAATATAAATATGAGTATGTTAACCTTTTTTGCAACATAATAGATATTACAATATGTATTCCGCACCTTATTGCTTTATTAATTCATGCGATATCGCTTCTTTTATTGCAAGTCTAATCTACAATAAATAGTATCATGAAGATAGAGGTTGTCTGTCCGGCATTTTTAGTTTTAGAATTAAAGATACTTCGGCCAGTAAATATTTTTATTATCTCGACGTTTCAACAAAATTCTTGTTCGCTCCTGACGAGAACAAAAGACTTTTGTCGAAACGTTGAGATAATAAAGTTTTACTGGCTGAAATGTATTCAATTCTAAAACAATAAATATTATTTATTGAAATTTATCGTTTATTAAGTATATATGGACCACATACAATGTGTAGCTTAGGAATAAAATGGCAACTTAGCTAGCTCATCTAAATCATATCTGATTCGTTAATGAAAGTATGCCATCTACAGTAAAACTTTGTTTTAAAGGTTTTTCTGGGGCAATTGCTAAAAATGCACTCTCTAACCGGGATAGCGTTATAATGTAAGAAATGTAAAAAGATATTTTAAAGAAAATGTGTGCAATAAATGTAATATTATTGAAAACATTATACCAATATTTTACAGTAGTTAATATGTGGCAGATATACCAATAATTGTGTTTGAATAGAAGAGTGTTTCTATGTATTGTTGCTAACTTGGGAATGTGATGTTTCAGATGAGGGAGCGCATGACGGTGTCGACTCCAGTGTAGCCTATGTGAAATGTGGGTTTCTTTTTGTGGCAGCAAGTCGGGCACAGAAAGGCAGTTTACACGCTCGCTCTATTTTCTAACCTCCCTCCCTTCCTCCTGAGCATATGTGCACAATTGCCAAGCTGATGTATTCTCATCTTCTTGTTTCTCACGATGTGTCTGAATTGTCTCTTCTCTGAACTCCATCTTTACGTCTTTACATCACTAGAATAAATCATTGGGCTAACACTTGCGATAAGGGAAAATTTTTATTATTAAAAATTAACATATATTTTCTTGAAAATAAGAACAAAATAGACCTTTTTAGAATATATTTTGAAGTAAAAGTATAAAATGGCGCAGAAAGGTATTGGAAGATTCTAAATTATGTTTACTTAATTAACGGGAAATTGATTTCTGGAATATATATATACAATACCGAGCTGAAGAAGCCAAATCTTTTTGGTAAATATTATAATTTATATAAGATAACAATATTGATCAAATATCCATGTTTTAAATTTAAATAATATAGCATATACTTTAAATATAAGTTTTATTTTTATAAATATATGATATCTCGTAAAGCAAAACGTTTTTTTTTTATTCAATTTAAACCATTTTGTAATTGAGGACTGCTTTCCTCGTACCGCTAAGTTAAACATAGGGTGTTACCTTTTAAAATAGACCATTAAGTTATTTGATTGAATAGTTCGATCCAATTTGAATTAAGCAGAGTTCTTATCCATCCAGTCTTGTGTTGGAATTTTAGGAATGTTGTTCTATTCTTTAAATGTTGCCAAATATCAGAATTTTGTGCCCAAAGAATCAAGTATTAAATTGAAGTCACAGCATAAATATATATATATATTTCAAATAGAGTTATATGATTTATAAAGTGTCTAGAGTATTCAAAATTATATTCAGGTTTTCTCCAAAGGATTTCTTTTATAAAATCAAATTGTTAATTATTTAATTAAATATTTGTCAGAGTAAATATAATTATCAATTGAAATAACCATCCCATTATATTATCCAATGATAAAGCCCTATTCTGATTTTATCAGTTTTTTTAAATTTTCAGGTGAAACTCAAATCATGTCATAATAGATAAGCACACCAAAAGAAAGGAAATAGACTCAGATTTTCAATATAATACAGATTTTAAATAGATTCTCGAAAACTATAAGTCACTATATAAAGCATATTTAATTTGATAAAAACTGCCTTTCTGTGAGAATTTCTACCAGTGGCCTTACCAAACTTCCATCCAGTTTATGTAAATATAAATCATATGCTTTGGCATTCTGCATTCAAACAGGAAGCTTTCCGATTCGATTAACGTGCCGCAAAATACCATTTTATTTGAGAGTTTATCCTCCTGTTGAATCCTATTTATGCTCGTTTCAAATTGTAAAAAACATAAGATTTTTCTTCTATTTAGTTCAAACAATGTAAATATGATTAGAGACACTTTTGATACCTTGTTTGATTTTTATAAATTTTGTATTGATCATAGGCTATCTTTATATACAGGCATAAAAAACAGGATGGCACACATATTAATTTTTATACATATACTGCTCAAAATATTTCCTATAATTTGTTCTCATAACAATATTATGTTGTAACATTTATTGAATCCCTAACATGTTTTACTTTAGATCAAATGAACTGAGAGGTTATGATAAATATAATAAAAGTTCTCCAGGTTATAAAGCGTATAGAGGGTGTCCCGAAAATGCACAAATTTTGCTTGTAATATTTCCTCTCTAAGCTTGTTAATTTAGTAAAGTTTATTACCAGCAGTAAATATTGCTGCATGTTACATGGCGGATATGTACTTTAATGAAACCTAGTGGGGCCAACCGCCATAAGCTGGGCAGGCCTCCGTAAAAGGGAAGCCAACACCTACAACCAAAATACCTCAATTTTGTCTAATTCTCTAGATGTGTGTGCTTGCTTCCTTTCTTCCTATTCTTTTGATATCTCTAGGAAGCTTTTAGAGCTTCTTATATCCAGCTTCTCTTTTTGTATAATTATTTCCTGTATAACATTGCTTCGAGCATTTAGATATTCACTTTAATTCTTCCTTTAATTCTAGCGCTTTGTATATAGTTATGACAGGCACGATACCATCATAAATATTAATTGGAGTTCCGATGTCATTATATGTGTGTATATTATGGTGTTAGAGATGTGAAGTCATTGAAGAAACGCTACAAACGTCTCTTTGCGACTCTCCACGTTAGTTCTGGAAAACTTAAAATTTTCTCTATTTGAGCACCATTAAGTACAAAGAGTTTCGTTGTATTTATACCATTATCACCCGAACACTAATCATAGTCTTTAAATCTACCAGTGACTGAGGGACATAAAGGAATGTTTTTCTGCTTATGTTTTCCCACAAGTTGCAACCTTTCCCAATTTCTCCAGCATGTGCATTCCCAAATTTCTTCGCCCAATAGAGGGGTGTGATGGGGAATTTGACCTTTCTCTTTGTGTGACAATTTGGGACACCCTATATATATTAAAATACAATGTTGTAAATACTAATTGATGTGTTAATTATATATCAAGTGTATGCATTCTGTATTATTGGCCTTATTATTGACCTGTCTACCACTCAGGTCACTGACTCCTCCCGTGTTTTTGCTTGTGTCAACTGCATGAGATCCTTGCATACAGCATGGCTTCTTTATCCTATCCTCCGTGTGTTGTCTATTAAAGCTACTCAATCCATATACTCAACAATATTAAATTACATTAAGTTATTTACATGCATGTTCTGTTGTACGCTCAGTTTGAACACATGCAACAATGTGGTTTGTGTTGATTATAAAATGTTTTTTGTCCTTTTTGACATTTAGAATTGTTACCCTACACCCTGTCACTTTTTATGTCTTTATAGATATTATATCTCTTCACTTTGATTTAAAAGTTGATTTATAAACAAAGTGTAGATATATTTCAGATATTATATTTATATGTATTATTCTATCTCTTTTTATAACATATATTATTTCTATATCATAATTTTAATGTGATTATGTTTTCATTTATCGTGAATTTAAATTTTTAAAGGGGCATTTCGATAAGTTAATAGATTCTGAACACGGAAATTAATTCTGATATTCGTTAAGTAAAATGTACGAGTTGGGTATATGTGGATTATATATAATGATAGATCTATGCATCGCGTTGGAAATTGAAGTGTAAAATTGCAGCAAGGATTATTTTACCTATTGTCCTTATTTAAAGATTTATTTCTAGTTAAAAAGGTAAACCATAATGTTAAGGATTTTGATTCATCTTGATTTTATTTTCAATTTTGATAATTAATAAGAATTTATATTTAAATTTTTACTAATATATATCTCTCTCATTTATTTATTAATATTAATTATTGATCTCTTTTTATAAAATTAATATTTTATAATGAATATATATTATATATTATCTTTTTGACATAATTTTGAAAGATTTCTGCAAATAAAATTAAAATCAATTTTAAATATTCATATAATTGGAAAAATCATATGATTTATATAATCCGGAGAACATTTTCTTTACCAATTTTGGCAAGTGTATAAAAATATATAATTCTAATCAAAAATATCATTTCTGACTTTCTTTTTGTTTTCAAGAAAATTTGATAAGGTTTAGGAGAAAAATAATTCCAATTCTGAATAATTCTACAAAGAAAAAAAAAAGAAATGCATAAAATTGTCAATAATTTCAATTGCAATGGTTTTCATTCATTTATAACTATTAAGTTTAAACTAACTATAAATTCAATGTCTTATAAAGCATAAAATTGATCATGAAATTTGTTTATATAATTGTTATGATCTTATTTCCAGATTATACTGCAATGAAAGCTGAGCATAATGTCTAACTGCACCCCATTCTTTCCTTGGTACCCTCTCCCATTTCCTACAGCTGTACAGCCATCAATGTAAGCATTGTTAACTTGCTCTTTGTAACATTCTCATGTGAAACCTTGTAATATATATACTTTATTTTATAACACATTTGAATATAGTTTTTCATAATATGTTGTATTTTTATTACAATCCATCCACTCACACAAACAAACAAAAAAAGAAGAAGAAGAAATTATTGGGTATTTGATGTGAAAGAATATATAACACATATATTTATATGCATATAATTTAAAAACATAATGAATTTTAAAAGAAATATAATCAAGAATAAATCATTTAATTTTCTTTATTACATTGACATAAAATGAAAATTAGCAATTTTAAATGACTCTAACATAATAGATACATAAAAATGTGTGAGAAATACTTCAACTGAAATGAAAATGAACTTTAAAGCTCTGTTTATATAAATAAAAGTAAACAGGTCTAAAGTACATAAAATACATAATATACATAAAAATGTGTGAGGAATACTTCAACTCAAATGAAAATGAAACTTGAAATCTAGTTTTATATAAATAAAAGGAAATATGACTAAAGTACATAAAATAATATTATGCATAAAATTTGTGAGAAATACCTTAACTGAAATGAAAATGAAACTTTAAAGCTCTTTTTATATAAATAAAAGGAAATAGGCTAAAGTACGTTTAAAAAAACATAAAAATGTGTGAGAAATACCCTAACTGAAATGAAAATGAAACTTGAAACCTCACTTTATATAAATAAAAGGAAACAGCACTAAAGTACATAATATAAATAGATACATAAATATGTATGAGATATACCCTAACTGAAATGAAAATGAAAATCGAAAGCTCACTTTATATAAAAGATATAAGTCTTACATAAAGTAACCAGAGAAAAGAGAGAAACTGAACATAATTTAAAATGGAAAAATGCTATAAATATTAACATTTTTGTGTTGAGAAAGAAAGAAAATTAAGCAAATGGTTGAATATTGGAAAAATCATTAATGCATTTATAATGGTAACATTTTAAAATAGTTTATAATGATAATAATATACATGTAAACTGATATTTTATGTTGGTTTTAATTGAATATCGGTTCATATTTGATTTTTGAAATATCATATTCCATCATAAAATATAAGAGGAATTTTTTGTCAATTGTCCTATAGATTTACCATACATATTTGTATATAATGGAATTGTAAGCAGGTGGTACTCCACGGCTGAGAAAAGAAGAGATCGCATCAAACCTAATATTAAATACAAGAAGATCTGAAAGATGAATCTTTAGTTTCAAAATGAAGATTATTGAACCTATATGTACAAGAAATATACTTTCTATATACCTAATATTATAGACAAGTTTCTCAAAAAATAATCAAAATAAAGAATATATGACAATTAAAAAGTCCCAAAAGGTTTTTCAAATAGCAAAGTCAACGGATTGTTTTTCAAAATTGTTTGAATACGCTTTAACACTTGATTTAAAAGAAAAGAAATAATAATAATATATTGCATTCAAAACATAATTATTTCAAAAATGAAACTATTCATATTTTAAAACCATCAAAACAGCCCGTTATACAAGAGTGTTTATAATTTAACATTTTAAAAATAATTAAAATTTGTTTATCTCCTAAACCGCTATATCAATCTTCCTATACAATATAAAATATATATTATTATAAACCGTATACTGAGATAAAAAAAGTAAATATATTATATATATAAGTATTATACTCAGTTAGAATAAACAATACGCATGTTTGGGTTCAAATTGATTTTTAAAACTTTAGTTTAATTAAGATTTATATATATAATACTGCATATTTTTAATTTCTATAACTTTAAGGTGATTTTTAACTTAAATATATATACATTTATATTCTACAATAGCTATGTAAATATATGGGGATTCCCATATATCCCTGATAATTTCCATATAAATATATGCGATTTATTTTTACAGCACTTTAAAATTATTTTAATTTTTATATTTTAAAATATTTAATAGGTAATTTTAATATATTTTATAGGTAAATAAGTTATAATAGGTTTATAAATTATTAACATATGGAGATACAAATTTTTATGTTTGTAATTTAGTCAAAATTGCTAAATTATCCTTCTAGATCTAACTTATTATAATAATATGAATAATCCAATTATACTCAAGATAAATATGAATATGCAAATTTATTCCTCATCACACCATATATTATTTGTTATTTTCAAGTTCCAATATCAAAATTAGCCTTTTATCTCAAAATCTCGTACAAAAAGTAAATTAAAAAGCGAAACTCTTGAAAAAATATTTTCAAGCATTGAATTCAGACTCGCATATCTCAAAATTCCTGATAAAATTACTGAAATGTATTTAACAAATATCTCAAATGGTATCGAAGTATCTGAAGGTAAAAAATCACAGGATCGCTTTATATTTTATTTTTGTAAATGTAAATAATTATCTTTTTAGTTTTTCTAGTAGTTTATAGAATTTAACTTTTGTGTTTAATATTATAATTTAAAAGCATGTAATTATAATTGGTGCATGCATTTATTTTTATTTAGTAAATCTCTCGTGATTATATATATTATGTATGTTAGAGAATAATGAGACTTGTACAGATATATACGATGTGTACTCTATCGCAATTCTCTCCTCCCACATTTTAATAAAGTATTCAATTAGTGTTTCGAAATCCCATTTTACTTCTTTCCTGACCTCACATTGGAAATTAGTAGTTTAACATGTGTGTGGCTGGATTACTAATTAACGTAAATTCACACTTTGTTGAGACCATTCCTAAATTTAGTAAAAAAATATTCTATGTTGATATCTTATTAAAATATAGAAAATTGATATATTTGGCTTTATAGTTTTATTTTTTATTCGTAAATACGTACTTCTGGGCATTTAATAATGGATATATTTACAACTATATATATATATATGTATTTGAGTCAAAAGGCGATTCATCAATTAAGATTATATAAAAGGGCGTACCTGGATCTGTAAAGAAAAAAAAATTTTTTTTTTCAAAATATTTCGAGAGATTGCTCCCTCTTTATATATATATGTATGTT
This sequence comes from Cordylochernes scorpioides, assembly GCA_030710605.1. Classification (NCBI taxonomy): domain Eukaryota; kingdom Metazoa; phylum Arthropoda; class Arachnida; order Pseudoscorpiones; family Chernetidae; genus Cordylochernes; species Cordylochernes scorpioides. The sequence continues at coordinate 136,148,158 of CP092886.1, read as the reverse complement.
TTCATAGATAGAGAAAACCCGATATTTTATTTCAAATTCTATATAAGTTTCTGTTAGTTTATATTTTTATTTCAATAAACACGTTTTCTTTCTGCAATCCATAGTTTAAAAATAATTACATGGACAAACGTAAGGAAATGAAAATTTAAGTGGATGTCTTTGTTTTGTTTTTTTAAGTAGACAGAGGCCATTTTGTTCACACTTGATTATTTCGTGTGTCTTCAATAAAGGCCACTGTGTATCAAATATATTTCAGAATTATTATCTGAATCCCGATTACATTCTAAAAAAGGTACAATTTCAAGGTAATAAAACCAAATCTAAATAAATAAATAGTGTGTGTCGGTAACAACGCTGTCTTGCCCAAAATGTAGCTTGGCACCTGCAGCTCCAGAACACATTTTGGCTTGCATTAGATGCACTAAACAGGACCTTTGGGAGAGGCCGCTGCTCATCATAAAACAGCTCGAGGAGCATGAACTCATGGAATTCGTGTAATCTTTACACAAGGGGATAAGAAACAACAACAACGCTGTCACACGCTATTTATTTATTTATTTATATTTGGTCTTAATACCTTGTGTTTAAAATCTATAATCTAAATTGTGCCTTATCAAGTACAATTTCCTTAAATTTTGTCCATGAGTATATTTTATTTTCATTTATATACTACTAAAATATTTTACATATTTGGTATTCTTTTTGAGCAAATAATACTAGAGTTATTAAAATACTATACAATAGTTCGATAGCATATTTCTACTTTCCATACTTTGTTTTTATTTCTTCTATTGTTGCAAACCGTTTCTTTCTATTTCCATTGTTGTGAATCAGTTCAAAGCTTGCTTGAGTTCGTGTTCTATTTATCATTCAACTAGCGAAATTTTAGCGAGATGATTTCTAGAGTATATTTCTTAAAGGCTGCTATGACATATTTATAATTTGCAAATATAATTTTATATATATCACGTGTGTAGATCATATATATAGTGTGTTAATATAATCCTTATATATAATAACCTATATATAAAAAAGGTCTTCGTTATAATATTTTCGAATTATAATAAAACCTTTGAAGTTATATATAAACACGCGTATTGTCAATATTTCTCTAAATTTCTATCTATTTTAATAATTTTAGGTTAAATTTAATTATTTATATTTATTTATTTATTGTATTTTAGGTCTATAAGTTATCTCTCTATAAACTATTTGTTTATATTATTGAATTTCTATAAATGTATACATCAATGTAAATGAAGATGGCCATCATTCAATTATTAATTAGGATAAATATTCTATATACACTCTTTTGTGTGGACAAAACTTAAGGGAGTGAAAATCTTTTAATGTCGCCGGTTGTCTGTTTTTTTTTTTTTAAGGAAAGAGGCATTGGCAATTTTGTTCACATTTGGTTATATCGTATGTTTTCATTAAAGGTCACTGTATATCAAATATTTTTCAGAGTAAAACTCCCTTAAGTTTTGTTCATAAGTGTAGTTATCTTCTTTCAGAATTAATTATTATATACTTATCTCTTAAAATAATTAGAAGTTAAAAACTAATATAAACATCAAAAGTCCGCCATGTATTTTGATGTATAACAAAAGGGTGTTAGCCTGGCAAGCATATGCAATTGTAGATCACTGAAGAAATATGCAATAATGTAAATAATACTTTCAATTTTGTGAGAATAATCACATTGGCGTACGACAATTGAGCACCACTTAAGTACAAATTACTCTGTAAATATAATTTTGTCGAATTGTAGCAAATTTAATGTGGACCTCTAAATAATTTGGCTGTTATTTATACCAAGGTATTCAGGGCCTGTGTATTTTCATTTTAATTTTTTTAATTCAACCACTTTCTCTCAAATTTGAATAATTCAAATTAAAGCTTTGGTAATTTTCTGTAGAATTAAAAATTGTACAGTTTACTAATATAAATATTAGAAATAGCATATAGAGAATTAATTACCCAAACCCTCCTAGTCCATTTTTATCATTCTATTAGTAGCTGTAGAAGTAGTTTAAATTTTTAAATAGGAAAGTTATCTTTAGAAATATGTATTTCAATTCTAATAGATATTTTAGAGTAGGTAAAATATAGTTTTGCTTCGTGCCTCTATAGCTTAGTAAAACAAGTTCAGCAATAAATTTTCTTACTTCTTAAACGATACGTGCAATAAAGCAATAAAAGGTGTACATAGAATTTGTAGACATTTGGTAGTTTATGATCTGTGTTGTATATAGCTTATATTGTAGATGCTATTGTATATATCTGCCGTAATCTCTAGTCAATAGTCATCAAGCTTCTTTAGAGATTTAGATTTGTACAAAATTTGGCAACAAGTATATGAGGTAATATAACATACAACAATATTGTATAAATACTAGCAAATATCTATATAGTCGCATAGTTATGATTTGTTTATTATTTTAAATTACGTCTAGAACTTTCTTTCGTATTAAACAATAATAATAATTTTGTTAAATATCATTTCCGTCTTTTTTCAGTTTATAAGTCGCAGTTATTTAATGGATATAGAATGCTTAGTATATTTTTATATGTTTTGACTAAATTTTTTTATAATTAGAATTTTATATACTCTATATTTTATATGCGTTAGAATATAATCGATTTAATAACTAAACTTAGTTACATATATATTTATATAGTTTGAATAAGTTTTTTAATTATTAGAATTTTATATACTCTATATTTTAAATGCGTTAGAATATAATTGATTTAATAACTAACTTAGTTACATATATACATTTATGATTATCTAGATTTTAATATAGAATGTTATTTTGATATTTTTTTTCTAAAGTCAAACTTTGTTAAGCTGTTTCTGCTTATAACACTAGTTGTTTATAGTGCTATAATTTTTTACCGATCTTAAATTGGTTTTTAAAATCTTTAATATATTGCGCTACTCTGCTTTTAGTTTTCTGACACTTGTCATAATTTGTCGTTTTAGCGCTTATATATAACGCTATGTAGCTTATATAGTGCGTTTCTTAACTTATATCCAAAAATGGATTTAAAACGAAGGATTACGATATATATGTTTTTTACATTTCTATCTATATCAAATTTTCATGGTTATATAGCACATGCCATGTGAGTAGTGTGAATACCAAGACAATCAATGTAAATAACAGCCAAGTTGTAGAGGTCATCCTAAAATTAATGTAATTTTGCCAAGTTGCCTTCAATAACTTCCCAACACACACAAACACATATAAATATGATTTTCCAAATACCCTGCTAAATACTTTATAATTAATATATATAAAATAAAAACATAATAAACCCTAATATTTGCATATATTTACCATTATATTTTATAATATTTAGAGAGATATGATAAATACTCTATTTATATGTGTTATTTTGTGTTTATTCGCCTATAATTTATTTAAATATGATTTTTTAAAGTATTAAGACGATTCATTTTTCAATATATATTAATTTTTTTTTCTGCGATGGAAAATATCAGGAGTGCAAGATGCAACATTAGTGAACCCTCTCACCAGTTTCACCAGTTTAATCTACCAGGTTTCTCTAGTTTTACAGGCGGAATTACCTAAATGTCGAACACTGAAAAGGAAATTTTAGTTGAGATATTTAAGATTGGGCTGTATTGTGCTCATATATTGAATACTAAAGAGTAAATCTTGGTTGAGACATTTAAGCGAACTATGGACATATACTAGAACTAGGAACATATATATAAACTACATTTGTATGAATTCTAGAAATGTTCTCTGGCAGACAATTGATATATGAAACGAATAGGTGTCAACCTAACTTCAAAATACAATAACAGCGCTATATATTTGTATTTGAATAAAGCCTAATTGTCTTATATTATTAATTATTTGGGGAAGAACATTACTCGATACATACAAATGTATGTTTTATATATATGTTATGAATAATTTGTTTGTTGTTAGATAAAGGGTTGATAAGACAAAGGATCGATAAGATAAAGGGTTGAAGGTGCAGTCATGATTAAAAAAAAGATAATTATTTACCATCAAGTAGCTTTTATTTTCAATTACATGAAGAAATATTACACATTAGTTATTTTCACATTATATAGAATTTATAAAGTTAATCCTATATTAGTGATTCAAAAAGATAGATATGTTAACTACGCATATTTACAACAAAACTGAAAGTCATTCTAAAACGATGATAACAAAAAGTAGAATTATCATTTAATAAAGATAAAATATATATTTTTTAATATAGAAAAATTTGAGGTTTTAAAGTATATATTATATATATTCCCCCTTGTCCTCAAAATTTATGTCCATAGTTTTCTTAAATACCTCAAACAGGATTTCCTCGTCAGTTTCCAATATATAAACAATACGGCGCTCAATGTAATAACAGAGCGGCCTGATAGATTAATCTGGTAAACCCGATGAGAAGGTTGACCAATAATGAACCAGGCCCTCTTAATAATTTTTACATCGCAGAAAACTAGTATGGAGCATTGTTTTATTTAAAAAAAAGAAATTATCGCGCTAAAAGTTTCAAAATTCAATAACAGATGGCGCGTAAATGTCTTTTGAATTAACAATATTATCGTTTATTTATCTTGATAATTCTCACATTAATTGAATATTTTATAAACTTTTATTACCTTATATTGATTTTTAAATAACCTAAATTAACCCCGTTGGAATTAAACATAAATTCATATATATATAATGCAGACGAGATGTAAAGTGACTTGAATTAGGTTGTCAGAAAATGTTTGCAGGGAAACATTATTGTATATAAATTTGGAGATGGTTCCAAAATTTAAAAATTTCCCACATTGAAGGCACTGCCTTTGTACAAATTAAAGGTTTGCAAACAATCTATCAATATGGAACGTTGCAATATTTTAAAAAATGTATAAAATTGTGAATATTATTACATACATATTAAACAATTGCGCCTTTATGTGTTTCTCCAAGAAAACTATTAAATATATCGTACATTGTTGGATTGTATATTAAGAAAGATTTCTTCTTTTATGTTTAAGGGGAGAAAAAGTAAATAGAGGTATTTATTAAGAATAATTTTATGAAAGAATCATATTTGACTCGATATGTTTTGAAAAATACTAAATTAGGTAAAAATGATTATTTTATTTTTAAAAATTATAAGGCGTGTTTTTTAATATTCAACTAAATTTCTCAAAATATTCATTTTAATATGCTAATAAGTTCTTATGGAATTTTCTAGTTATGTTATAAATTTCGAGTTATAGTATTATATAGTCTGTATGTAGTAATGTAAATAGTATAACGTAGTATTTCTCAAGTATAAAATAAATTATATGGCAACTTATATATATCTGCCAATTTAGTCTTAGAATTAAGTATTTGACTTGATATTTTTAGAATATGTAGCATTTCTATTTTAAAATATATATTGAAAAAAATGCGAAAAAAAACAAAAAAAAACATACATATGCTTGATGTATTAGCTGTCTTTTTTAGATATTGGATTGTATATATTTCAACTTTAGCTTAAATGGTATAACTCGGAATTTATCATAATACTTTTTATTTTCTTTCTCAAATTGTTAAAAAGTTTCGGATTTTTTTCAAGATGAATAGAAAGATGGTAACCCTATATTCAAGATTAAATTTATCATAGCGAAAAGGTTTTCTAGCATGATCTAAAAGTGTGAAAATCAAATAATAAATGGATTCTTAGAAATTGGAATTGAATCATGTAAATGGCGCAATTGTTTAGTTAGATTATACAAAGATTTTTTTTCTTTTCCTAGTTCAAAAATTGAGGGAGCACCGCTCTAAGTACAAATTAATGTAAAGTTGTAGAATAAAGGTGAACGGTTCCAGAAAGGAATCTTCACGTTCTCGAAGGTGTTTTGAATCTATTCGACGAAAATAATTCAACTAATCAGTTTTTGCGCATAAATGTAATGAAAATTGAAATTATACAGCGAGAATGTTTCTTTTGAACGGAAAATCGAAATTCATTTTAACGAGAAATAGCGATTATTTCTAACCTTAGAGATGAAGTATGATAGGATGAATTGTGAAGAGTAATGATAAACGGAAAAATAAAAGTGTCCAGGGATGGGAATCGAACCTACAGTGTTCCGCTTACCGGGCAGATGCCATGTCCACTAGCGGAACACTGTGGGTTCGATTCCCTTCCCTGGACACTTTTATTTTCCGTTTATCATTACTCTTCACAATTCATCATATCATACTTCATCTTTAAGGTTAGAAATAATCGCTATTTCTCTTTAAAATAAATTTCGATTTTTCGTTCAAAAGAAACATTCGCGGTATAATCGCAATTTTCGTTCTACAATCATAAGCCGCATTATATTGTATTATAAATGTAAATTTTGGAAAAGAACGATTTGCCTCATATGAAGACAAATCGATAGTACAATTCGCGCATGTAAATATTGGGATTTATTCATAGATTCTCAAAATTATATAACACTGCCTAAGCATTCTATGCATAATAAAAAACCATTATTTATTCACGTCATGGAAAAATAATTATATTTACTTAATATTCATTTATGTCGAGGGTATATATAAATAAAATTACAAAAAAATCTTTAAAATCGTTTAATTTCAATATTTTATTATTGATATTTTCTCTTGCTTATATTTTATATATTTATAAAATTTTTCGATCTCTATTTTATAGTTTAAATACAGATTTTTTTAAGCATTACTATATAATTTTCTAAGATTATAATAATTTTAAACTAATTGGCATCAATTTGAAATATATTTCTGGAATTTTTTATTGTGTATATGTATAAGTTTGATAATTTTGGCGCAAGTAAAAAAAGAGAAAGAAAGGTCTGTTAAAATGAATGATAGAATTGTAAATAACATTAAGAAAATATGTAGTCACTAAATATAGGAGAGTGTTATTGTAAAGGGTGTGAATGAACTATATTTAATTCTTTTAAAATGTCTTCAATATATACGTTACATATATGACCAATTGGTTTATCATGAGTGGATTAGTTTACTTTCTTATCAAACTTATCCCACCCACATATTGATTATTATTGTCCCATTTCTACTATTTTAATTTCCTTAAACTACGCAAGATATTTGAAGGGAAATCTCTCTTCTACAAGTTTATTTATTTCCCCATTAAGAAATTTTGATCATTCATAATACCGCGTGAGAACGCCCTTGCAGCCTTAGAATAATTTCTAACGCTTTGCCAAATGTTTTAATTTTTGTTCGCTCCCTTCGCTCGCTTTTGTCGAAACGTCGAGACAATAAAAAAGATTCACTGGCCGAAGTGTATTTTATTTGAAGAACTATGAATGCCGGCCAGGCAGCCTCTATCTTTACGATTCCTAACATAGTTCACATACGAACTGTAAACCTAGTTATAAATTGTCGCTAGTTTTTATTGGAAACATGTGGAAAAGCGATTTCGTTTGAAGACTCTTGCGTGGTTTAATGAAATTAAAATCAATTATAATTTTTAATCGTATATACCCGATATTATACCATATAATTATTTGTTTATTTTGACATGGTTTTTTCAATTATTACACTTTATAATTATTACAATTAACATATTTATTTTATAGATGGAAATTTTACCGGGAGGATATTGATCTAAAGAGACAAAGGTCACCGACCCGAGGCCGCTAGTTTGCGGCGACGGTCAATAGATGGCGTCTAGTTTTGACGTCTATTATGACGGGAGAGGCGAGCTTTGTCTCTTTAGATATTTATTTTAATTGTATTTTTTAAATCCTATATTTATTGATATTATAATAATTTTTAAAATATATTAATATAGAAAGAAGCTGTGAGTGTTTGCGGCAAAGTGTCGATGAGACTCGCTGCGTCAAAGAGTGTGAAATGTATAAGTGACACATGTGTGTGCATCTACACCTGTACACATTGGTAATTAAATTCTTTTTGTTATCTAATCCTCGGCATTAGTTATTTAAGTTCGAAATAATTAATTGTAAAATAATTTCAGGTAGTTTTCAAAAAGGGAATTCCCACTTACTCTCAACCTGGCTCGGGGTTGATGAGTGCGAGCACCGCTTTAAGTACAAATTGGTGTTTTCTAGCACCTTCCAAGTCCATTCGCGCAGTAGGTGGCTTGCCAGGCTACCAAACCCACATATCGCATCAATTTATATCTTACTATCTTGAACTACTACAATCCCCATAGTAAAAACGTGGTCTAAACCTGACTGATACCTTGAGTATAAAAATTATTTATTAACAACAATATTTCTATAAACAGAACTTTCTCGAGATTTCTCTTGTGACTAAGACAGTATCGTCACACAATACTCTTGAAAATTCCTTTCTAAAAAACACCAAAATGATGTATTTTAATTTGTATCTAGAACACATCTTTAAGTACAAGTTATAATATATAAGTGTATATACATGAATTTGGATTCAGTATAAATTTGTAATGAATAAATAATTATTCTTTCCTAAATCAATTTTTCATTATGAAGGAATATTAAATGACGCAAATATATTGTAGATATGTACAAAAAGGGGCACCTTTCTCTTTGAAGGGAGTGTTGCCCTTTGTGATACATGAATATCATAATCAGGCAATATTACATTATATTGTAAATATATAATATAATTTTTATATAATTAAATTGATATAATTTATATATATTTTTTAATGATTTTTAATAATATCCAATTATATATTATTATGCATAATTAAATGATGGCCATCTTTCAGAGAGGGTAAATATGATCAATATTTCACGAATTTTTAGTTGGAATTTCATATAATTTCTTTTTTTCTCGAGATAAATAAGTCTAGAGGTTATATGCTTTATAGACTATAATAGCTAATATTGTATAGATAGATCATATGAAATAATTATATGTTTCAAATTCGTTTATTTTTATATATTTTTGTTCTATTTTATATATTGTCGTTTGTTCAGAGTGTGCTAAAATATAATTACTATTTATTTTCTCTATAAATAGATATTTCAGAATATAAGAATAAATATAAGTTATATAAAGCTTTATTTATCTGAAAAATGCTATTATTTCATTTATAGTATTTAATCATTTGTTCTACTTCAAATTCACCTTGTAGAAAGTTTTGAGCAAGAGAAAAAAAAATATAAAGCAGCATATTTAAAATTCTCGGTGTATTTTTCAGAATTTTCATAAATTCGCTTTTTTTTTTAATTATATAGATAGGAAATGTGTGTGTGTGTGTGAGAGAGTAAATATTTAAATTTGTGCTAAATTTGGGACACCCCTATATAAGCAAAAATACGCCTTTTTTATTTTTGTTTTATTTATCATATTGTCTATTATATATGATGGATTTTTAAATGGATGATTTAACAGGATTTTTTAAACCCGACAATTAAAAAAGCTAATCGGTCTAAAATATAAAATACTGATTAAACAGAAAATGTATTAATTTATTATCGCTATAATTATTATAGATCATCAACATAGCCCCTCTAAATAAGGTTTGTGTTGCTATGTTATTGGCGTCAGTTATATTTTCTGTCATTTCCTACTGTCCTCCGGCTTTCTTCTAGTTTCTAATTATTCGTCTAGAATTCTTCCCGGTTTGCTGATCTTGAACTTCCAAGTTTTTTTAGATGGCTTCTTCAAGAAAGGTGTCTAAACGTGAACAGACCTTTTTGCTTAGTCGAAGCAGAATTAAATGTCATAATTACCTTGACAATTTCAGTCTCTGATCTTATTGTTAAGCAGAGAAAGTCTACTTCGCTGCTTATATTGCTTAATAAGCACGTGGTGCTTCTATTGTATTCTATTAATGAGTGTTATGAACATTTATGCTGAGAAGTTAATCTATCTCGCTTGTATAATTTATATATATATACATTATTGTGTGATTATTGTGTGTGTTGTGTATATTGTATTCCACGATATAAGCATTTTTGGCATGATATATGTGTGTGATATTGTGTTGTGAGCAGTTATGCTTTATCCATTTATCCTTTGTGGATAAATATCTTGGATTTAATGTAAACATGATGTGTCTTAAGCAGTTGCTGCTTACATTGCTGAGTTGTGAACTGCTAATCCTATATATTCGACGTATGTGCATTTACATTTCTTTATTTATGTGTTGTGAATACTAACCAGACGTTGTGCACACATTAATATATTTCCTCTTATAAAATTCGAAATATATAGAATAATTATCTGGAGGGCATGTTGTCTCTATATATATTTAACCACTTTCTTCTATTAACTTTTATTATATATTTTCATGATTTTTTAAATTTTTAATTAATATATTTATTTTATCTTTTTAATCATAAATATATTTTACTTTGATAATTCATATATGCCTTATTTCCATATATATGTTCATAAACCTTTTGTGCATTAAAATTTGGGTTCTATTTATTTTTTAGTATTTTCTTCAAAATTTACATATTTTTTGTGTTTATCTAAATTTCAGATTATATATATAATATATATTAAGATATTTCAGTTTTTTATATGAAATATTTTCATTCTATACGTAAAATATAAAAATGGAAACAACATATAGGAAGCTTTTGAAATAGCATATAAATAAATCTATTGCAACGCAAAGCTCTGAATAAGGTATTACATTTTATTAAGAGATCTTTTTTTTGCAGCAATTGGCAATATATGTGCCATTTTCTCGCATTACTCATGAGCCTATGTTAATTTTTAACATATACAGAGTATCAACGGGAATGTAAAATGTGCATGTAAATGATATATACAATTCAGAACTACAACAATAACTTACATCTATCTTTCCTCTCTTTTTAGTTATTTATTTCAACGGGTATTTCCTCAAAGTTTTTTACAATTGAACTTCTCAAAATATCTTCTAAAATAATTTTCAAATAATAAACATATTTATTTTATATTTATCATTATAAATATATTCAAAAATTATAATTCTCTCAAACACATTCTACCATAGAATTTTAAAACATATCCATTGTTAATTCCCATTTCCGACAAGCAAGTGCATAAACTATTGTACAGGAATCAATTTGGAAATATTTCGCGACTCATCATTTATAAATTGATCAAAAAACACATAGTGAATATAATAAAAAATGTGAATATATTTAATTGAAAACTTCAATGATTCTTCTTGTGAATTTAATTACATACGAGAGTGTTTACGCACACATTAAAGGAAGCTTAACACTTTCCATATATTAAAAAAACTATTGTGAAAAAATAAAGTTGTTTTAAATTATATAGATGAACACATGTTTTCAAAACTCATTTCGAACCTAATAGGAACATACAAAAAGAGCATTGGTGTTTTTTAAAATTAAATTTTATAGCCAAATGTTTTTCTAAAATATCAGCGTTGTTTTATTATTGAACGTATATATTTGGTGAAGAAACAAAATTTAAAAATATGAACAACATTATTCTTATAAATTATTTTTAAAAAATAATGTTTAATAGAATTATTTTATTGTATCATTTTACTTTATTTAATATTTTATTTTTTTTTATATTTTTATCGTATTTAACTGTTTAAATAAAATATTTTCATAACATAAAGTTTTTCTCCATTATTTAAAAATATTATTTTGTTTAGAAAAATTCTTCTTGTGGAATATTTTGAAATATTTAAATCAATAAAAATCATAAAACTATTATATTTGTAAAAATATGAAGATCGTCTCAAAATATTTGCATCAACTTATCATTGAAATTCAAGAATTGGCATGTTAAAAATTGATCAAATTTCTTTAAAACATAAATGAAATGGCCAAAACGCGCTTGCTCTATTTCAAAATGTATAAAGTCTAAAAGCAAAAATTTTGAACATATTTTTGAAATACTGTAAATACAACTTTTTTGACATCCCTAACAAAATTAATGGAAAAATCACTGTTAACCGATTGTATTTTGTTACTGTGGCATGTATACATTTCAAAATATTCATTTATTAATGGCTCTATTGAATAATTATTCGTTTTTAGAGGAAAAAAGAACATTTTATATAATAAAACTTTCACAATTTGATATTTAATATAAATAGTGAACAAAATTAATTTTAAAATGGTATAATTGTGTGAATATCCTTTCAAAAATCTATATTGCTATAACTCCCATTTTACAGAAACTAAAAAAAGAGTGTGTGTAAATATGAATTTTGAATTTTGTTTTCCTTTTTATTTTTGCACTTTAATTTGTAATGCGCATGTCCATATATATATTTAACCTCTGCTTTACTCGGTGTGTTGTGAATTGCTGAATCATGAGGTATCTCTCTCTAATGTATTAAATTAGCGTTTCAGAGATCAAGCCTTGTGTTTTTGTTGTTTTTTCTTCATATAAATACATTGAAAATTGTGCAGCGAAAATTGTGAAGATGGTGTATTGTCTACAGTGGAAATAGTGTACATCAAAATTGAAATGTGAAGTGTTAGCAAGAAAGGAGGGGCGATGTCGAAACTGATACGGAACTTCGACCTAAATCGATTCATCAATAACTAAATCTAGTGGAATGAAATTGGTGCAGTGCCAATATTGAAACTGGCTTTGCATCAAAACTGAAACTAATACTGCAAATAAATTGAAACTGGTGCCAAGTCAAAGGTGTTTTCAGCACATTTGAATTGGTGAACTAACCAATCAAAATTGAAGCTGGTAGAGCGCCAGTATTGAATTGATGTGTGGTTACAGTAATTGAAGTGATTAATATCCAACGATGAATCTAGTGAAGTGTAGCATTCACACAGGCATAAGTTCAACATTAAAGCTGATGCGACACCAACATTCACAATAGCTTAGCACCCTCTATAAATCTGGTCTAAGGTCAACACTAGACTATATGCTGTGCAGAGAGAGGATATAAACTGCTCCTGAACTAACACTAAACTTGTGCAAGGCAAAATCATTAGGAATTGAGATTATTTGATAATTTCTTTATTTATTATATATTTATAATTGTATGTAATTCTACTGTCCTCAAAGCTTATGTCCATAGTTCTTCTAAAATACCCATTCCAAGAATCTAGCAACAGTATCACTATAAAAGGAAGTTACAAAAATGCAATATAACAGCGGTATGGTAGATTAAACTGGCGAAACCGCTGGGAGGGTTCACCACTGATGAGCCAGGCCCTCCCTTTAATTTTTCCATTGCAGTAAGGGCAGTAGAAATTGTTTAATTTCAAAAAGAATCTTGAGCGTTTAAAATAGTTTCGAATTTTGATAAATTTCTTTATTACTTTTAATAAAAGCTAAAAATTATAGGCGGTGCATCAATCCCTCTGTGGTGGACTGCGTCTTGTTTACCTTCAACGATATATCAATTCCTGACTTAACAATACATATCCATTGTTTTGGGACTATATGAAAGCCACTCTATTTTCTACAAAACCAAAAGGTGATGTAGTCTACTAGATCAGTAGTCTGGATGTCGATATATAAAACGAGAATCGTCTTGGCTTTCCCCTTATTTATATGCAGAGGTCTAGTGGACTGTATTACTTTCGCGTTCCTTATAAATAAATAATTCGAAACTAATATAGACGAGTAAGGACAGTAGAAATTGTTTTATTTATTTTTATAAATTAATCATACGCGTCTATAATAGTTTCGAATTTCATAACAGATGGCGCGCTAATGCATCATAAAATAAAAATAATTAAAATATTTTTCAAGAAAAACCTTTAATAAAAAATGTACTCAAAGGAGAAAATAAATAACTTATCTACCCCTCCTTTTCCCCCATGGAACAAATACATTTTTATGGGCAAAAATAAAAGCGGAGTGGAGAAATATAATTAGATTTTTTTTACTTTATATTATCAATTGATAAGGCACAATTTGGATTATAGATTATAAACACAAGGTAATAAGACCAAATCCAAATAAATAAATAGTGTGTGACGTTTCGGTAACAGCGTTGTTACCATCTTCAGACAAAAGTACTCATTACCTTGTGTTTATATTATCAAATGTAAGCAACTTAATAATATGTTTTATGTTTTACTAATTTGTTACCACCTCATTCAATATATGATGATCCTGCCCCGCGCGCCGCTTTTTATTTTTACTCCTATAGATCTTATTGTTCAATGGTGGTAGCTGAATTTTTCATTTTTCTCTTTTGGCATTTTAATTAAATATTTTTCTGAAAGGTATTTCATTATTTATTTAATTTCCCTCTAGTCACACACACATATGAAAGAGAGAAGAGAGAGTTCTAAATATGCAAATTTACCCTAACCAAATAATTTCTATAAATTTACAAAATATCATAATCAAGAGTCAAAATATATACAAAACTAAATATATTATTTAAAAATACACAACAATATATTATTAAATTATATTTATTAAAACACTATAATATTAGAATATATTTTAAAAACACGCATTTTTATCTATATATATATAATATTATATGTATTAATATAAATAACTATTATATATACAGTACCTATATATGTGCGTTTAAAAGTGTTATATTTTCTTTAAATTTTTATTCTAGATATATTTCAAAATGTTTTATATTGTGTGTTGAGAGAATATTCTCACAATTATAGCTATAGTTTCATAGTGCCAACGTCTTTTTACAAATGCCAGCCGCAAATTACGGGACAGACGCGGCTGCGCTTATTTTTGCGTTTGAAAGTAAATATACTAATTCCATTGTCTATTCCCGCCATCCTAGAAGTATGAAATTTTGTACAATTGCATTGTCAGAAGTTTTGAACGAGAGTGTACGAAATTTCAGGCTTCTAAATGGTCACAGAAGGAACGAGAAACATGAAATAAAGTTAAATAAAGGCTTTTTTTTAAAGGGCTCTCTTTTAAAGCCCCAATATCGTGAATATGTATTGATGACTCTGAAATCGGGGCACCGATGACAAAAGAAACTATCCATTATACCAGCGTGACACGGATGCAGCGCCCATATTCAAACTTAAACAGATTAAGGCTTTAAATAGGCCAAACACCATCAATTGATGTATGTACAGAACCTAACAATAAATTTTCATAGTAAGTGCAATGGTAGTTGAACAAAATTGATAACGTATCTCGACAGATATATTTATTTGTTTAAAATCAATACAGGGTGTTCTCTCCAAAATAACAGAGAGTTAAACATTTTAGTCATAATTTTATTCTCAACAGAAAATTTGAACGAATTAACAATGAATAATAATAATAATATGGATGCTAACTAGCAATTTATTCAGCCGGTTTCAAAGTGGTCTCCCTTGGGGCGTTACATAGGTTCACACGTGACTTGAAATTTTCGGCTATGGGCCGCAAGTTCTCCGGGGACAATCGGTCCCATTACCAGCACAGCAATCGCTTTAGAGACTTCAAACTTTTGTTGCGTGTAACACAGGCCCTGGTCTGCAAATTGGACCACACGCTGTAATGCATAAGGTTGAGATCGGGTGAGTATAACGGCCATTCCGCCGACGTGATGAAGTCCAGAAAATGAGCCCTGCACTAGTCCTAAGTCAATTTCACCTTTTGAGCCGTCGCGGAGTCCTGCTGAACGTCCAATCCTCATCGCCGAAGTGCTGTTGAGCCACGGGAGTACGAAGATCTCGAAAATGTCGCTGTGGTTGGACTTCTCCGAAGAGCGTATTTACAAGCGATAAAAAAGCAGGTACATTATCCCATGATGCTTTCCGCGACAGTAGGCGGTCGTAGGTCACGTGTTCATTGGCGGCTACTCCAACAGTCTCCCTCCTCGGATGTAACTCACTGGCTTTCAGCTGGTTAAATCCGACAAGTCATCATTTCTTGCCGATGTGTATCATGGAGTACTCTTGTTAAAGGCTTAGCGAGAAGATCAGCAGTGTTCCTCCCAGTGGGGATATATGTCACTGATATAGTACGGTCCGGAATTTTCAAATAGATAAAATGCTACTTGATAACAATGTATATCGTCCTTGATCTGTCCACATAGTTTTGGCATGTATGCTTGCAGATTGGTATTCACACCAAATGAAAGCTGGGTCTGTTATAAAATTTTCAACTTTCAACTGCTTATCAAATCTCTCACCCATGTGATTTCTCGCACTGTCGTTTAAAGAGCTACATACTATGTTTCCATTGCACTGAGTATTGTTACAGTCTCTTTTATACTCTTCCAGATTATGGAAGCTCCTGCTAACATAATCACACAGACAGCTTTACTCTTCCTGTCTTGAACAATCGATGTCCAATTTGCATACGAAAATGCTTCAAGTTTCTCTCCTTTTGGTCTGTGGGTGATACCGTAATATCTCTTTCCTCCAAGGCACCGAAATACTCTCTTCGCTGCATTCCAATGCTTCTTCGTAATCTTTTTTACAATACTGAGCTAGTCGTTCAACAGCGTATGCTATATCTGGTCTTGTTCCTTGTGCCAAGAATGATAGCCTTCCTATTAGTTCTTGATAGGGTGGGTTTTCTCCAAGTCCGTCATTAACGTCATAAAGATCTATATTTACCTCCATCGGTGGTGATATACTTCTTACATCTTGTATTCTTAAACGTTCAAAAATATTATGAATGTAGGTTCCCTGGGTTCTCTAGAGAAGTGTCTTGTACTTTTCTCTTATTGACTCGTTTTCTGAGATGTTGAAAAAATATCGTTTACACATAGACTGATTGAATTATTCTTCCTTTTTTGTTTTCAAGTTAACACATGGGTGAATCGGATTTCTCCTAAAGTTTGTCACTTAGGAACTCATTCCAACATCATCCCACCTCTGAGTCCATAAATTTATTTCTTAATTCTACAATATAGGTGTGCTTACCCTGGTTTAACAACACCTTCCCGTTGCTTCATATAAATTGTCATGGTTCCCATGCAAATAAGCATTTTTAAAACAAATTGGTCTAAATGCCAGCGTTTCTCAATTCCCATAATTGTTAAATATCTATGGTCTCAAAACTTGAAACAGGCCTTTACGCTGACTAAAACTATTTACAACTAAACGCGCCTTGTATCTAGTGATTTCTTTTGAGGCATTCGTTTTCTTGTGTAGAACCCATATACATGGGAGTCACATCCTTTGCTAGTCCTCCATTTCTTCTTCTTCTATCTCTGCAAGCCATCGCGGAGCTTTTGGAATTTCTAATGCTTCCTGATAAGAAGAGGGATCGCTTTCAGTCGTCTTTGAACTTGTTATTTCACCTCAATCGCTTAATCACCTTCCTTTGAATGATGACACAGTATCATTGGGTGGCTCCGTGCTGTAGGAACTTTTTCCTCCATGCTGTTTACTTGGTTCCACTTCTGGGTCCTCATCACCTTTAGTAGTTCCACTGCCTCATGTTTCAAACTTTTCGTGATAATCTCCCTTATGGCATGACTTATCTCAATGGAATATTTACATTGGGTAAGGAATTCACTTCTCTGTAACCGCTTGGGCCCGGACCACCGTGCTCTTTGGGGACGAGGAAGACTATGCTTTATCTCAGGTATTCCGGCCGAGCCCCACAAAGCTTGAATTCGACGAGGAATCTATAAATACTCCTACAGAGTAGTACTAAAAGCTCTTTAAAAGCCCGCAGGGCATGTTATCCAAACCAGTCTCTTTCTCTTGGGCAGACGGGTGATGGAAGCTTTTACCTCACTCAAGAAGATATCTTCTCGATGAAGCGCGGGTCACTGTCCTCTAGAGTGATGCTCTCCGTAACTTACTCCAGGAACTCAGCGATTGCCTTCGGGCTGCAGAAAGAGCTATCGAAGCGCTCTTTGAAAGAGTGGGAGACAGTGCGCCTAAAGCTCTTTTCCTCGACGGCCTTCGGTTCTGCGCGATGTAGTCGGATGCACAAAGCGCATTCAAATTCAAGCACGTCTGGCAACGTGGTATTCGTCTTCAGGGAAATGGAGAGGCACCTGATGTAATTTTATCCATTAGATCTCTCCATAGATCTTCAGGAGGTAGTCTCCTATTTTCAGCGAATCTTCGCCAAGAAGCGCTTCACCTCTCTCGATGACAGGCACTGGTCAAAAAAACGCGGATATTAATGGCGTAAGCGGTGACGGTAGATCCCCTACTTGGAGAAGGATCGCACTTTAGTCCGAACAGTGATAATTGAGGGTACAGTAATAGGTGACGCGTCCGGAGAGTCTTGATGGTATTATAACTCGATCCATACAGCGGCATATTCCCGGCTTTCGTAACTAACAACCTTCGTAGGCAGGTGTGCTGCATTGAGGATGGGGGCATTTTCGATGAAGGCGGTCTGGTCTAGGAGTTCTGCGGCTTCAGACCAGATATCTCTCGAAGACTCTTCAAAAATTTTAGAGTTGCCGAGGACCCACGCATTTTCCCTGATAGTTTCCTCTTCGATGACCCGGTCGGAGAAGCCTTTCTTCAGGATTGTGGGACAGGTGCCAGTTGATGACGCATGTCTCAAGATCCCGGATGTTGATGCTGGCGATGGTAATTTTGCCTGACAACCGAATGCAGTGCCAGTAGACGATGTCTCCCGGCGCCACGATTGCTGCAATTCCGGATCCCCCGGGTTTCGATGATGGTGTGTAGACGGCGCTGTATTCGAGGCAGAGGTCTCAGACATTGTTTAGGGCCAGCACGTTTGCCTCCTGAACGAATTTCACATCAACTTTGTGCTGCTTCAAGAAGTAGCACCTCTCCACACTCCTAGCGCGAACGGCAATGCCGCGCACATTTAGCACGCCATACAGAATCTCATGACGTCTGCTGCAGCTCTGGTGGGGGTCAGCCGCTTGTAGAGGTGGCAGGATTTTTCCTATACACAGTATATGATCTTTCCGAGGAGATCGATCAGGCTCGTCAGTTGCTAGGTATTCATATTCAGGGTAGGAATAATTCCTTTCATAGGGCTCTTGTTGTAGATTGGTTGCACAATATTTTCCTTCCCTAAATCCGATGCCTGGTAGCACCTTTGATAGTTGTTACAGGTTGGATTGAAGGTGAAGGGAGCAGAAATATTCGTAGCAAGTGGCTCCAGAGGCTTTCCAACCGCCACTAAGGGAGGCGCAGCAAGACCTGAAATGAGCAGCGTCTGGGTGGATGAGGGAGCAGCACTAGATTAATCTGAGAGAGAGATGTGCTGTGAGATGGATTGTGCCACCATGTCCCTCCCGGACCCGCAGATGTCCTTGGCAGTGACATTTGCTGCAGTTCACGTCATCTATATATATAAAAATGAATGTTTGTATGTTTGTTGGTTGGTCTGTATGTCCGGTATACAAATTCGCAGTAGTTCACTAATTCAAACCAAAATTTCAATACATAGGTAAAAAATAACGAGGATGACGATAGGCTATTTTAAAAAATATATAAATCAATTATTAAAACTATATATTCAAATTATTCTAAATAGCTCATCTAGAACGCGGTGGAACTGATGGCGGGGCCCGCCCATTGGCCGCCTGCGACACGTGGCTTCCCTGTGCGCGCGCATGCGCCGGGAAGCCACTCGCGCGCCGGCTGCCGACGGGAGCAGTCGCTTGCTCGCCGGGAGTCAACGGGCGCCGACAACCCTAGGAAGCAAGGTGTAGACAAGATGAAGATTAAAACGTTTTTAAAATATATTCGCACTCGGGTAAAACCCGGGCGTTGCCCGGGCCATTCGTCTAGTAGCTTATATAAGCAGGCGTGGGTTCACCCTTGGACTTGAGTGTCCACATTAGCAGGGAGTTGTGGTGTTATCTTCATTAAAACAAACACCTTCCTGTTGCCTGTCGTCCAGTAGAAGACCTCACAGGTCATCCCCTCAAAGGCCAGGGAGACCACCCGGCACTATGGCTCCAATGATGTCTTCCTCCCTCAGTGCGACGAGCAGGTTCGCGGTGATGATCTTCTCCGTCTTTCTTCTGTATGGAAATGTCCTGAGGAAGGTGTTGTCGATGGTGAGCCCTTCCTCCACCAGGCGTTCCGCCTTCTCAATTCCAACCAATACGACCATAGCATGGCCGGACATCTTTATTAGCTGGTAGACATCTCAGCAATTCCTCCAAGGACTTCATGTAGTGCACGTGATGGAAGTCCACGCACCATTTGACATATCATCCTAGGTCGAACGATAATGCTGCTGATCTAGCCTTGTTCAGTGTCTGCTGTTGCCTGGTCTTCCTGACGAAGATCACGTAATCACTCGTGGTTCTTCTAGGCTGTCCAGTTGGTTTTGGAGAGCTAGCGTTCAGTTTCGCATTCTTGGCCCGCTGACGTTTAGAATATGACATTTTTCTTTTGTTCTGATTTACAGAAAGGTTCGGTGCGATGTCATCCTTTTCCGCGGCCTCGACCTGTTCCGGCCAATTTGTATTGGTTTAATTTTTTCCGCAGACTGATTTGCATCTCTGCTTCCTTTCAAGAACGAATTCACATGTCCTTCTGGTGATAAGGAATTTGTACAATTCTTTTCTGAATTTGTATATTCATCGGTCGCTATTTCGACGTACACGTGGCACTCTCACCATCGTGTTGGTTGTCCTCTAGGCTATCCGCCAATACTGAATATTGGTTGAAACCTCCATATTTTCCACTTCTATTCCTAAAAACGCGGAGCTCGTGCGCCGCCTAACCGCACGACCGAGAGAGAGAGCATTAGTCAAGCTAGAAACCTACCCAGAGCAAAACAATAAATATTGGAATAAACTTTTATAATTTGCATTGAAACAAATTCCATTTCATATTTTTTTAAGCGCGTTTGTCGATTTCTAAATATATTTAATATATATATTTTTTTCATTTTATGTGATTTGCTTTAATAATTATGGATTTCTAAAGCTACAGAAAACTTCACTTCTTCCCTTTATATACCAAACATATAACTTACACCATAAGTTCTTACCGAATGAGGCTTTTCTTCTAAGAAGTAATATCGATGATTAGGCGGGGGTGATTAAAACATGGTTATTGTAATTCCTCTATCAGTCTATTTCCCTCAGGTATATATATACATGCATACATCAAAATGACGCTGTTCAAGGTTACACGGACATTTATTTAGAAGGATTGGTCTACAAGTCACATCACTTGAGTCTCCAGTAGATTGAAGCGGCTCCACTGTTCAGCCCTCCTGAAACACCACATATTATGTTGGGGAATGGACGTATTGTTGTCTACTTAAAAATATATAGCCTTAGTTTCGGAATAGGTCATGGATACTAAAATGAAATATTCATGAAATTTAATTTCATTTTGGCATGTTCTTTATTGAAATGTTTATAAAATATAATATAACTAAGAAATCTTATTTCTTATAATCTTATTTATTATACATATTATTGAATATTTACGCGCGCGCGCACGCGAAATCCCTCTCTTTATATATTTCATAAATTATATTCGATAAAATAATCCCTTGAATCAATATTAAAATAAAAACATAAAGCCTCCAGGGAAAAGTTTCTTTTAAAAATATTTTTATTTAAAAATATCTCGAGCTTTCGGGCAAGTAAGCCCTTCTACGGGAGAAACTATTTTACATCCTTAATACGCCAATAAAATAATATTTAAACTTAAATAAAGTCCTTTAGTTGTTTACATTTGTTTTTAGGCATAATCAACGCGGGCTTCTATTGTGCGTGCTTCACTTGGAGGTTATGGAGTGGGCTCAGGGAATATAATGTTATAAACTTCCGGGATATCTATTCTTCTGTTAATACTATTGTGCTTTCTGGATATGATGGATTCTATGATAAGTCTCTGTAGTCTATTGGGGATGTTGGAGTAATGGGTCTTTGGTTCTGATAGGGAGAAGGAATGGCCTGTTTCTCTTATATGTTGGTATACTAAATTATTTTATCGAATCATATAAGAGAAACAGGCCATTCCTTCTCCCTATCAGAACCAAAGAGCCATTACTCCAACATCCCCAATAGACTACAGAGACTTATCATAGAATCCATTATATCCAGAAAGCACAATAGTATTAACAGAAGAATAGATATCCCGGAAGTTTATAACATTATATTCCCTGAGCCCACCCCATAACCTCCAAGTGAAGCACGCGCAAAAGAAGCCCGCGTTGATTATGCCTAAAAACAAATGTAAACAACTAAAGGACTTTATTTAAGTTTAAATATTATTTTATTGGCGTATTAAGGATGTAAAATAGTTTCTCTCGTAGAAGGGCTTACTTGCCCGAAAGCTCGAGATATTTTTAAATAAAAATATTTTTTAAAGAATCTTTTCCCTGAAGGCTTTATGTTTTTATTTTAATAAATTATATTCTTATTATATATATATATATACATATAATAGACTCTATTTTATAATAGACTCTATTAATATTTTAATGGTTTATATTTGTTTTGGGGTTCGCGACTAAGTTGATAACTTTTGCTGCCGGATACTTTACCAAAAAATCATGACAACTTAAAAAGCCTCTCTAATTTATGGTGGTGATGGTCGTGGTGGTGGAGCTTATCTCCGTGGTTAAACCAATTCCTGAAGTCCACTCCTCTCCAATTTTGCGATGGTAGTTATAGGCCTGGAAAATAGGTCCTCTATTGTCAGTTCTGAGCATGATAAGATATGCTCCGGTGAAGCTTCTGCACTATTGCATTTCAAGCAGTTATTGGAGGTTTTTTGTCCATTTTGAAATTTCAAGGTTTTAATATAGCCATTTCTTAGTCTTGCTAAAGCTGTTTGTTGATCTCTAATTTATAAAAAATAAATATAGAAAATATAAAAGTCGACCTTCCGGGATCGAAACCAGGGTACTCACATGATAGGCAAGAACTAGGCAGGACCCTCGCACGATAGATAATAGATAGACCAAGCATTTAAAATTTTATCGGTCTAAGGGTTAAATTGGCAAATCTGTCGACCCTATTTTTCTACCGATATGCCAAGTTGTCTCCAATCTTTAACTATTTTTTCACATTTATATATAGAATTCAAGTTTGGTGTTTTAAAATAAGTTTATAAAATCCTTTTTTAATTTTTTAAACCTTTTTTTTTGCTTAGAGGGAGAAGAAATGAAATATCCCTATTGATAATTAGGAACATTTTCCACTCTTTATATAACACGATACTTAATTATCACAATTTAAAGAGAATATCCGAAGGTTCCTCAATAAATATATTTTTTATTTACTCTAGTGTGTGCTCTAAGGAAATTGCTTATTAAAATGGCGCAAATGTTTCTGAATTTCATTAATAGATGTGTTTGTGCTAACCTTTTTCAATTTGCGCGTGTCTGTGGAAATAAATAATCTTCAAAACCTATAATATAATATATACCATCCTGATTTCTAAGCTTATCTTCATATTGTACTCAAGTCTTTAACACGCTCGACCTCGTTGGCTAGGGTGGCGATGATCACCTTGTTCTTATGCCAATATCGGCTGATCAAATTTAGTTGCATCGTAAATGATACACCAATATACGTTAGTTCAACTTTTAAAAATTTGAACATATTTTTTTTTTGTTTTCTACTCCCGTCACTTTGTTTCCTTCACTGCCCACAAAAGGGAGATATGTTCTTTCGCCAATCCGATGAAAATATTAACTGGTATAAAAATATTCTCTTTGCTCACAGAGTCTTCATTAAAAATTAAATCAAATAATGATGAATGGAAGGTATTTTTAATGAAAATTCAACAAGACACGTCCTAATATGAAACTCGGCAGGATTGTGTTTTCTGGTGAGATTGAAAAGTACAAGGCGATCACTTACCGGCCTCTATGATACGGAACACCGCGCCTCCGGTGTCGGCGTTGCTCAAGCTCTCCGCCGTCAGCACTAGCGGCTCCCCTGCGGCAGCACAGATCGAGGCTAGCGTATGACCAAGTCTATATGCGATTTTTCTCCAAATTATCCCCTTAGGTACATTAAAACTCTATATAACCATTTTTTAAAATATATTGTTACACATTAAAACCTTTTTTTTTTAATGGATATTTTCAGAAGAAACAAACAGTGAACTATTATAGAGCGCCATATATTTTTCTTTAAACAAAAACCCTAAATACTATGGTAAAAAAATAAAGTTGTAATGGAATAACTCCATTTTACATACGCCTATAAAAATGTAACTACATACGCTTCAGCATAATCTTGATCATTAATTTTTCTTAAAACATTTATTCGTAAAACGTATATGTGTTATGTACAAATAAGTTCCTCTTCCTTTAAAGAATACATTGAAAATGCATTTTGTTTATCATTCCAGTACAGAACCTACTAGTGGTGATAAAGAATGTACCACAACACCTTGGTACATGAATATCATCCCCCGCAACTCGATGTTGTATTCTCGCCTGAAAACCGGCCTTGCCACTCACCAGCTTGAAAACCTTTAGGAACTTTCGACCTATTTCATTGCTCCTCTCGTAGGATATTGTGAAATCGAAGTCACAATAGTACTGATGAGAGCCAAAGCCCAAAACCAATGGTATACAGGTTGGCCTTTACCTGATGTTTAGCACATTCTATATCACCACCATTACATTTTGTACATGGGTGATAAACAAAATGTATTGTTTTAATGCATTTTTAAAGGGAGATGTGCCTCTCCCATAACTTTATGTTATATATATTCAATAAATTGAAAGTAATTTCATATTTTCCTGCGTAAACGATGCACTCGCACACATCAGTGGGAATCATTCAAATTTAAAAAGTGAAAAAATATACGAATCATTCAAATTAAAACAATTAGCTTGTGTTTTTGGCTGTATTATTATTAAATTACACTTCAATTTTTACCAAAATATTTAAACATTTATTTAAATATTTAAGTAATTAAACATTATACATATCTTAAATTCGCGCGCGCGGCAAAATTAAATGAACGATCAAATGTCCCTCCCTTCTTTTTATATTAATAATATCAATTATACCAAAAATATATCGAGGTAATGAAATCTAAATTTTCTCACATCGCTAAAATTTACTATTACAGAAAAAAGCGATATCAAGGGCGACAGATCCTTATAATACAAAGAAATAAAAGCCTATTCTCAAATTTATTGACACACAAATAAAATTCTGAAATAAATATGTTTTTAAAGTATTATATATATATTCAGAATATAACAAAAATAAAAATATTATATCATTATAGATTAAAAATAAAACTGTTTAGAACCCATGAGTTAATATAGATTAAAGGTGTTCAATCCAGCCTCAGAGATAACAAAAAACAGCAGGCTGAATAAACTCAACGCCTATTTTCTGATTAACGTCACGTGACAGTGAACAGCCAATCAGGATGCGAATAAAACGGACATACTTGCATATAAACATGAAAGCGTTTATTATATGAATTAAAGTTTTAAATTTATATATTGGAGTTTTTTTAGAATAAAATGCACTTAAATGCAAAAAAAAATTGACTGTCTTCACTCTGTGTATGATGATAAGTTATCTCACCGTCTTTATCTGGGACGATCCCCAGGATGTATTTAGGGATTGCTTCATCCCCCAGGCAGAGGTCGTAGGCCTTGTGGTCCTCTAAGTCGAGGTAGTGAACGGTCCTTCGCAAACACAATTCTGTCACAATCTATACAGGGTCGGTGGAGGAGTGGTCTAAACAGCCGATTTTAGAGAGCTACAACCCGGGATCGAATCCCGCATTGGACACTTTTTTCCTGAAGAAAACATTGCTTCATTGCCCCCCGATTCTTATTTTATATACAATTACGAGCGTCATGCGTTCTTCATCTCTGTCACCGTTTGCTTTTTTTTTGGAATGGCGCTCTCCTATTGGTTCGCTACGATGGCGCCGCCACTGCGCGAGACACTTTGCCCCCCCACTCGCTTTTTGGTTTTTGTAACTATTGTGTTGGAGCGGGTCGCTCCTTAAATAAATGCATATATTAGTTAATAACTAAATGGAATCCTCTCTTTCTTTTTCCCAGTAAGAGACGCCTACGGAAGCCAACAGTACATAGACAGATAAAGCACATAGGCTATAGTTATTAACTAATATATGCATTTATTTAAGGCGCCAATTTATAATTGTAACAAATAGTATTTGATTCCTTGAAAAAAGATACTTCGGCCAGGCAGCCTCTATCTTCACGATAAATAGTATTTGAATATAAACATTCAATCGGGGGTAAAACACGGGCGTTAATGATCCAACAGGTCCACGTGTCTAAATTAAAACAAGGGCGTTGCCCGGGTCATTCGGCTAGTATATGTATAAGCACATCAGTGAGTTCAAGTAAACAATCGGGGATCTAGCACACTTGTAAGTTGATAAAGAAAGAAAAATCAAAGATAAGGAGGATAAGTTTCTTTTATGAACAAATGATCAAGCTTTCGGGCACAAAGTCGCCCTTCTACAGGAATAAAATTATACAAAATCAAGATTCGTCTATATATATACAAATATTTAGCATAAATAATAAATAAATATTAGAAAATAGAGAGATAACATTTAAGTTTTATGTCTGATGTACGAATCAGGTAAATCAAATGAGAGTCTCGTGTCTCGAGTGTAAGGCCTTAACAAATTATTTTTAAGAGATAAAATTTATATTTTATGTGTGATATACAAAATAAATAATAAGAGAAATGTGAATATGCTAATATTTGGTATAATCTGCTAGTTAAAAATCAATAAGTTGTTGTATTAACAGCTTATGAAAATATTTCGTTAAAAAGATCCGGAATATCAATGTGCCTATTGATGCTATTATATTTCAGAGATAGTAGCGCCTCTACAACCAATCTCTTATATTTATGTTGAATGTTAGAAAAATGTGAACGGGGTTCTATTGTATTAAAAGTATGTCCTGTATCTGAAATATGTTGGGCTATGAGGGATCTAGAGTCGTTATTTCTGATATTTCGGATATGTTCATCAATTCTATCTTTTATATGTCTACCAGTTTCTCCTATGTATAAGCTAGAGCAATTATTACATTTTAATGAGTAGACTGCATTCTTTAAGTGTATGGGTTTTAAGGGGAAACTGTTATTGGTGATAGGGTTTCTAAGTATAGTGCCTAAATTAGGAGTATTGGAAAAGAAGGTGCGGATACCAAAGTTTTTTAGATATTTAGATATGTTAAGGCTCTGAGGGGAAAAAGGAATGGTACAGATAGATTTATAACTATGATTAACAGCTGTTTGTAAAGGGTTATGAAAGTATCTCAAAATAAAGTTTTTTGGATAGCCCAATGTCAATAAATGTGATAATATGATATTTGTTTCCTGCTGTTTTGATATATCTGTGGTACAATGAGTGAATATGCGCTTAGTTAATGCTTTGACTGTGTTAATTTTATGGCTAATTGGGCAATACGAAGAAAAATGTATGTATGATGGATAAAATGACGGTTTGTAAACACTTGTAAGTGCAAAAGTCGAACTGCTTTCTACATGTGTAGACTTGCGGTGCACTTGCAGTGAAAGCAGTCACTAACTACCCACACTATACCACATGTAATTGGGATATGTACCACTCACAATCTATCTATAAATCTATAATAAATACAAGCTACTTAAATATCAATTTTTTTTCTCTCTCAAGCGAAAATATTTGGAAATTGTGTCTAGAGACAACGGGAATTTGCCGGCATATGTGAAAATGAGGTAATTTTAATGTAATACAAATACTTATGTGATACATGCATATTATACACACACCTATGATGATTCCCAGATATAAATAATTAGCGAATATTGATCTATTTGAATCAACATTTTTAAAAAGAACTTTGCCGAATGCGTGATTCTTCAATTGCATAATTTTACAATCGACAAATGGTCTAATAAAATTAATGAACGATAAGACACTACGGAATATGATGCACTAGCGCGCCATCTGTTATCAAAATTCAAAACTATTTTAAAGGCGTAAGATTCTTTTTGATATTAAACAATTTCTACTGCCCTTACTGCAATGGAAATTACTACGGAATATACAAGGTGACCCCGCCTACCCATGCACAAAGTCCCCGAAGAGGTAGCGTCCCTGCAGGCCGGGGAGGCGCTCCCCGCGGTAGACGTAGCCGCCCACGATGGCCTGGCCGTCGGGGTGGCTGTAGGTGTAGAGAGGCAAGCGGTAGTTGCCGGGGAGCTGGGGGTTGGACGCTGCAGGCCAACTTCCACACTTAGTAGATTGCCCACTCAATGGCTTGGAGGTCAACATAACTACTCGTTATTGTCTCTTAGCTTTAAAAGCTCAAATTATTAAAAAGTAATTTCTGAAGTGAAAATGTAAATTATATATATGAAAGAGGAAGTTGAATCAGTTAAAATTAATGAAAATACGTGTCCTGAGCAGTTCAATGAACTTTTTAGATGGCAAATAGCAATCTTTTGGGATAAATAACAACTAAACGTTGATTTAAACTTTACTCCCCAAAGAACGTGGTTAGTTTTTCTTGATTTATCAATAAAATACTCTGGCCAAGAACCTGGAATAAAGTAGAAATCAAGGTTTAATTCATGTTTATTCCAGGAAAGTTCATTCAGAGACTCAGGACATGCCTTTTTCATATATTTATCATTCACATATATGTATTTTCCTAACTATTTTAAGCTTTCTATTTTTGAGCTATCGTTAAGTTAATTATTCTCAAAAATCAGTCAAAATATTGTTTTTAGTGTGTGCGTATTTATATAAGTTTATTTTTACTATTGCTTTTCATTCACAACGTCACTTACATCAGGACATATTGCTCGCTAGTTTAAGTAGCTCATAATATTAAGAAGGTTGATAACAAAAAAAAGGAAATAGAAATGTAAGTAAATCGCACTTTGATAATCAAATTTTGGAGAAATAAATCCTCAAAATTTCCAAAATTACAAAAAAATCATCTTACTTTAGTCAATTAGGAAATATGTAAAGTTGCGTGATTTAGGTCGTTTCCTCTAGTCATAAATGTTTAAAGTTTTTATTTAGAAATCTCAATGATGTATTTGTAGGTATAGAAATGGTACTTGGTGATTCTCCCATCAGGATGCTGTTAAAATTAACGTAGTATTTTGAACCTATCCCAATATAGGAAGATATCGGCCTCGAATTGTTCCGTGAATGGAGAAAGTCAATTTAAATGGTCACTTTATCGCACCGGTGGCAGAGGCGCAGTGTACATAGTGTTGTCAATATGTTGCATTAGCGCGCCATCTGTTATAGGAAATTTGAACTATTTTTGACGCGTATGATTCTTTTCGAAATAATACAATTTTCTACTGTCTTTCCTGCAATTATAAAATATTGGGAGGGCCTGGCCATAAATAGTGTTATGTATATGTGGCAATACAATAATAAGGTGGGGAAAGAGAAATAATCACACCACAAGTTGGTAGAGGAACCCAGGCAACCAGAGAGAGAAGGAGAGCGCCGGGCCCGGCAAAAGCCGGGCGGCCGTTCGAGTCGAATACAATCCCCCAACTGTCTTCAAAGTCCCGAGGTGTTAAGTGACGGCCCCCAGGAGCCCCTTGGAATGTCGCTGATGTCTAAAGTGACCGGTCCTTACCCGCCCGTCTCTCTCTGGGCTGGCTCTAGGTTTGCTTTATTATTCCTGGAAGAGTATATATTATGACATATATATATAGGAAAAATGATAGAAAAAAAAATTTAAATAATTTTTCACATGTGTTAAGCGTATTTACGCTAGTTTGGCCTTAAAACCCCATTTATTGGTTTTTCAAGAAGCCTCTGGGGCCAAAATTCTTTTTGGTCGCAGTGGTTACAGCCTACTCCACGCTGACGAGCGCCAAAAGCGCGAAACGCGTTCGTGGATGGCTTTTCTTGATTTATCAAGAAATTGGGTTGGCCAAATATCAGGGAACAGGCTAAATCCATGTTTAGTTGATTTCTGTTCCCCTAGATGGCGCTCTGCCATCTAAAAAGCACATGTGCTCGTGGTCAGGATATGCCTTTTTTATTTTTAATATATATCGCAATGTACTTATAAAAGTCAATTGTACTCCCATAACATCAATATTTAATCTATTGCTTAATGACAAATTTCAATTAGATCCGAAATGCCAATACCTTCATTTTACATGTTCAGCTATAAGAAATTTACACTATTTTTGACGCGTATGGTTCTTTCTGAAATAAACCAATTTTCTACTGTTCTTACTGCAAAGAGAAATTAATGGAAGTGGTGAACCTTCTCAACGGTTTCGCCAGTTTAATCTAAGGGTTCACCATTGATGACCCAGGCCCACCCATTAATTTCTCATTGCAGTAAGAGCAGTAGAAAATTGTTTAATTTCAAAAATAATCATACGCGCGTCAAAATTTGTTTTTAAATCTCATAACAGATGGCGCGCTAATGCACAATGTTCAGCTATGTATTAAATAACAACAAAAAGCTTTATTAAGACCTTTTGGTGTTATACGGATTCTCCGAGTAGAAGAGGGTATATACAGAAATAACAGAATAGTAACAATAATCAGCTATGTTATTTACAACGTATCAAATAGGGGAAAAGAAGAAAGAAAGGGCTTGGCATAAACTTATATATTGCCACGTGGAAAATTAGGGAAGACAAAAACTTCAGGAGGAGACAACAATTTATTTCAGGCAAGGACAAACTATGAATGGTAAACAAAAGATAAGCTACGAAGGAAATTTACAGAGTAGAAAGATATAAACATAAAAATGACCACTCTGTTAATAAAAATAATAAAATTAATAAATACTTTGTTACAATATAATAAACGAAAGCAATAAAGCACGAAAGTTTCTTCATCGAAAGCTCCAAAAGCTTTTGTTCATAGTTTGCGTGAATATCATTTTTAAGATTGCACTCTTCAGTACAGCGTATATAAGCAGAATTGTCCAATGCAGTATTAGAGCTCTAAGAAGCGGTCTGATAGATTAAATTGTCGAAACCGTTGGGAGGGTTCACAACTGACTAATGACCAAGCCCTCCTAATATATTTTTTTCATTGCAGTGAGGAGATTAGAAGTTTGTTTCGTGTGTAAAAAGAAACTTTAGTGCTTTAATGCTTCCGTTTATTATATATAGATGGCACGTTATTGCTTCATATAAACTTATATGCAAGCAATCGAGAACAAGCAGTTCTTGAAGAACAATAATTAGTAGTATTGAGAGAAATTTAGTACAAGTGAAAAGGGAATCTACAACAATGTTAAGTTATGTATTATATTGTGGTGAGAGACCCACCGCGGCAGTGGAGGAGCGAGGAGCACGGAGCATCCGGGTGGTCGAACCAGGCGTACTCCCCGTCCGGCTCCACCAGCACGATCTCCTCCTCGTTGCGGCTGGGCTCGCCCACGTCCCCGCACAGGATACGGCCCCTGCCCGCGCCTGTAGGCCACGACTTTAACTTACCGATCCTCGCAGCTTTGACCATAAGTGTCTGCATTTAAATATCACTACTAGATATTGTATATATATATATAGAATCGACCGGAGTGCCTCTCTCTGAAATATATTTGATACACAGTGACCTTTATTGAAGAATCACGAAATATTCAAGTGTGAACAAAACCTGCCTCTGTCTTCTTCTCTCTCTCTTTCAATATATATTATTCCATAGTCAAATTAAAAGAAAATATATTATATACCATATTTTTATATAATTTCTACAAATCTGCACAAAAGAAAATAATTGTTTCTGTTGTCAGGGGTATCTTGGTGTAGGGAAATGGGCCCCAATAATTAATTTGTTTTTGTTGCCCTCGTGGTGTTGTCCAAGAAAGAAAATAGTACAAGAATGGATGTAGAGTTACAACAAAAGCATGAATCTAGGTAGATTCAATGAAAATTTATGTCTTTCTACTCTTCCTATCTGAATACTAATTACTATACCGCTGAAGGCCACGGTCAGAAACCGCGGTACTTACAGATTGACAAAAACTAGTGGTGTTCACTGATTTGAATCTGTGTGATTTGCGCAATCAAGAAAATGCGTTCTTTTGATGACTTTTAATCGGGAGATATTCAAGAGAAATTTCTGACACACACGAAGATATATTTTGAAATCAAAAATATTTGTACACCCTGCTTCTAAAATGTTTGTTAAGTATCTTAGCTTTCAAGCATTTAATATTTTCTCATGCAAATTTGAAAATGCGTTTTGATTTTAACGTTTCGAAGTTTTGCTGATTCCATATTGGAGGGTGCATAAAAATTAGAACTCCAAAAGTTGATCATTATTTGCAGATATGACTAGGGTTAATATATCCGTTAGGTTAGAAACATATATAATGAAAGTTCGGGGTGACTGAGGCCGTTAGTGCAATATTTCGCCAAGGTTGAACTCTGCGTTGTTTGCATGCTTCAATAATGGTTGCCGGGAAGGTCACCTGTGCGAGGGTCCCCTTGGTCCACCGAGCATCGCCAGGGGTTGCGGAACCCCGAGGCCCACACCTCCGGCAAGCCCCGGTGGCTGGAATTGACGTAGGGGTTGTCCGCAGGCAGGAGGTAGCCGTTTCCTTTTGGCTTGGGCTCAACCCGCAGGATCTTCCCGAGTAAGGAAAACCTAACACACCAACTTGCTGTGAGTATGGGCTCGCCCGACTTGCTTTCAAATTCTCAGGCCCATTTGAACTTTTGCCATTCCCGACGGCATTTCTTCTTTAAATATCAAATCTTTGATAAAGCCAAGTTAACCTAGCAATAATAGTGGCACACCTTTGAGAAGGCAGAACTCTCTCGCACTGAATTAAAATAGTGAATGTAAATAGAGATGGGCTCACAGGGATTCAACTGTGTCATTACCGACCATTGACCCAGCATACTTCAATAGATTTAACATCAAAGTACCGCAAAGATGTAGCACTCATTCTCCCGATTCGGACCACTTCCTATTTCCATCTTCAACTCTGAATAATAAGAGACTGAAGAAAAAAAGAAACAATAGATAATCCAAATCTCCTAGCCGACAATAAAACTCTATTGATGAAATTTGGTGGGTAGATATTTGCCGACAGAGAGAGAGAGCAATTATACCAACCATAAAAAATATTAACACATAATTATTATAGATAAAGAATTCTTCCTGATTTGAAATTAAACGAAAAAACATGGTGAAGGAAGACGAGTTTCTTTTATTGATGCATAGGTGCAAGCTTTCGGGTAAAAACCCTTCAACAGGCGAGAAATTCTATTAAAATTAACATATATAAATAGTTTAAAAACTTTCTTTTATATATATTTATTCCTTCCTACCATTTGTACCATAGTCCTTATAATTCGCGCTTCATTTCTCGCCTGTTGAAGGGTTTTTACCCGAAAGCTTGCACCTATGCATCAATAAAAGAAACTCGTCTTCCTTCACCATGTTTTTTCGTTTAACATAATTATTATACACTGTGTGACTCTTAATTTTCAACACCAAGAATTACTGGACAGGAAAATATGCAAATTTCAGGGTATAGTTTTCACACCGAGTTATGTAAATGATGCAAATTTCGCAGTTATTCCGAGCATGTAATCGATAAATAAGAGAAGGAACTTGCAAATTTGCCAATATTCGCACCTCTCTGTCTGACAAGGAAAGCATCTTAATATCTGTTTATTTTAACTCGGAGAAAAGCTTTAGTAGCAGAGAATGTGCCAGGCCGCCGCCAGCCGAGGCAGTTCCAGCAGACAGACGATTTCACGAGAGGCGATTGAACTCAGAAGGGCCGGTTGGCCCATATGTCAAATCTCTACGGACAGATACCTCAACGCGTCTACAGTGTACAGGTTATGGGAAGATGGATGGACAAGGAAATGTAGCATGATTGAAGGATGCTATGCGGTCAAAGTGACGTCATCACGCGTGGACCGATTCACCCACCAAATGGCGTTAGCGGTTCCACAGTCCACTTCTGTCGCCATTCTGCAGGATTTATGTAAAAAACGCTATATTTTCAAGCAATTCACGTGTCAGATGCGCGCCTCCGTATTGCTGCAGTAGTGAATGAATGACTTTTTTTTCTGGTGCCGGATATGAACTGCGTGTAGTCTCGTTGGATCTATTTTTGATCTCTAAATACAGATTCCATGCGACTACATGAAATATCGCGTTTGTATATATAAATATACATCACATTTATATAAATATCGTGATATAAATATAAACAATTTAACCAAATCCAAAATACACCTTTTTATTAAATATCATCGATATAAATACGATGTCTGTCTGTGATCTAGGATTTCAGCTCTGAAACTGCTGGGAGTTTTGAGACTTGATTTTTTTTTCAACGATTGTTCATGACAGAAAAAGATAAAGAAATCTAAAAATCCAGGTTTCTATCTCAAATCACTTTGGAATTACAAGCAAAACTGGCAAAAATAAAGATTAATATTAATAATATTATAACATAAGTGTTATAATTAAATTATTTGCTTCACATATTATCATGTAAATATTTATATATACATTATATATATATATTACATCTCTGTGATTATATCTCCCTAGAATAAATATTTACCAAGGAAAATTTTGCCGGTAGAATATTGATCTGTAAATATAATGGTCAGCTCTCCCGTCAAAATAGACGTCAAAGCTAGACGCCATCTATTAACCGTCTCCGCAAACTAACGACCTCGAGTCGATGACAAAGCCAACAACACCAAGTGTCACCGACCCGAGGTTGCTAGTTTGCCGAGACGTTCAATAGATGGCATCTAGCTTTGACGTCTATTTTGACGGGAAAGATGATCTTATCTTTATAGAACAATATCCTCCCGGCAAAATTTTCACCTATATTTTGGCCATAGATTTTGCCTAGCCACTTTGTCAGCTGAGCATCTCTTTGGCGGGTTATGAAGATTCCATTTGATCTCTTGCTGATCTCATGAAATAAAGTCTGCCCTAGATGGACGAAGGCCATTAGCCCGAAACCATGGTCTCTAGGTGGGCGCTTTTCAGTTTACAAAGTTGGTGTTCTGGCTTTGTCACCGACCCGAGGCCGCTAGTTTGCGGAGACGGTCAATAGATAGCGTCTAGCTTTAACGTCTGTTTTAACGGGAGCTGTGACCTTTATTTATTTTATTTACCAGTCATCAAAAATTCAGGTTTTATTGTTTTAAATTATAAATCACGTGTTAAGCGTATTTACGCAAATTTGGCCTTAAATACCCATTTCTTGGCTTCTCAAGAAGCCTCTGAGACCAAACGCCTTGACGAGCGCCAACAGCGCGAAACACGTTCGTGGACGGCTTTTCTTGATTTGTCAAGAAATTGGGTTGGCTGAATCAATGTTTAGTTGATTTCTGTTCCATCAGATGGCGCTCTGCCTTCTGTAAAGCACATGTGCTCCTGGTCAGGATATGCTTTCTTTGTTTTTATTATTAACTCTGTGTGTGTGATCCACAGTAAGTAATTATACATATTTAAATCAAATGGGTCAGGTTATATTATTTAAAATATGATCCAATTTAAACGTTTCCAAGTAATTCCATTTTCTTTGCGAGTGAGCAAGTTTAAAATGTTGAAATAGTCCAACTTATATTAAAATGGTTTTTATATGACTTAAATAAAATTTAAGGTATAGGATGGTGATGTCATCATATATAAATTGATCGAATAGTTTAAAAACCTATATGAAACAGTATTTCTTATGATAATCATTTTTTCATTTATTTACATTAGGTAGAGTTAAATATCTATTAATAAGAGACATATAGTCTCACATTTACTTTATTTTTCCTTTAAAAAGGTAGAAATTTAATAAGACTTAGAACTGGTTGTTATTCTGTATTTATCCTTTTATTCATTAAATTTTTTATCAATTATAATATATTCGATTATAAAAATCAATTTTATTTTCGGAATCATGCTGTTTGATAAAACAAAATGATTTTTTAAAAAACGCATGTGAATAATTTTATATGGATCGTTACTTTGTGTATTGGCTTACAGATAACATTGGCAAAAAAAGTTTTTAAACCTAAACACAAATGTAATATAGATTCAAAACACAAGGTAATAATACCAAATCCAAATAAATAAATAGTGTGTGACGTTTCTGTAGCAGCGTTGTTACCGAAACGTCACACACTTTTTATTTATTTGGATTTGGTCTCATTACCTTGTGTTTATAATCTATAATCCAAATTGTGCTTATCTATATATATAAAAATGAATGTTTGTTGGTCCGTCCGTCCGTTCGTAAGTGATAATCTTCTACATCGCTCAACCGATCGTGATTAAACTTTGGGAAGTTGTTTAGTATACTACCGGGATGGTTTCTGGCTAATTACTCTTTAGAAATAACCTTTCGTTGCATTTTTATCTACTTATATATTTGCCTTATTCTGTCTGTTTGTCTGAAGCTCACGGATGGGATTTTTCATAACCATCGGTGGTTCAGTGGTAGAATGCTCGCCTGCCACGCGGGCGGCCCGGGTTCGATTCCCGGCCGATGCATTTTTTTTTTTTTTTTACAATTTTTAAAACTCATTTATATATTATACAAGAATGACATCCACGGCGCCAATTTATAATTGTAACGAATAGTATTTGAATAAAAGCATTTAATCGGGTAAAACCCGGGCGTTGCCCGGGTCATTCGTATATAATAATTGTATAAACGAATGCAAGACAAAATCACCGCGAATGTTTCTTTTTTTTTAAGGCAATTTCTTTTTAAGGCAATTATCGTTATTTATCGTTAATTTTTGTTTCGATTTTATTGAAAAAAAAAACGATATGGTGCCTTTAAAAAATGATCTTTATTACTATGCAGTTTTCTATTTAGTCAATATACCTAAGTTCATGTTGCAAATGTAATTATCTCTATCGATTTAGTAGGTGAAATGCAAAAAAAAAATCGACATGATGAAATCTTTATGAAAATTCACATTTTTATTTTTATATTTTCAAGACACACACAGTTTGGGGCGGGACGTTTCACAAGAGAGACATCCACGGCGCCAATTTATAATTGTAACGAATAGTATTTTAATTAAAACATTTTAAAAACACACAGTTTGGAACGGGACGTTTCACAAGAGTGACATCCATGGCGCCAATTTATAATTGTAACGAATAGTATTTGGATTAAAACGTTTTTAAAATATATACGCACTCGGGTAAAACCCGGGCGTTGCCCGGGCCATTCGTCTAGTATCAATATATATTCAATTAATATAAATGTTATCAACGCCTAAGCACTTGAGTCTTTACTCTTCTTTTACATAATATCCGATGAAGACATGTGTACTAGGTGAGTGGTGATATGTTCGATGTTAGTCTAGGTCACCCACTTGTTGAAGCGGTTGTTCTTGCCGTCGCCGCCGTCCCCCGTGGCGATGTACAGAAGGCCGCTGTGGTCGAAGAAGATCTGTCCGCCGTTCTGGCGTGGCCCCGGCTGCGGTATCTCTATGATCACCTCCTCCCTCGAGTAGTCGATCTGAAACACGGCGGAGAGAAATTAAAGCCTGATGATGAGCTAAAGCTCGGAAGCTTTCTTTTTTAACCTAATAAAGAAACTTATTACAATTATCTTGATTAATGTTGATTTTAAAACTCAATTTGATTTTGGTTTGATAAAAAGAGTGTAGATTTTTTTTATATTGTCACTGTATAATATTTGCATAGTTTTATTTATTTTTATTTCAACACACAAAACGTGATATCCCGGCTAGGGGTAATTGCGTCGATTTACTTTTTTAAACAGAAACAGTGGTGGTGGTGCTTATCTCCATGGTTAAACCAATTCCTGAAGTTCACTCCTCTCCAATTTTGCGATAGTAGTTATAGGCCTGGAAAATA
The DNA here is from genome assembly GCA_030710605.1 of Cordylochernes scorpioides. Classification (NCBI taxonomy): domain Eukaryota; kingdom Metazoa; phylum Arthropoda; class Arachnida; order Pseudoscorpiones; family Chernetidae; genus Cordylochernes; species Cordylochernes scorpioides. The sequence goes on along the minus strand of CP092886.1, from coordinate 136,110,495 downwards.
GGTCCTCTATTGTCAGTTCTGAGTATGATATGTTCCGGAGAAGCTTCTGCACTATTGCATTTCAAGCAGTTATTGAAGGTTTTTTGTCCATTTTGAAATTTTAAGGTTTTTTTATATGGCCACTTCTTAGTAATTAAATAGTAGTCCAATATTGAGGAAACCAGGCACTTTTTAGTAGAGATTGAATCAATATACACTAGTGTCCAAAAAATAAAAAACTTTTGTTTTTTAATGATATGTTTTAAAATATACAACGCTAAAAGCTAAAAAGTAATTTAATTAGGTATTTCAAGTCGTAGAATTTATTTATCGCAACCATTCGATTCGGTAAAATTGAAAATATGCAAATTTTACTTGTCTTTATAAGTGTGCTATTTGGCGTGTCGTTTACCCCATCTAAGAATTGTCCAATTATAATTATATTTAATCCTTAGTTAATTATGAGTTTACGAAAAATTTTAGCAGATGATTTAAAATGGAGAGCTGTTGGAAGAATGGAGGCAGGGCAATCACAAGTTGAAGTAGCAAAATGGCTAAATGTGAATAAATCTGTGGTCAGCAAAATATGGAAACAGTTCATTGAGACAGGAACCATCAAAAGAAAAGAAGGTTCTGGTAGAAAAAGAAAAACAGCTACCTCTGAAGACCGTTATCTGGTCGTAACTGCCAAGCGCCATAGGGAGATGACAGCTATTCAACTCTCTAATTAACTCTCAAGTGCTACTGGAACGAGAATTTCAAGACAAACTGTTTACCGAAGGCTTCACGAAGGTGCTCTTTATGCAAGACGACCAATAGTCTGTATCCCTTTAACCTCTGCTCACAGGAGAGCCCGCTTGAATTGGTGCTTGGAACATCACGCCTGGACTCATGATCAGTGGGCCAATGTTCTCTTCAGTGACGAGTAAAGATTTAGTTTAAACACAGATTCTCGACGAGTTTTCATCTGGAGGGAGCCTGGAACCCGCTATCATCCCAGTAACATCAGGGAAATAGACAGTTTTAGAGGGGGCAGTTTTTTAGTCCGGGCTGGCATCAGTTCTAGCAGACGCACACCCCTCCACATTTTTTCTGGGGGCACTTTAACTGCCCAAAGGTACAGGGACGAGATCCTTGAGCCCTATCTAAGACCTTATAGAAATCAAATTGGCCACAATTTAATTTTTATGGACGATAATGCTCGTCCGCATAGGGCTAGGCTAGTCAATGAATATCTCCAGAGTGAGAATATTCGAAGGATGGATTGGCCAGCCAGTTCTCCGGACCTGAATCCAATAGAGCATGTGTGGGATGCTCTAGGGAGGCGTATTGGAGCTCGTCACCCCTCTCCCAGAACCCTCGTTGAGCTAAGAACTGCTCTATTGGAGGAGTAGGGTTTACTACCCCTGGACCTCCTCCAAAGCCTGGTAAACAGTATGAGGGCTCGCTGTGAGACCTTGATAGCTGTTAGAGGTGATCATACTCCCTATTGATATATAATTTCTTTAAGATCTGGGACCTTAGCTTTGGGTATGTTGGTAATAATTTGCATATTTCATAATTTCAAATATATATATTTTTTCATATAGCTAGTCAAATTCTCCATAGTTTAAACTATTTGTATACTAAATTTTATATTTGTTAAAAAATTAGCTCTTTTGAGAAATTTCAATATTGGTTAAGTTTCTTATTTTTTGGACACCAGTGTATATTTGGCATAGAAACAAAGGTCGCCCTTTCCAAACGATAAGTAAAACTTCCAATGATAAAACGCCTAAATGAAAATCGAGTTGTGTTTTAGGCGGGCATATATGGGGGTTCCCACTGTATCATCTAATTGATAAAGTTATTTATTAAAATAATTGAAAATATAAAAAATTCTCATAATCAAATTTACTTGGCATTTTTAAAAACAAATATTTTATTTAAGTATTTTTTCAATTTCTAAGTCACAATTGCTTTTAAATTGTCGCAATAGTTGATAGATACGCCAAGACGGAAAGCTATAAGCCTGAAATAGCGCTTCCCGTGATTGCTGTAAAGAAAGCGAATTGACCTCCCCCTTTATTTGTCTTATATTCTCTAACAAAATATCCCATATTTCATATTAAAATTGCAAATTTTAGAAGGAACCAATTAATAAAATGGAAATTTTTCTCATGATATTCACGGAAACAGTTCGGTTTCAGGCTGTTGATCATTTTTATTTTACAGAATGAGATGTCGTATTATAACTTGTAGCGAATAACCCTCTCATCCAGGAGATGCCGCTCTATTCTATTATGACATCATTGCTTTTCAACATATTAGTTATTATCTTTGGAATTTGAAAGGGAAGAGTTTCATTCCAGTCATCCTTACAATATACTTTATGTTATACCAACAAATACATTTATGTAAAGATTGTAAAATCTTAAACAAGTTATTAGGTTATTCTCTCTAATAATTCCTACTCAAACCTTTTTGTTGCTGCTGTTCTCCCGTAGATGGACTTTGTAGACCGATATTTTTAGAGCTATCATAATTTTCAAAAGAAACTCTTTCCCGGACGACTTATGTTTGCTCCTTAAACCTCTCATTTAAAACAGTAGTTCCATCTACCTATCGCCACCTCTTGAGTTGGACTTCCACTGACATTGTAAATAAAACCAAAAAGACATTGGTCAGAAGGACAGCCTGGGTAGATGGCGACTTGTGTACGCTCCAGGAACCTGGGTTATCTAAATAAATAATAATAACAATAAAAAATTCCAAAATAAAACAAAATACAAAATTAATATACGGATAGGAATGCAAGTTATAGATGCACATTAGACATTTGAACTATTTATGTGAGCTTATGATTATTTTAAATAAAACATTTTTTACTGCCTTTACTGCAAGGTTAAAATAATGGGATTGAGCCTGGCTCATCAGTGGTCAATCTTCCTAGCAGTTTCTCCAGTTTAATCTACTCCACTGCTATATTATTGTATCTTTTATACTGATACTAAAGTTCAACTTTTGGTAAGGGTAGTTTAACTATAGACATATACACTTTGAAGACAATATAGAAATACAAATAATTAAAAATTAATAAATATGCTTTGAGCATTGCTCCTCCGCAAGTAACAAGTATTTTTATCGTTGCAGTAAGAGCAATAAAAAAGTTATTTTACTTTAAAAGAACCATACGCGTCATATGTATTTATTCATTGTATATGCTTATTCAATGCTCCTTTTCTTAGTTGTTTATTTTCTTTTTGACAATTCTGTTAGCTACTCTACTACAATATGAATTATTGTAAATAGTTTCACGCGCGAATATCCAGATCGGATATAGCGTGTCTTGTATGTGCAACTGGTAATAAATAAATAAATGAAAAATACGCGTCATAAATAGTTCAAATTTTCAAAAACTAACGCGCTAATGCATCATTTTTATATATAGATGCACATTCATTATTGGTGGAAGCAACAACAGCATTTGATATAAACTTTTCTAATCTGCCATTGGAATATTGACTTTTATGGTGGGGTTTTGTTTATAGTTTTTATTACTTCCCGAAATTGAGAAGTTCTAGCAAAAAAAGAGCGGTCTGTACATTTTCAAAGTATTTATTGAATTATATAAAAATGACCCTTTGCAAAATCACAATAGCCGAGCATTTCTTATAAGATACTTAATATAGGTTTATAAAACAGTGTAGAAACTTATTGTTAGAGGTGTGTTTAAGCCGCTTGAGATATATTACAATAGACCCATGTCAAAAATTATAAGAATCGAATGTCTTAAAAACAAACATCCTCATATATATTCTTTAAAATGTTTCAAAAGAGAGAAAATCAAAATAATTATAGTTATTATATTTTAAACCAATATAACAGAGCTATCCATATATCGAAGTATATTAACTAAACCATATTTTCGAGGATCTATATAATACTGTGTTTATATATGTACTCTCATCTCCGTCGAAAAGAATTTATTTAATATATATTTTATGTCTTATTTATTCAATCTAAAGATTGGATAATAACAATGGAATTTAAATAGAGATTAAAGAGATGTTTTTTATTTTAAAATTATTATAATCTTTATTTTTTATACACATATGGCATAAAACGCGTCAATATTTTTTAACTGATATAGGTAATATATTTAAACACAAACACATTTATATATTGATATATTCGATATATTTGTAACAACAAATTTTGGCAATGTGTTACTTTTCACATATATCATCAAATGTCTCTACAGATCTTACTCTCGTTCAACAACTTTTATCATTGTAGTAAGATCTGTAGAGGTATTTGGTGATAGCTGTGAAAATAAACAAATTTCCAAAAATTATTCTTATAAATTTTATATTTAATTATGTTTCACGCGCCAAAAAGTTAAAAAAAATTGTTACTGTTCTCACCTCCCCAAGGTTGTTGATTCGGAATCGCGACACGATGGTGCGATGGTCGTTTACCTTGTCGCCGTCCAGAGGATGTGCACTGTAGGCAACGTACAAGTAAGTGCCGTGGATGACTGCGCTGAGCAGGCCTCGCTCGTCCGCCGGGACGGTGGAGGTGGCCAGACGGCCCGAGATGTCGAGGAGGACCGGCCCGCCCAGCTGCTGCAGACGGCCGGCGGACTGGACCACGACCATCCGTCCCGCCAGGTAGACCAGCGACACGGGGTGCTGGTACCCGATGGCCAGCTTGTCGAGCTGGGGACACACGTCGCCGCCCAACGTAGCGCTGAAGGTGAGGAGCAGAGCCAGCGTGCGTCCGGTGACAGCCATCGATTCCAAACTCACGGCGAGTCAACGATCAATACCTAAAACTTGTCTCTCATTGGAACTTTGTGCGATGTTTTATGCGCTTGCGCTTCACTAGTTTTGGGCTTCAGATGTCAAATCAATTATTTATTTTAAAAAATATTTATTTTTAGAAAATTGGCGCTTGAGTCATATTGCTGAGAAATAAAATCAATTGCAAATTCCGTTCTTCGACAAAACCAACTTCTCTAATAAGCAACTTTGAATTTTCTCTCTCTCGTCGAAAATAACCCTCCTTCAAATACATTTTAAACTACTAGAATTTCATTTCTAATGGAAAACACTATATCTTAGCGCTTACATTTGGACCAGCATAATTACATTTGGACTTCTTCCTTCGAATTAAATCACGACCCAAATTGAGACTAAGAGATGTCAAATAAGTGACATGTCGAGAGCCATATCAGACGTATAATTACATAAAATTTAGAGGGTGTCTCAAAATAACGGAGTTAAACATTTTTAAACATATTTTTTTAAACAAAAAATTGAGAAAATAAACAAGGCAAAACAATAATTATAAGATAGATACTAAGAGATATTAATACTAAAATATTAAGATTGGTTTAGTTAGTTAGCTGAAGAAGGGATTGCCCGAAAGTTTCCTTTGATCGGGTGAATAAAAATAGTTGCGGTCTTATATGTTTTTTTGTAATTAAAATACTAACTAACAATATTTATTCAGCCGGTTTCAAAGTGGCCTCCCTCGGCGGTGATAGACAGGTCCAAACGTGACTTGAAAATTTCGGCTATGGGCCGCAGGTTCTCCGGCGACAATCGCTCCCATTCTCGGTGCAGCGATCGCTATAGCGACTTCACACTTTTGTGGCGTCCCGCGAAGTCCTGCTGGAACGTCCAATCCGCTTCGCCGAAGTGCTGTTGAGCCCATGGAAGTACGATGGCCTCTAAAATGTCTCGGCGATACACTTCTTGGTTGATTTTGACCGCCTGATCCACGAAAACGAGGGAGACTTGCCAATGGCGCAAATTCCGGTCCATACCATAACCGACTACGGATTTTTACATTATTCGACGATGACCGACGTGCCTGGAGCCTCAACGGACCAGTTCCTGTCGTTTTGGTGGTTGTGCGTCT
>CP092886.1:136037557-136104509 GCA_030710605.1 Cordylochernes scorpioides | reverse complement strand
AAACGTAAATAGACCTTTTCGCTTAGTCGAAGCAGAACTAATCGATGTCATAATTTTCTTGACAATTTCAGTCTCTGATCTTATTGTTAAGCAGAGAAAGTCTACTTCGCTGCTTATATTGCTTAATAAGCACGTGGTGCTTCTATTGTATTCTATTAATGATTGTCATGAACATTTATGCTGAGAAGTAAATCTTTCTCGCTTGTATAATTTATATATATATATACATTATTGTGTGATTATTGTGTGTGTTGTGTATATTGTACTCCGCGATATAAGCATTTTTTGGCATGATATATATGTGTGATATTGTGTTGTGAGCAGTTATGCTTTATCCATTTATCCTTTGCGGATAAATATCTTGGATTTTAATGTAAACATGATGTGTCTTAAGCAGTTGCTGCTTACAATGCTGAGTTGTGAACTGCTAATCCTATATATTCGACGTATGTGCATTTACATTTCGTTATTTATGTGTTGTGAATACTAACCAGACGTTGTACACACATTCATATATTTCCTCTTATAAAATTCGAAATATATAGAATAATTATCTGGAGGGCATGTTGTCTCTATATATATTTAACCACTTTCTTCTATTAACTTTTATTATATATTTTCATGATTTTTAAAATTTTTAATTAATATATTTATTTATCTTTTTAATCATAAATATATTTTACTTTGATAATTCATATATGCCTTATTTCCCTATATATGTTCATAAACCTTTTGTGCATTAAAATTTGGGTTCTATTTATTTTTTAGTATTTTCTTCAAAATTTACATATTTTTTTGTGTTTATCTAAATTTCAGATTATATATATAATATATATTAAGATATTTCAGTTTTTTATATGAAATATTTTCATTTCTATACGTAAAATATAAAAATAGAAACAACATATAGGAGAAGCTATATTTATATGAGGGTTATTTTTCTTTATATATTCATTTTCCTTTTTGAAATAGCATATAAATAAATCTATTGCAACGCAAAGCTCTGAATAAGGTATTACATTTTATTAAGAGATCTTTTTTTTGCAGCAATTGGCAATATATGTGCCATTTTCTCGCATTACCTCATGAGCCTATGTTAATTTTTAACATATACAGAGTATCAACGGGAATGTAAAATGTGCATGTAAATAATATATACAATTCAGAACTACAACAATAACTTACATCTATCTTTCCTCCCTTTTTAGTTATTTATTTCAACGGTATTTCCTCAAAGTTTTTTTACAATTGAACTTCTCAAAATATCTTCGAAAATAATTTTCAAATAATAAACATATTTATTTTATATTTATCATTATAAAATATATTCAAAATTTATAATTCTCTCAAACACATTCTACCATAGAATTTTAAAACATATCCATTGTTAATTCCCATTTCCGACAAGCAAGTGCATAAACTATTGTACATGAATCAATTTGGAAATATTTCGCGACTCATCATTTATAAATTGATCAAAAAACACATAGTGAATATAATAAAAAATGTGAATATATTTAATTGAAAACTTCAATGATTCTTCTTGTGAATTTAATTACATACGAGAGTGTTTACGCACACATTAAAGAAAGTTTAACACTTTCCATATATAAGAAAAACTAATGTGAAAAAATAAAGTTGTTTTAAATTATATAAATGAACACATGTTTTCAAAACTCATTTCGAACCTAATAGGAACATACAAAAAGAGCATTGGGTGTTTATATAAAATTAAATTTTATAGCCAAATGTTTTTCTAATATATCAGCGTGGTTTTATTATTTAACGTATATATTTGGTGAAGAAGCATAATAAAAAATATGATTAACATTATTCTTTTAAATTATTTTTAAAAAATAATGTTTAATAGAATTATTTTATTGTATCATTTTACTTTATTTAATATTCTCATTTCTTTATATTTTTATTTTATTTAAATGTTTAAATAAAATATTTTCATATCATAAAGTTTTTCTCCATTATTTAAAAATATAATTTTGTTTCGAAAAAATTCATCTTGTGGAATATTTTGAAAATATTTAAATCAATAAAAATCATAAAACTATTATATTTGTAAAAAAATGAAGATCGTCTCAAAATATTTGCATCAACTTATTCATTGATATTCAAAGAATTGGGCATGTTAAAAATTGATCAAATTTCTTTTAAAACATAAATGAAATGGCCAAACCGCGCTTGCTCTATTTCAAATGTATAAAGTCTAAAAGCAAAATTTTTGAACATATTTTTGAAATACTGTAAATACAACTTTTTTGACATCCCTAACAAATTAATGGAAAAAATCACTGTTAACCGATTGTATTTTGTTACTATGGCATGTATACATTTCAAAATATTCATTTATTAATGGCTCTATTAATAATTATTCGTTTTTTAGAGGAAGAAAAGAACATTTATATAATAAAACATTCAAAATTTGATATTTAATATAAATAGTGAACAAAAAATAATTTTAAAATGGTATAATTGTGTGAATATCCTTTCAAAAATCTATATTGCTATAACTCCCATTTTAAAGAAACTAAAAAAAGTGTGTGTAAATATGATATTTGAATTTTGTTTTACTTTTTATTTTTGCACTTTAATTTGTAATGCGCATGTCCATATATATATTTAACCTCTGCTTTACTCGGTGTGTTGTGAATTGCTGAATCATGAGGTATCTCTCTCTAATGTATTAAATTAGCGTTTCAGAGATCAAGCCTTGTGTTTTTGTTGTTTTTTTCTTCATATAAATACATTGAAAATTGTTGCAGCGAAAATTGTGAAGATGGTGTATTGTCTACAGTGGAAATAGTGTACATCAAAATTGAAATGTGAAATGCTAGCAAGAAAGGAGGGGCGATGTCGAAACTGATACGGAATTTCCACCTAAATCGATTCATCAATAACTAAATCTAGTGGATTGAAATTGGTGCAGTGCCAATATTGAAACTGGCTTTGCATCAAAACTGAGAAACTAATATTGCAAGTAAATTGAAACTGGTGCCAAGTCAAAGGTGTTTTCAGCACATTTGAATTGTTGAACTAACCAATCAAATTGAAGCTCGTAGAGCGCCAATATTGAATTGATGTGTGGTTACAGTAATTGAAGTGATTAAAATCCAACGATGAATCTAGTGTAGTGTAGCATTCACACAGGCATAAATTCAACATTAAAGCTGATGCGACACCAAACATTCACAATAGCTTAGCGCCTTCTATAAATCTGTTCTAAGGTCAATACTAGACTATATGCTGTGCAGAGAGAGGAGATAAACTGCTCTTGAACTAACACTAAACTTGTGCAAGGCAAAATTATTAAGAATTGAGATTATTTGATAATTTCTTTATTTATAATATATTTATAATTGTATGTAATTCTACTGTCCTCAAGCTTATGTCCATAGTTTCTTTTAAAATACCCATTCCAAGAATCTAGCAACAGTATCACTATAAAAGGAAGTTACAAAAATGCAATATAACAGCGGTATGGTAGATTAAACTGGCGAAACCGCTGGGAGGGGTTCACCACTGATGAGCCAGGCCCTCCCTTTAATTTTTCCATTGCAGTAAGGGCAGTAGAAATTGTTTAATTTCAAAAAGAATCTTGCGCGTTTAAAATAGTTTCGAATTTTGATAAATTTCTTTATTACTTTTAATAAAAGCTAAAAATTATATGCGGTGCATCAATCCCTCTGTGCTGGACTGCGTCTTGTTTACATTCAACGATATATCAATTCCTGAGTTAACAATACATATCCATTGTTTTGGGACTATAGGAAATCCGCTCTATTTTCCACGAAGCCAAAAGGTGATGTAGTCTACTAGATCAATGGTCTGGATGTCGATATATAAAACGAGAATCGTCTTGGCTTTCCCCTTATTTATATGCAGAGGTCTAGTGGACTGTATTACTTTAGCGTTCCTTATAAATAAATAATTCAAAACTATTATAGACGAGTAAGGGCAGTAAAATTGTTTTATTTTTCAAAATTTCATACACGTCTATAATATTTAGAAAGAGGGAATCATATATCGCCGCAACTCTTTTTATTAAATATAATATAATATTATATAATAGTTTCGAATTTTCATAACAGATGGCGCGCTAATGCATCATAAAATAAATAATTAAAATATTTTTCAAGAAAAACCTTTAATAAAAAATGTACTCAAAGGAGAAAATAAATAACTTAACTACCCCTCCTTTTCCCCCCATGGAACAAATACATTTTTATGAGCAAAAATAAAAGCGGAGTGGAGAAATATCATTAGATTTTTTTTTAATTTTATATTATCAAATGTAATCAACTTAATAATACACACACACACACAAAGCCTTTATTAAGACATTAGTCTTATACAGATTCTCCGTACAAGGTGCAATATCAGGAAAAGAGCAGCACAGGAAACCAGTAGTTCCGCAACTATATACAATTAATAGTAATAAGGAAAAGTAAGATTTAATATGAAAGGTCAACGCCATCTCCCCAAGTCTTCAATTCCATAAAATCAACTTAATAATATGTTTTATGTTTTACTAATTTGTTACCACCTTATTCAATATATGATGATCCTGCCCGGCGCGCCGCTTTTTATTTTACTCCTATAGATCTTATTGTTCAATGGTGGTAGCTGGATTTTTCATTTTCTTTTTTAGCATTTTAATTAAATATTTTTCTGAAAGGTATTTCATTATTTATTTAATTTCCCTCTAGTCACACACACATATGAAAGAGAGAAGAGAGAGTTCTAAATATGCAAATTTACCCTAACCAAATAATTTCTATAAATTTACAAAATATCATAATCAAGAGTCAAAATATATACAAAACTAAATATATTATTTAAATATACACAACAATATATTATTAAATTATATTTATTAAAACACTATAATATTAGAATATATTTTTAAAACACGCATTTTTATCTATATATATAATATTATATGTATTAATATAAATAACTATTATATATACAGTACATATGTGCGTTTAAAAGTGTTATATTTTCTTTAAATTTTTATTCTAGATATATTTCAAAATGTTTTATATTGTGTGTTGAGAGAATATTCTCATAATTATAGCTATAGTTTCATAGTGCCAACTTCTTTTTACAAATGCCAGCCGCAAATTACGGGACAGAAGCGGCTGCGCCTATTTTTGCGTTTGAAAGAAATATACTAATTCCAATGTCTATTCCCGCCATCCTAGAAGTGTGAAATTTTGTACAATTGCATTTTTAGAAGTTTTGAACTAGAGTGTACGAAATTTCAGGCTTCTAAATGGTCACAGAAGGAACTAGAAACATGAAATAAAGTTAAATAAAGGCTTTTTTTAAAGGGCTCTCTTTTAAAGCCCCAATATCGTGAATATGTATTGATGACTCTGAAATCGGGGCACCGATGACAAAAGAAACTATCCATTATACCAGCGTGACACGGATTGCAGCGCCCATATTCAAACTTAAACAGATTAAGGCTTTAAATAGGCCAAACACTATCAATTGATGTATGTACAGAACCTAACAATAAATTTTCATAGTAAGTGCAATGGTAGTTGAACAAAATGGGTAATGTATCTAGACAGATATATTTATTTGTTTAAAATCAATACAGGGTGTTCTCTCCAAAATAACAGAGAGTTAAACATTTTTAGTCATAATTTTATTCTCAACAGAAAATTTGAACGAATTAACAATGAATAATAATAATAATATGGATGCTAACTAGCAATTTATTCAGCCGGTTTCAAAGTGGTCTCCCTTGGGGCGTTACACAGGTTCACACGTGACTTGAAATTTTCGGCTATGGGCCGCAAGTTTTCCGGGGACAATCGGTCCCATTCTCAGCACAGCAATCGCTTCAGCGACTTCAAACTTTTTTTTGCGTGTAACACAGGCCCTGGTCTGCAAAATGGACCACACGCTGTAATCCATAGGGTTGAGATCGGGTGAGTAGGGCGGCCATTCCGCCGACGTGATGAAGTCCGGAAAATGGTCCCTGCACCAATCCCGAGTCAATTTTACCTTTTGAGCCGTCGCGGAGTCTTGCTAGAACGTCCAATCCGCAACGCCGAAGTGTTGTTGAGCGACGGGAGTACGAAGATCTCGAAAATGTCGCTGTAGTTGGACTTCTCCGAAGAGCGTATTTACAAGCGTAAACAAAGCAGGTACATTATCCCATGATGCTTTCCGCGACAGTAGGTGGTCGCAGGTCACGTGTTCGTCGGAGGCTACTCCAACAGTCTCCCTCCTCGGATGTAACTCACTGACTTTCAGCTGGTTGAATCCGACAAGTCATCATTTCTTGTCCATGTGTATCATGGAGTACTCTGGTTAAAGGCTTAGCGAGAAGATCAGCAGTGATTCTCCCAGTGGGGATATATTGCACTGATATAGTACTGTCCGGAATTCTCTCATAGATAAAATGCTACTTGATAGCAATATATATCGTCCTTGATCTGTTCACATAGTTCTTGGCATGTATGATTGCAGATTGGTATTCACACCAAATCAAAGTTGGGTCTGTTATAAAATGTTCAACTTTCAATTGCTTTATCAGGTCTCTGATCCATGTGATTTCTCTCACCGTCGTTTAAAGAGCTACATACTATGTTTCTATTGCACCGAGTGCTGTTACAGTCTGTTTTACACTCTTCCAGATTATGGGAGCAACTGCTAACATAATCACACAGACAGTTATACTATTCCTGTCTTGAACAATCGATGTCCAATTTGCATACGAAAATGCTTCAAGTTTCTCTCCTGTTGGTCTGTGGGTGATACCATAATATCTCGTTCCTCCAAGGCACCTAAATACTCTATTCGCTGCATTCCGATGCTTCTTCGTAATTTTTTTTACAATACTGAGCTAGTCGTTCAACAGCGTATGCTATATCTGGTCTTGTTCCTTGTGCCAAGAATGATAATCTTCCTATCAGTTCTTGATAGGGTGGGTTTTGTCCAAGTCCGTCATTAACGTTATAAAGATCTATATTTATCTCCATCGGTGTTGATATACTTCTTACATCTTGTAGTCTAAAGCGTTAAAAATATTATGAATGTAGGTTCCCTGGGTTCTCTAGAGAAGTGTCTTGTACTTTTCTCTTATTGACTCGTTTTCTGAGATGTTGAAAAATATCGTTTACACATAGACTGATAGAATTATTCTTCCTTTTTTGTGTTCAAGTTAACACATGGGTGAATCGGATTTCTCCTAAAGTTTGTCATTTAGGAACTCATTTCAACATCATCCCCTCTGAGTCCATAAATTCATTTCTTAATTTTACAATATAGGTGTGCTTACCCTGGTTTAACAACACCATCCGGTTGCTTCATATAAATGGTCATGGTTCCCATGCAAATAAGCATTTTTAAAACAAATTGGTCTAAATATGCCAGCGTTTCTCAATTCCCATAATTATTAAATGTCTATGGTCTCAAAACTTGAAACAGGCCTTTACGCTGACTAAAACTATTTGCAACTAAACGCGCCTTGTATCTAGTGATTTCTTTGAGGCATTTGTTTTCTTGTGTAGAACCCATCTACATGGGAGTGACATCCTTTGGTAGTTCTCCATTTCTTCTTCTTCTATCGCTGCAAGCCATCGCGGAGCTTTTGGAATTTCTAAAGCTTCCTGATAAGAAGAGGGATCGCTTTCAGTCGTCTTTGAACTTGTTATTTCACCTCAGTCGATTACCTCCGTTTTTGAGATTATGAAAGCTCAATGACCTTCATTTGAATGATGACACAGTGTCATTGGGTGGCTCCGTGCTGTAGGAACTTCTTTCCTCCATGCTGTTTACTTGGTTTCGATTCTGGGTCCTCATCACCTTTAGTAGTTCCACTGCCCCCTGTTTCAAACTGTTCGTGATAATCTCCCTTATGGCATAACTTATCTCAATGGAATATTTACATTGGGTAAGGAATTCACTTCTCTGTAACCGCTTGGGCCCGGACCACCGTGCTCTTTGGGGACGAGGAAGACTATGCTTTATCTCAGGTATTCCGGCCGAGCCCCACAAAGCTTGAATTCGACGAGGAATCTATAAATACTCCTACAGAGTAGTACTAAAAGCTCTTTAAAAGCCCGCAGGGCATGTTATCCAAACCAGTCTCTTTCTCTTGGGCAGACGGGTGATGGAAGCTTTTACCTCACTCAAGAAGATATCTTCTCGATGAAGCGCGGGTCACTGTCCTCTAGAGTGATGCTCTCCGTAACTTACTCCAGGAACTCAGCGATTGCCTTCGGGCTGCAGAAAGAGCTATCGAAGCGCTCTTTGAAAGAGTGGGAGACAGTGCTCCTAAAGCTCTTTTCCTCGACGGCCTTCGGTTCTGCGCGATGTAGTCGGATGCACAAAGCGCATTCAAATTCAAGCACGTCTGGCAACGTGGTATTCGTCTTCAGGGAAATGGAGAGGCACCTGATGTCATTTTATCCATTAGATCTCTCCATAGATCTTCAGGAGGTAGTCTCCTATTTTCAGCGAATCTCCGCCAAGAAGCGCTTCACCTCTCTCGATGACAGGCACTGGTCAAAAAAACGCGGATATTAATGGCGTAAGCGGTGACGGTAGATCCCCTACTTGGAGAAGGATCGCACTTTAGTCCGAACAGTGATAATTGAGGGTACAGTAATAGGTGACGCGTCCGGAGAGTCTTGATGGTATTATAACTCGATCCATACAGCGGCATATTCCCGGCTTTCGTAACTAACAACCTTCGTAGGCAGGTGTGCGGCATTGAGGATGGGGGCATTTTCGATGAAGGCGGTCTGGTCTAGGAGTTCTGCGGCTTCAGACCAGATATCTCTCGAAGACTCTTCAAAAATTTTAGAGTTGCCGAGGACCCACGCATTTTCCCTGATAGTTTCCTCTTCGATGACCCGGTCGGAGAAGCCTTTCTTCAGGATTGTGGGACAGGTGCCAGTTGATGACGCATGTCTCAAGATCCCGGATGTTGATGCTGGCGATGGTAATTTTGCCTGACAACCGAATGCAGTGCCAGTAGACGATGTCTCCCGGCGCCACGATTGCTGATTCGATGATGGTGTGTAGACGGCGCTGTATTCGAGGCAGAGGTCTCAGACATTGTTTAGGGCCAGTACGTTTGCCTCCTGAACGAATTTCACATCAACTTTGTGCTGCTTCAAGAAGTAGCACATCTCCACACTCCTAGCGCGAACGGCAATGCCGCGCACATTTAGCACGCCATACAGAATCTCATGACGTCTGCTGCAGCTCTGGTGGGGGTCAGCCGCTTGTAGAGGTGGCAGGATTTTTCCTATACACAGTATATGATCTTTCCGAGGAGATCGATCAGGCTCGTCATTTGCTAGGTATTCATATTCAGGGTAGGAATAATTCCTTTCATAGGGCTCTTGTTGTAGATTGGTTGCACAATATTTTCCTTCCCTAAATCCGATGCCTGGTAGCACCTTTGATAGTTGTTACAGGTTGGATTGAAGGTGAAGGGAGCAGAAATATTCGTAGCAAGTGGCTCCAGAGGCTTTCCAACCGCCACTAAGGGAGGCGCAGCAAGACCTGAATTGAGCAGTGTCTGGGTGGATGAGGGAGCAGCACTAGATTCATCTGAGAGAGAGATGTGCTGTGAGATGGATTGTGCCACCATGTCCCTCCCGGACCCGCAGATGTCCTTGGCAGTGACATTTGCTGCAGTTCACGTCATAGCTTATATAAGCAGGCGTGGGTTCACCCTTGGACTTGAGTGTCCACATTAGCAGGGAGTTGTGGTGTTATCTTCATTAAAACAAACACCTTCCTGTTGCCTGTCGTCCAGTAGAAGACCTCACAGGTCATCCCCTCAAAGGCCAGGGAGACCACCCGGCACTATGGCTCCAATGATGTCTTCCTCCCTCAGTGCGACGAGCAGGTTCGCGGTGATGATCTTCTCCGTCTTCCTTCTGTATGGAAATGTCCTGAGGAAGGTGTTGTCGATGGTGAGCCCTTCCTCCACCAGGCGTTCCGCCTTCTCAATTCCAACCAATACGACCCTAGCATGGCCGGACATCTTTATTAGCTGGTAGACATCTCAGCAATTCCTCCAAGGACTTCATGTAGTGCACGTGATGGAAGTCCACGCACCATTTGACATATCATCCTAGGTCGAACGATAATGCTGCTGATCTAGCCTTGTTCAGTGTCTGCTGTTGCCTGGTCTTCCTGACGAAGATCACGTAATCACTCGTGGTTCTTCTAGGCTGTCCAGTTGGTTTTGGAGAGCTAGCGTTCAGTCTCGCATTCTTGGCCCGCTGACGTTTAGAATATGACATTTTTCTTTTGTTCTGATTTACAGAAAGGTTCGGTGTAATGTCATCCTTTTCCGCGGCCTCGACCTGTTCCGGCCAATTTGTATTGGTTTAATTTTTTCCGCAGACTGATTTGCATCTCTGCTTCCTTTCAAGAACGAATTCACATGTCCTTCTGGTGATAAGGAATTTGTACAATTCTTTTCTGAATTTGTATATTCATCGGTCGCCATTTCGACGTACACGTGGCACTCTCACCATCGTGTTGGTTGTCCTCTAGGCTATCCGCCAATACTGAATATTGGTTGAAACCTCCATATTTTCCACTTCTATTCCTAAAAACGCGGAGCTCGTGCGCCGCCTAACCGCACGACCGAGAGAGAGAGAGCATTAGTCAAGCTATAAACCTACCCAGAGCAAAACAATAAATATTGGAATAAACTTTTATAATTTGCATTGAAACAAATTCCATTTCATATTTTTTTAAGCGCGTTTGTCGATTTCTAAATATATTTAATATATATATATATTTTTTTTCATTTTATGTGATTTGCTTTAATAATTATGGATTTCTAAAGCTACAGATAACTTCACTTCTTCCCTTTATATACCAAACATATAACTTACACCATAAGTTCTTACCGAATGAGGCTTTTCTTCTAAGAAGTAATATCGATGATTAGGCGGGGGTGATTAAAACATGGTTATTGTAATTCCTCTATCAGTCTATTTCCCTCGGGTATATATATACATGCATACATCAAAATGACGCTGTTCAAGGTTACACGGACATTTATTTAGAAGGATTGGTCTACAAGTCACATCACTTGAGTCTCCAGTAGATTGAAGCGGCTCCACTGTTCAGCCCTCCTGAAACACCACATATTATGTTGGGGAATGGACGTATTGTTGTCTACTTAAAAATATATAGCCTTAGTTTCGGAATAGGTCATGGATACTAAAATGAAATATTCATGAAATTTAATTTCATTTTGGCATGTTCTTTATTGAAATGTTTATAAAATATAATATAACTAAGAAATCTTATTTCTTATAATCTTATTTATTATAAATATTATTGAATATTTACGCGCGCGCGCACGCGAAATCCCTCTCTTTATATATTTCATAAATTATATTCGATAAAATAATCCCTTGAATCAATATTAAAATAAAAACATAAAGCCTCCAGGGAAAAGATTCTTTTAAAAATATTTTTATTTAAAAATATCTCGAGCTTTCGGGCAAGTAAGCCCTTCTACGGGAGAAACTATTTTACATCCTTAATACGCCAATAAAATAATATTTAAACTTAAATAAAGTCCTTTAGTTGTTTACATTTGTTTTTAGGCATAATCAACGCGGGCTTCTATTGTGCGTGCTTCACTTGGAGGTTATGGAGTGGGCTCAGGGAATATAATGTTATAAACTTCCGGGATATCTATTCTTCTGTTAATACTATTGTGCTTTCTGGATATGATGGATTCTATGATAAGTCTCTGTAGTCTATTGGGGATGTTAGAGTAATGGGTCTTTGGTTCTGATAGGGAGAAGAATTGGCCTGTTTCTCTTATATGTTGGTATACTAAATTATTTTATCGAATCATATAAGAGAAACAGGCCATTCCTTCTCCCTATTAGAACCAAAGACCCATTACTCCAACATCCCCAATAGACTACAGAGACTTATCATAGAATCCATCATATCCAGAAAGCACAATAGTATTAACAGAAGAATAGATATCCCGGAAGTTTATAACATTATATTCCCTGAGCCCACCCCATAACCTCCAAGTGAAGCACGCGCAATAGAAGCCCGCGTTGATTATGCCTAAAAACAAATGTAAACAACTAAAGGACTTTATTTAAGTTTAAATATTATTTTATTGGCGTATTAAGGATGTAAAATAGTTTCTCCCGTAGAAGGGCTTATATATATAAGCTCGAGATATTTTTAAATAAAAATATTTTTTAAAGAATCTTTTCCCTGGAGGCTTTATGTTTTTATTTTAATAAATTATATTCTTATTATATATATATATATATATATACATATAATAGACTCTATTTTATAATAGACTCTATTAATATTTTAATGGTTTATATTTGTTTTGGGGTTCGCGACTAAGTTGATAACTTTTGCTGCCGGATACTTTACCAAAAAATCATGACAACTTAAAAAGCCTCTCTAATTTATGGTGGTGATGGTCGTGGTGGTGGAGCTTATCTCCGTGGTTAAACCAATTCCTGAAGTCCACTCCTCTCCAATTTTGCGATGGTAGTTATAGGCCTGGAAAAATAGGTCCTCTATTGTCAGTTCTGAGCATGATAAGATATGCTCCGGAGAAGCTTCTGCACTATTGCATTTCAAGCAGTTATTGGAGGTTTTTTGTCCATTTTGAAATTTCAAGGTTTTAATATAGCCATTTCTTAGTCTTGCTAAAGCTGTTTGTTGATCTCTAATTTATAAAAAATAAATATAGAAAATATAAAAGTCGACCTTCCGGGATCGAACCCAGGGTGCTCACATGATAGGCAAGAACTAGGCAGGACCCTCGCACGATAGATAATAGATAGACCAAGCATTTAAAATTTTATCGGTCTAAGGGTTAAATTGGCAAATCTGTCGACCCTATTTTTCTACCGATATGCCAAGTTGTCTCCAATCTTTAACTATTTTTTCACATTTATATATAGAATTCAAGTTTGGTGTTTTAAAATAAGTTTATAATATCCTTTTTTAATTTTTTAAACCTTTTTTTTTTGCTTAGAGGGAGAAGAAATGAAATATCCCTATTGATAATTAGGAACATTTTCCACTCTTTATATAACACGATACTTAATTATCACAATTTAAAGAGAATATCCGAAGGTTCCTCAATAAATATATTTTTTATTTACTCTAGTGTGTGCTCTAAGGAAATTGCTTATTAAAATGGCTCAAATGTTTCTGAATTTCATTAATAGATGTGTTTGTGCTAACCTTTTTCAATTTGCGCGTGTCTGTGGAAATAAATAATCTTCAAAACCTATAATATAATATATACCATCCTGATTTCTAAGCTTATCTTCATATTGTACTCAAGTCTTTAACACGCTCGACCTCGTTGGCTAGGGTGGCGATGATCACCTTGTTCTTATGCCAATATCGGCTGATCAAATTTAGTTGCATCGTAAATGATACACCAATATACGTTAGTTCAACTTTTAAAAATTTGAACATATTTTTTTTTTGTTTTCTACTCCCGTCACTTTGTTTCCTTCACTGCCCACAAAAGGGAGATATGTTCTTTCGCCAATCCGATGAAAATATTAACTGGTATAAAAATATTCTCTTTGCTCACAGAGTCTTCATTAAAGATTAAATCAAATAATGATGAATGGAAGGTATTTTTAATGAAAATTCAACAAGACACGTCCTAATATGAAACTCGGCAGGATTGTGTTTTCTGGTGAGATTGAAAAGTACAAGGCGATCACTTACCGGCCTCTATGATACGGAACACCGCGCCTCCGGTGTCGGCGTTGCTCAAGCTCTCCGCCGTCAGCACTAGCGGCTCCCCTGCGGCAGCACAGATCGAGGCTAGCGTATGACCAAGTCTATATGCTATTTTTCTCCAAATTATCCCCTTAGGTACATTAAAACTCTATATAACCATTTTTTAAAATATATTGTTACACATTAAAACCTTTTTTTTAATGGATATTTTCAGAAGAAACAAACAGTGAACTATTATAGAGCGCCATATATTTTTCTTTAAACAAAAACCCTAAATACTATGGTAAAAAAATAAAGTTGTAATGGAATAACTCCATTTTACATACGCCTATAAAAATGTAACTACATACGCTTCAGCATAATCTTGATCATTAATTTTTCTTAAAACATTTATTCGTAAAACGTATATGTGTTATGTACAAATAAGGTTCCTCTTCCTTTAAAGAATACATTGAAAATGCATTTTGTTTATCACTCCAGTACAGAGCCGACTAGTGGTGATAAAGAATGTACCACAACACCTTTGTACATGAATATCCTCCCTCGCAACTCGATGTTGTATTCTCGCCTGAAAATCGGCCATGCCACTCACCAGCTTAAAAATATTTTTGGCACTTTCGACCGATTTCATTGCTCCTCTCGTAGGATATTATGAAATCTAAGTCGTCCTAGTACTGATGAGAGCCAAATCCCGAAACCAATGGTATACAGGTTGCCTTTGCCTGATGTGTTTATCAAATTCTATATCACCACCATTACATTTTGTACATGGGTGATAAACAAAATGTATTGTTTTAATGCATTTTTAAAGGGAGACGTGCCTCCCCCCGTAAATTTATGTTATATATATTTAATAAAGTGAAAGTAATTTCATATTTGACCGCGTAAAGGATGCAACACACACATCAGTGGGAATCATTCAATTTTAAAAAGTGAAAATATATACGAATCATTCAAATTAAAACAATTAGCTTGTGTTTTTGGCTGTATTATTATTAAATTACACTTCAATTTTTACCAAAATATTTAAACATTTATTTAAATATTTACAAAGTAATTAAACATTGTATCTTAAATTCAGCGAAATTCGATGCACGATCAGATGCCCCCCTCTCATTTTTTTTTGTATTTTAATAACAATTATACCAAAAATATATAGAGGTAAGGAAATCTACATTTTTATCACACCGCTAAAATTTACCATTACAGAAAAAAGCGATATCAAGGGCGACAGATCCTTATAATACAAAGAAATAAAAGCCTATCTCAAATTTATTCACACATAAATAAAATTCTGAAATAAATATGTTTTTAAAGTATATATATGTAGAATATAACAAAACTAAAAATATTATATCATTTTAGAATAAAAATAGAACTGTTTAGAACCCACAAGTTAATATAGATTACAGAGGTTCTCAATGCAGCCTCTGAGCTAACGAAGCACAGCATGCTGAATAAACTCAACGCCGTTTTCTGATTAAGGTCACGTGACAGTGAACAGCCAATCAGGATGCGAATAAAACGGACATACTTGCATATAAACATGAAAGCGTATATTATAGTGAGTTAAAGTTTTAAATTTATAAATTAGGCTTTTTTTTAGAATAAAATGCACCTAAATGCAAAAATAAATTGACTGTCTTCACTCTATGTATGATGATGATAAGTTATCTCACCGTCTTTATCTGGGACGATCCCCAGGATGTATTTAGGGATTGCTTCATCCCCCAGGCAGAGGTCGTAGGCCTTGTGGTCCTCTAAGTCGAGGTAGTGAACGGTCCTTCGCAAACACAATTCTGTCACAATCTATACAGGGGGTCGGTGGAGGAGTGATCTAAACAGCTGATTTTAGAGAGCTACAACCCGGGATCGAATCCCACATTGGACACTTTTTTCCTGAAGAAAACATTGCTTCATTGCCCCCCGATTCTTATTTTATATACAGTTACGAGCGTCATGCGTTCTTCATCTCTGTCACCGTTTGCTTTTTTTTTTTTTTTTTTCGGAATGGCGCTCTCCTATTGGTTCGCTACGATGGCGCCGCCACTGCGCGAGACACTTTGCCCCCCCCCCCACTCGCTTTTTGGTTTTTGTAACTATTGTGTTGGAGCGGGTCGCTCCTTAAATAAATGCATATATTAGTTAATAACTAAATGGAATCCTCTCTTTCTTTTTCCCAGTAAGAGACGCCTACGGAAGCCAACAGTACATAGACAGATAAAGCACATAGGCTATAGTTATTAACTAATATATGCATTTATTTAAGGCGCCAATTTATAATTGTAACAAATAGTATTTGAATATAAACATTCAATCGGGGGTAAAACACGGGCGTTGATGATCCAACAGGTCCACGTGTCTAAATTAAAACACGGGCGTTGCCCGGGTCATTCGGCTAGTATATGTATAAGCACATCAGTGAGTTCAAGTAAACAATCGGGGATCTAGCACACTTGTAAGTGCAAAAGTCGAACTGCTTTCTACATGTGTAGACTTGCGGTGCACTTACAGTGACAGCAGTTGCTAACTACCCACACTGTACCACATGTAATTGGGATATGTACCACTCACAATCTATCTATAAATCTATAATAAATACAAGCTACTTATATATCAATAATTTTTTTTCTCTCAAGCGAAAATATTTGGAAATTGTGTCTAGAGACAACGGGAATTTGCCGGCATATGTGAAAATGAGGTAATTTTAATGTAATACAAATACTTATGTGATACATACATATTATACACACACCTATGATGATTCCCAGATATAAATAATTAGCAAATATTGATCCATTTGAATCAACATTTTTTAAAAGAACTTTGCCGAATGCGCGATTCTTCAATTGCAAAATTTCACAATCGACAAATGGCCTAACAAAATTAATGACACTACGGAATATACAAGGTGACCCCGCCTACCCATGCACAAAGTCCCCGAAGAGGTAGCGTCCCTGAAGGCCGGGGAGGCGCTCCCCGCGGTAGACGTAGCCGCCCACGATGGCCTGGCCGTCAGGGTGGCTGTAGGTGTAGAGTGGCAAGCGGTAGTTGCCGGGGAGCTGGGGGTTGGACGCTGCGGGCCAACTTCCACACTTAGTAGATAGCCCACTCAATGGCTTGGAGGTCAACATAACTACTCATTATTGTGTCTTAGCTTTAAAAGCTCAAATTATGGAAGAGTAATTTCTGAAGTAAAAATCTAAACTATATATACGAAAGAGGAAGTTGAATCAGTTAAAATTAATGAAAATACGTGTCCTGAGCAGTTCAATGAACTTTTTAGATGACAAATAGCAATCTTTTGGAATAAATAACAACTAAACGTTATTTAAACTTTACTCCCCAAAGAACGTGATTGGGTTTTCTTGATTTATCGAGAAAATACTATGGTCAAGAACCTGGAATAAAGTGGAAATCAAGGTTTAATTCATGTTTATTCCGGAAAGTTCATTCAGAGACTCAGGACATGCCTTTTTCATATATTTATCATTCACATATATTTTTTTTCCTAACTATTTTAAGATTTCTATTTTTGAGCTATCGTTAAGTTCATTATTCTCAAAAATCAGTCAAAATATTGTTTTTAGTGTGTGCGTATTTATAAAGGTTTATTTTTACTATTAATTTTCATGCACAATGTCACTTACATCAGGACATATTGATCGCTATCTCTTAAGTAGCTCATAATATTAAGAGGCCTGATAACAAAAAAAAGGAAATAGAGATGTAAGTAATCGCACTTTGATAATCAAATTTTAGAGAAATAATTCCTCAAAATTTCCAAAAACTATAAAAAATCATCTTACTTTAATCAATTAGGAAGGAAATATGTAAAGTTGCGTGTTTTAGGTCTTTTCCCTTAGTTATAAATGTATAAAGTTTTTATTTAGAAATCTCAATAATATTTGTAGTATAGAAATGGTGCTTAGCGATTCTCCCATCAGGATGCTGTTAAAATTAACGTAGTATTTTGAACCTATCCCAATATAGGAAGATATCGGCCTCGAATTGTTCCGTGAATGGAGAAAGTCAATTTAAATGGTTACCTCATCGCAGCGGTGCCAGAGGCGCAGTGTACATAGTGTTGTTGCATTAGCGCGCCATCTGTTATGGAAAATTTGAACTATTTTTGACGCGTATTATTCTTTTCGAAATAATACAATTTTCTACTGTCCTTACTGCAATTATAAAATATTGGGAGGGCCTGGCCATAAATAGTGTTATGTATATATATATATATGAAAAATTGATAGAAAAAAAAAATTTAATCATTTTTTCATGTGTTAAGCGTATTTACGCAAGTTTGTCCTTAAAACCCCATTTCTTAGTTTTTCAAGAAGCCTCTGGGACCAAAAATCTTTTGGTCGTAGTGGTACAGCCTACTCCACGCTGACAAGCGCCAAAAGCGCGAAACGCGTTCGTGGATGGCTTTTCTTGATTTATCAAGAAATTGGGTTGGCCAAATATCAGGGAACAGGCTAAATCAATGTTTAGTTGATTTCTGTTCCACTAGATGGCGCTCTGCCATCTAAAAAGCACATGTGCTCGTGATCAGAATATGCCTTTTTTATTTTTAATATATATATATAATTTTTATCGCAATGTACTTATAAAAGTCAATTGTATACTCCCATAACATCAATATTTAATCTATTGCTTAATGACAAATTTCAATTAGATCCGAAATGCCAATACCTTCATTTTACATGTTCAGCTATAAGAAATTTAAACTATTTTTGACGCGTATGGTTCTTTCTGAAATAAACCAATTTTCTACTGTTCTTACTCCAAAAATAAATTAATGGGAGTGGTGAACTCTCTCAACGGTTTCGCCAATTTAATCTAAAGGTTCACCATTGATGAGCCAGGCCCACTAATTAATTTCTCATTGTAGAGTAAGAGTAGTAGAAAAATATCATTTTATTTCAAAAGGAATCATACGCGTCAAAAATAGTTTTACATTTTCATAACAGATGGCGCGATAATGTACAATGTTCAGCTATATATATACAAAAACAAAAACTTTATTAAGAGCTTTTGGTTATATAGATTCTTCGAGTAGAAGAGGGTATATACAGAAATAACAGCAATAGTAAAGATAATCAGCTATGTTATTTAAAATGTATCAAATAGGGGGAAAGAAGAAAGAAAGGGCTTGGCATAAACTTATATATTGCCACGTGGAAAATTAGGGAAGACAAAAACTTCAGGAGGAGACATCAATTTATTTCAGGCAAGGACAAACTATGAATGGTAAACAAAAGATAAGCTACGAGGGAAATTTACAGAGTAGAAAGATATAAACATAAAAATGACCACTCTGTTAATAAAAGTAATAAAATTAATAAATACTTTGTTACAATATAATAAACGAAAGCAATAAAGCACGAAAGTTTCTTCATCGAAAGCTCCAAAAGCTTATGTTCATAGTTTGCGTGAATGTCATTTTTAAGATTGCACTCTTCAGTGCAGCGTATATAAGCAGAATTGTCCAATGCAGTATTAGAGCTCTAAGAAGTGGTCTGGTAGATTAAATTGTCGAAACCGTTAGGAGGGTTCACCACTGACTGATGACCAAGCCCTCCTAATTTATTTTTTTCATTGCAGTGAGGAGAGTAGAAGTTTGTTTTGTGTGTAAAAAGAAACTTTAGTGCTTTAATGCTTCCGTTTATTATATATAGATGGCGCGTTATTGGTTTGTATAAACTTGTATGCAAGCAATCGAGAACAAGCAGTTCTTGAAGAACAATAATTAGTAGTATTGAGAGAAATTTAGTACAAGTGAAAAAGGAATCTACAACAATGTTCAGCTATGTATCATATTGTGGTGAGAGACCCACCGCGGCAGTGAAGGAGGGAGGAGCACGGGGCATCCGGGTGGTCGAACCAGGCGTACTCCCCGTCCGGCTCCACCAGCACGATCTCCTCCTCGTTGCGGCTAGGCTCGCCCACGTCCCCGCACAGGATACGGCCCCTGCCCGCGCCTGTAGGCCAAGGCTTTAACTTACCGATCCTCGCAGCTTTGACCATAAGTGTCTGCATTTAAATATCACTACTAGATATATATAGAATCGACCGGAGTGCCTCTCTCTGAAATATATTTGATACACAGTGACCTTTATTGAAGAATCACGAAATATTCAAGTGTGAACAAAACCTGCCTCTGTCTTCTTCTCTCTCTCTTTCAATATATATTATTCCATAGTCAAATTAAAAGAAAATATATTATATACCATATTTTTATATAATTTCTACAAATCTGCACAAAAGAAAATAATTGTTTCTGTTGTCAGGGGTATCTTGGTGTAGGGAAATGGGCCCCAATAATTAATTTGTTTTTGTTGCCCTCGTGGTGTTGTCCAAGAAAGAAAATAGTACAAGAATGGATGTAGAGTTACAACAAAAGCATGAATCTAGGTAGATTCAATGAAAATTTATGTCTTTCTACTCTTCCTATCAGAATACTAATTACTATACCGCTGAAGGCCACGGTCAGAAACCGCGGTACTTACAGATTGACAAAAACTAGTGGTGTTCACTGATTTTAATCTGTGTGATTTGCGCAATCAAGAAAATGCGTTCTTTTGATGACTTTTAATCGGGAGATATTCAAGAGAAATTTCTGACACACACGAAGATATATTTTGAAATCAAAAATATTTGTACACCCTGCTTCTAAAATGTTTGTTAAGTATCTTAGCTTTCAAGCATTTAATATTTTCTCATGCAAATTTGAAAATGCGTTTTGATTTTAACGTTTCGAAGTTTTGCTGATTCCATATTGGAGGGTTCATAAAAATTAGAACTCCAAAAGTTCATCATTATTTGCAGATATGACTAGGGTTAATATATCCGTTAGGTTAGAAACATATATAATGAAAGTTCGGGGTGACTGAGGCCGTTAGTGCAATATTTCGCCAAGGTTGAACTCTGCGTTGTTTGCATGCTTCAATAATGGTTGCCGGGAAGGTCACCTGTGCGAGGGTCCCCTTGGTCCACCGAGCATCGCCAGGGGTTGCGGAACCCCGAGGCCCACACCTCCGGCAATCCCCGGTGGCTGGAATTGACGTAGGGGTTGTCCGCAGGCAGGAGGTAGCCGTTTCCTTTTGGCTTGGGCTCAACCCGCAGGATCTTCCCGAGTAAGGAAAACCTAACACACCAACTTGCTGTGAGTATGGGCTCGCCCGACTTGCTTTCAAATTCTCAGGCCCATTTGAACTTTTGCCATTCCCGACGGCATTTCTTCTTTAAATATCAAATCTTTGATAAAGCCAAGTTAACCTAGCAATAATAGTGGCACACCTTTGAGAAGGCAGAACTCTCTCGCACTGAATTAAAATAGTGAATGTAAATAGAGATGGGCTCACAGGGATTCAACTGTGTCATTACCGACCATTGACCCAGCATACTTCAATAGATTCAACATTGAAGTACCGCAAAGATGTAGCATTCAATATCCCGATTCGGATCACTTCCTATTTTCATGTTCAACTCTGAATAATAAGAGACTGAAGACAAAAAGAAACAATAGATAATCCAAATCTCCTAGCCGACAATAAAACTATTGATGAAATTTGGTGGGTAGATCTTTGCCGACAGAGAGAGAGAGAGAGCAATTATACCAACCATAAAAAATATTAACACATATAATTATTATACACTGTGTGACTCTTAATTTTCAACACCAAGAATTACTGGGCAGGAAAATATGCAAATTTCAGGGTATATTTTTCTCACCGAGTTATGTAAATGATGCAAATTGCCCAATTATCCCGAGCATGTAATTGATAAATAAGAGAAGGAACTTGCAAATTTGCCAATATTCGCACCTCTCTATCTAACAAGGAAAGCATTTTAATTTCTGTTTCTTTTAACTCGGAGAAAAGTGTTAGTAACAGAGAATGTGCCAGGCCACCGCCAGCCGAGGCAGTTCCAGCAGACAGACGATTTCACGAGAAGTATGGCGATTGTACTCAGAAAGGCCGGTTGGCCCATATGTCAAATCTCCACGGACAGATACCTCGACGCGTCTACAGTGTACAGGTTATGGGAAGATGGATGGACAAGGAAATGTAGCATGATTGAAGGATGCTATGCGGTCAAAGTGACGTCAGCACGCGTGGACCGATTCACCCACCAAATGGCGTTGGCGGTTCCACAGTCCACTTCTGTCGCCACTTTGCAGGATTTATTTAAAAAACGCAATATTTTCAAGCAATTCACGTGTCAGATGCGCGCCTCCGTATTGCTGCAGTAGTGAATGACTTTTTTTTCTGGTACCGGATATGAACTGCGTGTAGTCTCGTTGGATCTCTTTTTTGATCTCTAAATACAGATTCCATGCGACTACATGAAATATCGCGTTTGTATATATAAATATACATCACATTTATATAAATATCGTGATATAAATACAAACAATTTAACCAAATCAAAATACACCCTTTTATTAAATATCATCGGTATAAATACGATGTCTGTCTGTGATCTACGATTTCAGCTCTGAAACTGCTGGGAGTTTTGAGACTTGATTTTTTTTTCAGCGATTGTTCATGACCGAAAAAGAGGAAGAAATCCAAAAATCCAGGTTTCTATCTCAAACCACTTTGGAATTACAAGCAAAAACTGGCAAAAATAAAGATAAATATTAATAATATTATAATATATGTGTTATAATTAAATATTCTGCTTCACATATTATCATGTAAATATTTATATATACATTATATATATATATCACATCTCTGTGATTATATCTCCCTAGAATAAATATTTACCAAGGAAAATTTTGCCGGTAGAATATTGATCTGTAAATATAAAGGTCATCTTTCCCGTCAAAATAGACGTCAAAGCTAGACGCCATCTATTGACCGTTTCCGCAAACTAGCGACCTCGGGTCGGTGACAAAGCCAATAACACCAACTGTCACCGACCCGAGGTCGCTAGTTTGCCGAGACGTTCAATAGATGGCGTCTAGCTTTGACGTCTATTTTGACGGGAAAGATGATCTTTACAGATAAATATCCTCCCGGAAAAAGTTTCACTTATATTTTGGCCATAGATTTTGCCTAGCCACTTTGTCAGCTGAGCATCTCTTTGGCGGGTTGTGAAGATTCTATTAGATCCCTTGCGGATCTCATGAAATAAAATCCACCCTAGATGTACGAAGGCCATTAGCCCGAAACCATGGTCTCTAGGTGGGCGCTCCTTAGTTTTCTGAAGCTGGTGTTCTGGCTTTGTCACCGACCCAAGGCCGCTAGTTTGCGGAGACGGTCAATAGATAGCGTCTAGCTTTAACGTTTGTTTTAACGGGAGCTATGACATTTATTTACCAGTCATCAAAAATTCAGGTTTTATTGTTTTAAATTATAAATCATGTGTTAAGCGTATTTACGCAAATTTGTCTTAAATACCCATTTCTTGGTTTCTCAAGAAGCCTCTGAGACCAAACGCCTTGACGAGCGCCAACAGCGCGAAACGCGTTCGTGGATGGCTTTTCTTGATTTGTCAAGAAATTGGGTTGGCCAAATATCAGGGAACAAGCTAAATCAATGTTTAGTTGATTTCTGTTCCACCAGATGGCGCTCTGCCTTCTGTAAGGCACATGTGCTCCTGGTCAGGATATTCTTTCTTTATTTTTATTATAAACTCTGTGTGTGTGATCCACAGAGTAAGTAATTATACATATTTAAATCAAATGGGTCAGTTCTATTATTTTAAATATGAGCCAATTTAAACTTCTCCAGGTAATTCTATTTTAAAGTAAACGAATAATTGCGCTGCAAATATTAAAAAATAAAGATACAAAAAAAAACCTTTCGCAATGAGTTTCTTTATTACAATATACGCGAACTTATATTGTAATAAAAGAAACTCATTGCGAAAGGTTGTATCTTTATTTTTTAATAATTCCATTTTCATCGCGAGTGAGCAAGTTTAAAATGTTGAAATAGTCCAACTTATATTAAAATGGCTTTTATATGACTTAAATA
This sequence comes from Cordylochernes scorpioides, assembly GCA_030710605.1. NCBI lineage: Eukaryota > Metazoa > Arthropoda > Arachnida > Pseudoscorpiones > Chernetidae > Cordylochernes > Cordylochernes scorpioides. Next base: position 136,080,741 of record CP092886.1, on the reverse strand, counting down.
AAATTGAAGGTATAGGATGGTGATGTCATCATATATAAATTGATAGAATAGTTTAAATAACTATATCAAATAGTATTTCTTATGATAATCAGTTTTTTCATTTATTTACATTAGGTAGAGTTAAAGATCTATTAATAAGAGACATATAGTCTCACATTTACTTTATTTTGCCTTTAAAAAGGTAAAAATTTAATAAGACTTAGAACTGGTTGTCATTCTGTGTATTTATCCTTTTATTCATCTTTTTTTATCAATTATAATATATTCGATTATAAAAATCAATTTTATTTTCGCAATCATGATTTTTTTTAAATACGCATGTGAATAATATTATATGGCGCGTCACTTTGTGTATTGGCTTACAGATAACATTGGCAAAAAAAAGTTCTTAAACCTAAATAATATGGATTCAAAACACAAGGTAATAAGACCAAATCCAAATAAATAAATAGTGTGTGACGTTTCTGTAGCAGCGTTGTTACCGAAACGTCACACACTATTTATTTATTTGGATTTGGTCTTATTACCTTGTGTTTATAATCTATAATCCAAATTGTGCCTTATCAATATATATTCAATTAATATAAATGTTATGAACGGCTAAGCACTTGAGCCTTTACTCTTCTTTTATATAATATTCGATCAAGACATGTGTACTAGGTGAGTGGTGATATGTTCGATGTTAGTCTAGGTCACCCACTTGTTGAAGCGGTTGTTCTTGCCGTCGCCGCCGTCCCCCGTAGCGATGTACAGAAGGCCGCTGTGGTCGAAGAAGATCTGTCCGCCGTTCTGGCGTGGCCCCGGCTGCGGTATCTCTATGATCACCTCCTCCCTCGAGTAGTCGATCTGAAACACGGCGGAGAGAAATTAAAGCCTGATGATGAGCTTGTGGGCGGCATGGAATTCTAGGCGGAGTCAGATAACAAATTATCTATTGTAAAATCAACTTTTAATTACATTTATTCAATAAAAAATTATCAGAAGGGGTTAAATTGTTGTATACTACATGTTGAAGTTCTTTTTGTATCTGTGTGTGTAGTCAAAAATCATTTCTAGATTATAAAATGTTAGATATATGTATTTGATATATTATAGATAAATATTTACATTTTATATGATTTATGATTTATATTTAGAATGATGTATAATTATTTTATTATATTGATATGACAACATTTAATATGATATTAATGTTAATTCATATAATTTTAATAAAGTATATTTTATGAGCATTATATATTTATAAGATAATATAATTTAATATTTGAATTGAATAGTTATTAAACAAATTAAAACTTGTAATGAAAATATGAAAAGTTAATATTTGGGAGCCGCTACAAGCTAAAGCTTGGAAGCTTTCTTTTTTAACCTAATAAAGAAACTTATTACAATTATCTTGATTAATGTTGATTTTAAAACTCAATTTGATTTTGGTTTGATAAAAAGAGTGTAGAATTTTGTTTATATTGTCACTGTATAATATTTGCATAGTTTTATTTATTTTTATTTCAACACACAAAACGCGATATCCCGGCTAGGGATAATTGCGTCGATTTAAATTTTTAAACAGAAACAGTGGTGGTGGTGCTTATCTCCATGGTTAAGCCAATTCCTGAAGTCCACTCCTCTCCAATTTTGCGATGGTAGTTATAGGCCTGGAAAATAGGTCCTCTATTGTCAGTTCTGAGTATGATATGTTCCGGAGAAGCTTCTGCACTATTGCATTTCAAGCAGTTATTGAAGGTTTTTTGTCCATTTTGAAATTGTAAGGTTTTTATATGGACACTTCTTAGTAATTAAATAGTAGTCCAATATTGAGGAAACCAGGCACTTTTTAGTAGAGATTGAATCAATATATATTTGTCATAGAAACAAAGATCGCCCTTTCCATAAGATAAGTAAAACTTCCAATGATAGAACGTCTAAAAGAAATCCGAGTTGTGTTTTAGGCGGGCGTACATGAGGGTTCTTACTGTATCATCTAATTGATAAAGTTATTTATTAAAATAATTGAAAATATAAAAAATTATCATAGTAAAATTTACTTGGCAATTTTAAAAACAAATATTTTATTTAATTATTTTATCAATTCCTAAGTCAATTGCTTTTAAAATGCGCAATAAATGGTAGATACACCAAGACGGAAAGCTATAAGCCTGAAATAGCGCTTCCCGTGATTGCTGTAAAGAAAGCGAATTGACCTCCCCCCCTTTATTTGTCTTATATTCTCTAACAAAATATCCCATATTTCATATTAAAATTGCAAATTTTAGAAGGAACCAATTAATAAAATGGAAATTTTTCTCATGATATTCACGGAAACAGTTCGGTTTCAGGCTGTTGATCATTTTTATTTTACAGAATGAGATGTCGTATTATAACTTGTAGCGAATAACCCTCTCATCCAGGAGATGCCGCTCTATTCTATTATGACCTCATTGCTTTTCAACATATTGGTTGTCTACTTTGGATTTTGAGAGGGAAAAGTTTCATTTCAGTCATCCTTACAATATACTTTAAGTTATACCAACAAATGTATTTATGTAAAGATTGTAAAATCTTAAACAAGTCATTAGGTTATTCTTTCTAATAATTCCTACTCAAATCTTTATTTTTTATTTTGTTCTCCTGTAGACTTTGTAGTCCGATATTTTTAGAGCCTTCATAAATTTTCAAAAGAAACTTTTTCCTGGACGACTTATGTTTCCTCCTTAAACCTCTAATTTAAAACAGTAGTTCCATCTGCCTGGCGTCACCTCATGAATCGGACTTCCACTGGCATTGTAAATAAAACCAAGAAGACCTGGGTCAGAAGGACAACCCGGGTAGATGGCGACTTATGTATGCTCCAGGAACCTGGGTTATCTAAATAAATAATAATAACAATAAAATTCCAAGATAAAACAAAATACATAATTAATATACGGATGCAAGTTATAGATGCACATTAGACATTTGAATAATTTATGTGAGCTTATTATTATTTTAAATGAAACATTTTTTTACTGCCTTTACCGCAAGGCTAAAATAATGGGATTGAGCCTGGGTCATCAGTGGTGAATCATCCTAGCAGTTTCTCCAGTTCAATCTACTCTACTGCTATATTTATTGTATCTTTTATACTGATACTAAAGTTCAACTCTTGGTAAGGGTAGTTTAGATTAACTATAGACATATGCGCTTTGAAGACAATATAGAAATACAAATAATTACAAATTAATAAACATGCTTTGAACATTGCTCCTCCGCAAGTAACAAATATTTTTATCGTTGCAGTAAGAGCAATAAAAAAGTTATTTTACTTTAAAATAATCATACGCGTCATATGTATTTATTCATTGTATATGCTTATTTAATGCTCCTTTTCTTATTTGTTTATTTTCTTTTTGACAATTCTGTTAGCTACTTTACTACGATATGAATTATTGTAAATAGTTTCACGTGCAATTATCCAGATCGGATATAGCGTGTCTTGTTTGCAACTGGTAATAAATACAAGTAAATATAAATATAAAGTAAATATAAAGTAAATATAAAAAATAAATACTTGCAAATAAATAAATTAAAAAAACGCGTCATAAATAGTTTAAATTCTCAATAACTAACGCGCTAATTCATCATGTTTATATAGATGTACATTCATTATTGGTGGAAGCGACAACAGCATTTGATGTAAAGTTTTCCAATCTGTCATTGGAATATTGACTTTTATGGCGTGTTTTGTTTAAAGTCTTTATTACTTCTCGAAATTGATAAGTTCTAGCAAAAAAGAGGGGTGTACATTTTCAAAGTATTTATTGCTTTATTTAAAGTGACCCTTTGCAAAATCACAATAGCCTCTGAGCATGTCTTATAAGATACCTAATGTAGGTTTATAAAACCGTGTAGAAACTTATTGTTAGAGGTGTGTTTAAGCCGCTTGAGATATATTACAATAGACCCATGTCAAAAATTATAAGAATCGAATATATCTTAAAAACAAACATCCTTATATATATTCTTTAAAATGTTTCAAAAGAGAGAGAAGCAAAATAATTATAGTTATTATATTTTAAACCAATATAACAGAGCTATCCATATATCGAAGTATATTAACTAAACCATATTTTCGAGGATCTATATAATTCTGTGTTTATATATGTACTCTCATCTCTACGCAAGATTTTCTTCAATATATATTTAATGTCTTATTTGTTCAATCTAAATATTGAATAATAACAATGGAATTTATATAGAGATTAGAGAGATTTTTTTATTTTAAAATTATTATAATATATATTTTTTACACTTATGGCAAAAAAAACGCGCTAATATTTTTTCACTAATATAAGTAATATATTTAAACACACACACATTTATATTGTGATATATTCGATATATTTGTAAGAACAAATTTTGGCAATGTGTTTCTTTTCATATATATAATTAAATGTCTCTACAGATCTTACTCTCGTTCAACAACTTTTATCATTGTAGTAAGGTCTGTAGAGGTATTTGGTGATAGATGTGAAAATAAACACATTTCCAAAAATTATTCTTACAAATTTTATATTTAATTATGTTTCACACCAAAAAGTAAAAAAAGTGTTACCGTTCTCACCTCCCCAAGGTTGTTGATTCGGAATCGCGACACGATGGTGCGATGGTCGTTTACCTTGTCGCCGTCCAGAGGATGTGCACTGTAGGCAACGTACAAGTAAGTGCCGTGGATGACTGCGCTGAGCAGGCCTCGCTCGTCCGCCGGGACGGTGGAGGTGGCCAGACGGCCCGAGATGTCGAGGAGAACCGGCCCGCCCAGCTGCTGCAGACGGCCGGCGGACTGGACCACGACCATCCGTCCCGCCAGGTAGACCAGCGACACGGGGTGCTGGTACCCGATGGCCAGCTTGTCGAGCTGGGGACACACGTCGCCGCCCAACGTAGCGCTGAAGGTGAGGAGCAGAGCCAGCGTGCGTCCGGTGACAGCCATCGATTCCAAACTCACGGCGAGTCAACGATCAATACCTAAAACTTGTCTCTCATTGGAACTTTGTGCGATGTTTTATGCGCTTGCGCTTCACTAGTTTTGGGCTTCAGATGTCAAATCAATTATTTATTTTGAAAAATATTTATTTTTAGAAAATTGGCGCTTGAGTCATATTGCTGAGAAATAAAATCAATTGCAAACTCCGTTCTTCGACAAAACCAACTTCTCTAATAAGCAACTTTGAATTTTCTCTCTCTCTCTCGTCGAAAATAACCCTCCTTCAAATACATTTTAAACTACTAGAATTTCATTTCTAATGGAAAACACTATAACTTAGCGTTTACGTTTGGACCAGCATAATTACATTTGGACTTCTTCCTTCGAGTTAAATCACGACCCAAATTGAAACTGAGAGATGTCAAATAGGTGACAAATGTCGAGAGCCATTTCAGAATTTAATTAAATAAAATTTATAGGATCCCAAAATAACGGTGTTAAACATTTTTAGGCATAATTTTTAAACAAAAATTGAGAAAATAAACAAGGCAAAACAATAAATATAAGATACTAAGATATTAAGATTGGTTTATATGGTTTAATTAGCTGAAGAAGGAATTGCCCGAAAGCTTCCCTTGATCAGGCGAATAAAAAGAGTTACAGCGTTATAAGATTTTTGTAATTAAAATACTAACTAACAATATTTATTCAGCCGGTTTCAAAGTGGCCTCTCTCGGCGACGATACACGGGACTAAACGTGACTTGAAATTTTCGGCTATGGGCCGCAGGTCTTCAGGCGACAAGCGCTCCCATTCTCGGTGCAGCGATCGCTATAGCACTTCACACTTTTGTGGCGTCCCGCGGAGTCCTACTGGAACATCCAATCCGCTTCGCCGAAGTGCTGTTGAGCCCACGGGAGTACGATGGCCTCGAAAATGTCTCGGCGATATACGAAAACGAGGGAGACTTGCCAATGGCGCAAATTCCGGCCCATACCATAACCGACTACGGATTTTTACATTATTCGACGAAGACCGACGTGCCTGGAGCCTCAACGGACCAGTTCCTGTCGTTTTGGTGGTTGTGCGTCTGATTGAGGGCAGGCAGCTTCTTGTCCGAGAGGCGGATGCGCTCCCATCGCTGACCAGTGACCCAATGCTTGAGTTGGCGACATCTCTCCAGCTGTACGCGCTTGTTCTCATCCGTGAGGAACTGAACTTTTTGTAGCTTGTACGCCTTGAGATTGAGTTTCTTTTTCGCTATTCGATGTGCCGACGACTTGCTTATGTCGGTTTGACGGGCTATTTTTCTTATGGAAACCCTCGAATTTCGTTGAAGTCGCTTTATGATGATCTTCCAATTAGCGGAAGTGTTGGCGGTGCGCTTTCTTCCTCGTCCGGCACGGTCGCCTTCATGGCCAAGCTCATTGAAGCGATGAATGGCCTTGGACACAGTTTGTTGAGGTACTTTGAGCAGCCGAAAATTTTTACTTCAACGTTTTCTTGACAAAACAGCTCAATAAATTCACTACGTTTGTTTGACATCCTAAAAACACGACAAAATAAGTTTGCACAAAATCGAAACTTAACATATTAGTACATATAAACATGGAGAATCTGACAAAACACAAATTAATTTATTACGTTTCAATACTCTCGTTTTAGGATAAATCAAAGATTAACTCCGTTATTTTGGGACACACACACACACTGTAATAGAATAATGAATTGCCAAACATTTTGTTGATCGCTAATATTTATTTTGATAGCAATGGTTCGACTGGGCTGTTTACTCATCTTCTGGGATCCAACTTTTATAACTAGTTTAAAATATCAATGGAGAAGAGAAAAGGTAATCTGATATCTGAGTCGAACTCTAAGCGAACCCGAGAAAAACTATTCGACTATCGAAAAAGAATGCTTAGCCGTTATGCAGTCGATGTCCAAATTAAGACCTATATAGAAGACAATTTAAAATAATAACCACCATCACACATTATTCTGGCTCAAGAATCTAAAAGAGCCGACTGGTCGACTAACACGATGGGCACTAAGTCCCATGAAATCGATTTTGAAATAATACACAAATTAGGAATAAAGCATTTGGACGTCGATGGTTTGTCAAGAGGACACTTACCGGAAGCGAACTGGGATGAAGTTTATGAGAAGTTATTTTCTAATCAAATAATAGACGGAAATGATTATTTTATTTATAATATTAAGATCCTTAGTGGAAGCTAAATATCAATTACAAAAAATTTTAAAGAATAATATGAATGCCTTTATAAGAAAAACCCAAACCCTGACGGTAGGGCGTGGTTGCTTGTGATTCCAAAGAAGAGAAAGGAATTATTTATGACAAAATATCACAATCATATGTTGAATGGCTACCTGTGTGTCGACAGAACTATGTACCGAATAAAGAACAAATGCTATTGGCCACTACTATGGTGAAGATGTTTCAGAATTCGTGAAAACATATCATCTTTGTCTAAGTAGAAAAAGCTCGAATCAGTTACCTTCTAGACTACTACAACCTCTATTTCACCTGCTAACTATCCTTTTAAGAAAATTTAATTGACTTTGTTGGTCCCTTGCCATCCACAAAAAAACATCAACAGGAAAATGGATAATTGTGCCGAAAGATTATTACCCAAGGTATGCAGAAACAAAGATGTCTCGGAAGCAATAGTAAAAGAAGTCTCCAAAATTCACAACGTGCTGCCATCCCCAGACTATTGTACTAACAGAACGTTTATATAGAATATTAATTAACATGATCACTATGCATGAGAACACAGACCAGAAGAATTAAGACGATATCCTTCCTTTTATCACCCATGCGTACAACACCACAATTCAAGAAACCACGGATTACTCTCCATTTTTTCTGTTATTTGGGAGGGAGGCTATTTCCCTCTTGGACGGTGAAAATATCTCGGTGGACACCAGTATGGATGCTGTTGTTGTCGTGTCCAATGAAGAGCCTCAGATATCTCCATGCATCTCTATCACAGCAGTCGCAATGTCCTCTATCTTGGGTGTGTAAAGCTCTGGGTCCATGTCAATTTTCTGCAAGGCTACGGCCATTTCTGGGCATGAGAATATGTGGGTAGGTGTTAGTTCCACACCAGGACAATTTTTGCCTGTCCTGTAGGTACCAGTATGGGTAATTATTCATCAGTACGGATGATTATGATGAATATATAGAAAAATACTTAGATAAATAACCAGGACGAAACATGTAGTGATAAACAACACAAAGAAGATTCGGGAAAGAATTTAAAAATGCGATAAAAAAACACAATAAGATGAGTTATGAACAATTTGGAAAGAAGTTGGTAACCGTTTGAACACCAGTTAAGAAAATCGGAAAGTGCGAAAAATGTCTGAGGAAAATTTTTGACCCATATAAATTACTGAAGATGTCTAATGCAAACTATTTAATAGAACCGAAAAATATAAGTATAATAATTCCGGCCAAGACCCGTTGATAGTTCACGTGTCTGTATGCCGTATTTTGAGAGAATTGATGAGGAGGACATTCACGAGGATGTGACAACCTCTGGAAAGGTTGAAGTGTTACTTCAGGTTTGAGATGCGCCTATTTGTATATATAAATGATTTATAAAATATTAATTTTAATATTTTAAAAATAATAATTTCAATTTTATATATATTTATTTTATAAACAGACATTATAAACTAGCGTTTGGTTTCATTTCTAATTTCTTTTATTTCTCGAGCTTTCGAGCTAATATACCCTTCAACACGGAGATCCAGAAGTACTACTTCTAGCCAATTATAACACGCCGATTTATGTATTATAAAATCATTTTTGTATTTTTCAGCATTGTAACTACACACCTCTTTATAGATTGATGTGATAAATAAAGATTATAACCTGATTATTTTGAAAAGATTGTTCTATTTCTATCTGACTCTTGGTGGAATTTTCCTCTGGACCATGCTTAATAAAGATTATATTGTAAAGTAATTAATTAGACAAGTAAAACTTATCGATAAGATAAAATATTTTATTTATGAGTCTATATATACATATATATATATGTATATATAAAGATCAAAATCCGAAACGATCATCAAATTAATTAACAAATGTAAAGAAGGATTTTAGATGTTTCTGAATCATCACATTAAGAGCAACAAATTATTTTTAAAAAATAATTCAGTGATAAATTAAATGCTACAATATTATTCTTTTATTTATTTATTTATTTCAACACACAAAACGCGCTATCCCGGCTAGGGATAATTGCGTCGATTTACATTTTTAAAAACAGAAACAGCTATAAACATATTATACAAGAAAAATAATTAAAAATAAAAAAGAGGAACAATAATATATATTAGGAACCTGAACCTTTCAGGTTAGAAAGATAATCATAAATATATATATTATTATGTATATTAGGTGTGAGTCCATTTTCTTTGGGACTGGTATTGCGCACATGTAACACCGTCGTCATGCGCACCCGCAAGGTGAGACCAAACAATATATTGAAAGGGCAAAGTGGAAGCTCCGCGCCACTCGAAGTACCTCTTGCAAATATATATATATATAATATGGCACATACACGCGGTAATCCCTAGATTTTCTCTGTTTAGCTAAAGATAGTTAATAGATGACTTCAAATCCTTCACGTTTCGTTTTTTCGTTGTTAAGAGCTTTGTCAGTTGCCAGTCATTTTTATATACATCCTACATTTTAAAGTATATAGCATGGTTTATGCTTTATTAGAACGCTTTATTATGCGCTATTAGAACGCTTTATTATGCGCTATTAGAAGTTTGTATTATGTATAAAAGAAACATTCGTGCTTTTAAATCCTTTCATTTTATATGTATAGATGGCGCGTTATTGATTTGTGTTAATGGTTTATGCTTGTTCTGCGTCACCTAGACCCTTTTTTAGTTAGTCTACTTGTGTAAACTTTTCTTGTACATTTTTTTTTGTGCTTTCAGTATATATCTTGGATACTAGTCCACTTAGTACCTAGATTTCCCTTTGATATATATAAATATTAAAAATAAAGAAGGCATATCCTGAATACGAGCGCGTGGGCTTTTCATCATTTAATTTTTAAATATTTTGAATATAGAGCAATCCATAATACGAATATTTAAAATAAGGCTTATTTTGGATAAATATAACGTTTTAAATACAAAATAAGCCTTATTTTAAATACATAAATATATGTAAGATTTGTTATTTTATATAAGCAATGTTGGAAGTACTTTCTTAACTTCCTTCCCAGTAAAAACGACTGGCTTAGCAACGCAAACTTAATAGGCTTTATTTAGTTTTACATAGGGAATATTATAAATGTATTTAGTGACTTACAGAATGGAGAAAAAAATTAAATAACGTATGCGAGACTGGACCACACCAAATCAACAACTAACTATTATATATCGTAATGATAGAGGCTGCCTGGACGGCATTTATAGTTTGTAAAATTAAAGATACTTCGGCCAGTAAATCTTTTTTATTATCTCGACGTTTCAACAAAAATCTTTTGTTCGCTCCTGACGAGGACAAAAGATTTTTGTCGAAACGTCGAGATAATAAAAAGATTTATACTGCCCGAAGTATCTTTAATTTTACAAACTATTATATAATGATGCACAGGCGCACATTATTGTATAGACCAATCAGCGCCAAGACTGCGTTTCGCGCCATCTTCCTGCCATTAAGAATGCATTTGACATAGAGAAACAGTTGACGTGTCTGAATACGAATAAGAATATTTCCAGGTTCGAATCTTGGAAGATGATTTTTAAAATATCTGTAGAGCTATCCCCCTTAATGATCTTTCGTGGCACATTTTTGTGACAAAGAGATACATAGAATTTTTCTGGTTAGCCATCGCAAGAGCATGTGCCATGCTGAAAGGTCTGACGTAGTTAAAGATTCAGTACCCAAACTCCAGGTCGCAGGTTCTTTATAATACCCCCATATGGCGACATAATGTAGAAGAGGACAGGACACTCAGGGAGAAAGACGGTCACGTACCCGTGAACACCCAACAGTGTCCCAACTTTATGCCATTGAGTATCTTCACGCTAGGTAATGGGAAGTTTTAATAACGAGTCACGGGAAATAATACGGCTGTCTGCGCGTCGCTGCAATCTCAGCACAGCCTTCAAGGACGTAAAGTGGTAAGTTTAAACAGGACGGATCTGTCCACCAAGCCATCACCATCTCCTCAGCGGCGAAATACGCGATCTACGTATTCTTCGTAGATCGCGAAATGCGCGGTGTCGCTGGAGACCCACTGGCGATTCTCCACCAAACTCTGCAGCGCTGGCATAGTGTATATATAATGCATATTATCTTTTTTAAATAGTGCAGACTGTGCACTTTGCATGTATTGACAAGATGTCAATAAAATTATTTTAATTGTCAAAAAAAAATTGTCTACTATAAAACAGAATTTGTAAAACCTCAGAAATATATTATTGATATGTTCCCCTTAATGTTTAGATATAATGTAAACATAAAGGTTAAAATTTTCCTCAACGTTATTTACAGCTCGGGTGGCTAGCCAATACGGCAGAATAACCTAAATGCTAACGAGCATCGGATAAATTATAATTACTTATGTTAGCTTGTTTCAATATATTATTACTAGGGCCTCCAATCCCGGGATCCCGTTTCCCGGGATCCCGGAGCCAAATAATGATCCCGAAATCCCGGGATTCTGCTCGAAAAATCCCGGGATTACTGGTTTGTGCATGAAAACCAGCGCAAAAATATATTTTTCTTATATAGCGTTTTGGTAATCAAACAGATGATGAGATAGCACACTTTTGACGTTTTGTTTATACAGCTGCATTTTGGAGATACTTCTCAGTGTGAAGTCAACGATTCAGAAGGCGCTAATAGATGTGAATGCAAATGTCCGTCTAACTGATGAAGATTTTGATATCATGACGCAAGTAATTTCCGCACTGAAACCATTTCGGGCAGCTGTGGCGGCTATCTGTAGACGCGACGCTACGCTTTTGACTGCAGAAGCAACAGTAAAGTTTATTCTAGAGGAGCTGCAAGCACAATCTCATTCTCTCAGCAAAGATCTGCAAAAATATTTTCAAAAGAGAATTTTAGAAGAGCGATGCAATAAAACATCTTTAGTCCTCCAATATCTGCAAAATCCGCAAGCACAGTTAGAAAAAATGAAGATGGTCAAAGACTTTAGCGTGAAATTGCTTTTGCGTCTTAAACCGCTACAGGAACAAATGGCCGAAGTAAGAAAATTCAGGCTGATAATTCGCAACTTCCTCGGAGTTTACAAGAACGCCATGAGCCATCACAATCGAATGACCATCTTACAATTGAGCGCCGATTGCAAGAAGCTATTGAGGCTGCCTCTTCAACTTCAATTGCAATACCTACACCAGACTCCGCATCCTACTCAACTATGATTTACCACGAAGTTTAGAGAGTGTGAATCAATACTTGCTGACAAACTCTCCAACGTCTATGGAATCAGAAAGAATCTTTTCCTCCTCTGGATACCTATGCAATAAGATACGTTCTAGTTTGCATGATGACACTCTTGACAAATTATCTTTCCTACGCTCAAATCTTTCTCGAAATTGAATTTTTATCCTTAAAATAAAGTAATTCATGGTTTTTAAAACGGTGCTGTCTTCTTTCTAAACATTAATACATAGTTGGGCAAAATGCAATAATGATTACATTTTCTATAATCACAATCTACTTATATATTTGCCTTATTCTATCTGTCTGAAGCTCACGGATGGGATCTTTCATAACCATCGGTGGTTCAGAGGTAGAATGTTCGCCTGCCACGCGGGCGGCCCGGGTTCGATTCCCGGCCGATGCATTTTTTTTTTTTTACAATTTTTAAAACTCATTTATATATTATTCAAGAATGACATCCACGGCGCCAATTTATAATTGTAACGAATAGTATTTGAATAAAAGCATTTAATCGGGTAAAACCCGGGCGTTGCCCGGGTCATTCGTATATAATAATTGTATAAACGAATGCAAGACAAAATCACCGCGAATGTTTCTTTTTTTTAAGGCAATTTCTTTTTAAGGCAATTATCGTTATTTATCGTTAATTTTTGTTTCGATTTTATTGAAAAAAAAAAACGATATGGTGCCTTTAAAAAATGATCTTTATTACTATGCAGTTTTCTATTTAGTCAATATACCTAAGTTCGTGTTGCAAATGTAATTATCTCTATCGATTTAGTAGGTGAAATGCAAAAAAAAAATCGACATGATGAAATCTTTATGAAAATTCACATTTTTATTTTTATATTTTCAAGACACACACAGTTTGGGGCGGGACGTTTCACAAGAGAGACATCCACGGCGCCAATTTATAATTGTAACGAATAGTATTTTAATTAAAACATTTTAAAAACACACAGTTTGGAACGGGACGTTTCACAAGAGTGACATCCATGGCGCCAATTTATAATTGTAACGAATAGTATTTGAATTAAAACGTTTTTAAAATATATACGCACTCGGGTAAAACCCGGGCGTTGCCCGGGCCATTCGTCTAGTTGCAAATAATCATGATTACATTTGCTATAATTATAATTACAAGTATTTTTAATCACAATTGCTATCATTATATATAGAATTACGAGTAATTATGTGTACATTCTAATGCAATTAAATTTTTTGCAAAGTAATGCATTGCAAAGTAATCGTAATTACAAGGTAATGTATTACTTTGAATGGATTACTGCCCAACACTGCATTAAGAGATGTGATCTAAGAGTTCCAAGAACAGTAATTTTTTTCCAGATGTATGTACAGTAATTGACAGATAATTTCAAACTGTAACCCAAAAGCAATGATTTAGTTCATAAGCAGGCGCAAAATATATGGCTTTCAGGTTGTTTTCATCGAAGTAAGTGCCACGTCATTGGCACTATATAAAAGAAAAAATTAAAAATTTAACGAACGAAACGATATACCTCTTGGCGTAGAAAGACGAAAATGTTTTTCAATCCCGGGATATCCCGGGATTGAGAAAAAAGCAATCCCGAATCCCGGGATTGAAAATATGTACCGGGATTGGAAGCCCTAATTATTACCAATGTTTACTGAAATAATACATAGTGTGGCTATAAAATAATGACACTGAGGTTATAAAACATTTTATTTTAAATTTATACATATTTAGTTAAATCTCCATAAAAAAATATATTTTGAAAATAGAGCAATCCATACTTAATTCATTAGATAATAAAAGGCATATATTGGATTTGAAAAAAATAAATATTTTTTCAAATCCAATATATGCCTTTTATTATTTAAAAAAATATATGTGAATATTTGAAAATATATCAATATAATGGAAGTGTTCTGTGTGAGCTCCTTCATGAAGCTTGTCGATTTTACTTTCATAGCTTCATCGGTCTGAAATATTGTTTTTCATATATATTTGACCTTAGGAGGAATAAATAAAAGTCACATGATACCAGATCAGGCGAATAAGCTGGATGGTCTAACACTAGGATGTTCCAGAAACGTCTTGACAGACAACGCAGTGTAAACCACTGTGTGTTGGTATGATGAAAAACCGACTCTTCCACAATTCGGGTCGTTTTTTTTTTTCTTATTATTATTCTTCTACGGAGTTTGACAGGAATCTCACACAAGGTGGTAATGTTATTTATTTTTATTTTTTTGCTTATCTCTAGTACACAGGTGGTGCAGGCCTTGATAATCATGGTAGAAGTAGGCGAATGCTTTTACTGTAAGTGCACCACATGTATACACATGTGAAAAGCAGTTCGACTTTGCACTTACAAATGTGCCAGAGTCCCGTTTGGTTACTTGCACTCAATGGTGGGGTTGGACTTTTGCAAGAATCGGGAGCCATTGGAGCATGGTAATGTTTATTAATTGTTTGACCTACAGGAACCTGGTATTCAATCTTTTGAACACCAAAAACATATTCATCAATAATTTGATTTTTGATGTGCTCATTCCAGCGTTTTTAACTCTCAGCGAAGTTGACCCCCTCTAATGCGGGTTTGACGTTTAGTTTCTGGATCATAAATGAAAAACCATGATTCCTCACATGTTATCTTACGCATTTTTGTCCATTCTTATAGTTAAAGAATCTCACGAACAATTAATCGAATGTAAGATAGGGTTAAATTATTGATTTTTAAAAATGCTTTATTCGATTTTGACATGAAAGAGGGACCCGTGATGCAACATCTTCAACGTTTAATCAACCATCTTGGAAGCACTTGAACCCCTCAAACCCCAGCACTTAATATGGCGCTGGTTAAAATCACTTTAATTGACCAAAGTTAGCTGTCGTTAACTTTTAAAAAGAACGTCCTTCTTTCTTCACTAATACTCTGGTAGTCGGAAAGATAGTACGATAACTCCATTTTTTCTATTGTTGTCTTTGCAAAGATAACACTTTGTATCGTTCTTTCTGGAAATATTCATGTCGTTTTCCTGGAAAACGAATAGAGTATTCTTCACTGGGCGTCGTAGCGTTTTACTAAATTGCTTTCTGTCAAAAATGAGCTGTGTAAATATATATAGTGGGGATAGAAAAATAAGAGTTGCCTATTTTAGCCTGGTCGGTTTGTATAGATTGTTCTATTTTTAACTTAGTTATTGATGGTATTTTCTTCTTGACAATACTTTCATCATGAATAAACCAAGAAAATTTCTGAAAGCCCGATGTGTGCAGAAAGAGATATACGTGTTAATATATTATGCATATTTATAGAAGAAGGAATCTAGTCGAACCAGAAAATTCAAGTAGCTAAACAGGGCTCTAAAGCCATATTTTTGTTAACTTGAAATTAGAAATTGAATCTTTATCAACGTTACAAGGTTAGAGTCGCTAACCTCTCTTGGTAACACTATATAACAACTTTTCTATTAAGAAAAAGGCGTCTCCTGATCATGCAACTAAAAGTTGCTGATGGCTTGCGCCATCTATCGGAATAAATATCAGATATTCGTTGATTTTTAATTATTCCAGAGTTGGCCAAAGACCCATTCTAAATCACGTACGCGTTTCGGGCTGTTGGCCCTCGTCAGCATGGTGAAAGCTGAATGACCAAAAAATCTGGATTTTTCAGGATCCCTGAATGACCAAAAAAATTTTTTTTCGTCGTTTAGGTACAGCTTGCACCACGCTGACGAGGGCCAACAGCCCGAAACGCGTACGTGGTTAGTTTTTCATGATTAATCAAGAATGGGTATTTGGCCATCTCTGGAATAATTAAAAATCAACGAATAGTTGATATTTCCATCAGATACTTTTAGTTGCACGATCAGTAGAAGCCTTTTTTTTTTTTTCTTAATTTATTCACCTGATCTTTTCTCTATATCATCATCATATCATTGATAATATCAAAATATTTGGTAAAATATGAAGTAGAAACATCATTAGAGCTATGGGGTTCTCTCGTTGTATTTTGAAAGACAAATTTCCACAACTAACAAACAAAAGAATGGAAATATACATTGAAAGGTCTTTTGGCTCATCTGTGGTGAATCCTCCCAGCGATTTCGCCAATTTTTACAATCACAAAAAGGATATTTTAACAATATTTACTCAACGTAACAATTTTCTAATTAGGCATCAAGATGCAGACGATATAATGAAAACAGACTATATAATATTTGCAGAGGTCTGGTAGATAAAATTGGCCAAACCACTGGAAGGATTCAGCACTGATGAGCCAAGCCCTCTCAATAAGATTTTTTATCCTTTCGTTTGATAATTATAATTTTTTTTCAAAATACAACAAAAAAATATCGTTAATAATTATTATAATTTATATTTTCAAAAATAAAGAGATGGCATTCAATTTCATTTTCAAATATCTTGGTTTTGTCAATTATTTGTGTTTTAAAATTTAAAAAAAAATCCATTTTATAAACGATATATATATTTTTACCTTTGCATATAAGGCGACATACAAAATATAAAACAAATTTTCTCCTGCGCACAAAAACAAACTTTGGAAAGTATAATGATCATTTCATAAACTCAGACATAATAAAGCAGGAAATAACACTCACGACCAAATACATAAAATGGGTTACATAGTGTAAATCCTACTCATGGCCCTTCTACATCGTTTTTCTTTGGAAAAAATCAGAAATTTTAGATAAGCTATCTCGCATTTCTCTTAATAAATTTACAATTTCAGCATTGCGAGGGCTGGTTTCTAAACTCTTTCTCTCTTATAAGAGTTTGGTAAAAACAGTTTTTCTACTTCTATTCTGTTAAATGTGTGTCTTGCACCATTTTACAAAAGAAGCAAAATTTTCAATAAGTTTACAATAGCGGCGGGTTGGAACAAATCCTGTTATTTGGAAGCACAACAATAGTCACGCAGCCGATATATTTAATTTTCCAAAGTTCGCTCCTTCTAAAGGGATTTGAGCCATTCCAAAATCCATTAGCGCGGAATTATTCATGTTTGTCTCTGGAGACGAGATTACGGGCGTCTTATTATTTCTCTCAGGACTGTCGTTTTTTTATCGACCTCCCCCTAATCCGCCTAAATGGACCAAAACTTACGTGAAATTCTTTTTGCATTGTGTATAGACATTTCCATTCGTGAAAATAAGAAATTTGTTCACAATAATATAATTGGAATTGTTTGAGAAACATTTTATTTATATATAAATTATATTTTAAAATCAATTTGGCATATAGTTGATATTATTTGAATAATACCAATGATGAGAGAGAAAATATTGTGTAATTTGTATCTATGCATATATATGTATTTTGTGCTTAATCGCCCTTATTAAATTAAAGTAATAAAAACAAAAATAACTATTTTCCAATACGTTCTATTCTCTCAGAGGGAGGGAATCCTTATATACACTGGTGTCCAAAAAATAAGAAACTTAACCAATATTGAAATTTCTCAAAAGCTAATTTATTAACAAATATAAAATTTAGTATACAAATAGTTTAAACTATGGAGAATTTGACTAGCTATATGAAAATTTAAAAAAATATTTGAAATTATGAAATATGCAAATTATTATCAACATACCCAAAGCTAAGGTTCCAGATCTTAAAGAAATAAGATATCAATAGGGAGTATGATCACCTCTAACAGCTATCAAGGTCTCACAGCGTGCCCTCATACTGTTTACCAGGCTTTGGAGGAGGTCCAGGGGTAGTAAACCCCACTCCTCCAATAGAGCAGTTCTTAGCTCAACGAGGGTTCTGGGAGAGGGGTGACGAGCTCCAATACGCCTCCCTAGAGAATCCCACACATGCTCTATTGGATTCAGGTCCGGAGATCTGGCTGGCCAATCCATCCTTCGAATATTCTTACTCTGGAGATATTCATTGACTAGCCTAGCCTTATGCGGACGAGCATTATCGTCCATAAAAATTAAATTGTGACCAATTTGATCTCTATAAGGTCTTAGATAGGGCTCAAGGATCTCGTCCCTGTACCTTTGGGCAGTTAAAGTGCCCCAGAAAAAATGTGGAGGGGTGTGCGTCTGCTAGAACTGATGCCAGCCCAGACTAAGAGACTGCCCCCTCTAAAACTGTCTATTTCCCTGATGTTACTGGGATGATAGCGGGTTCCAGGCTCCCTCCAGATGAAAACTCGTCGAGAATCTGTGTTTAAACTAAATATTGACTAGTCACTGAAGAGAACATTGGCCCACTGATCATGAGTCCAGGCGTGATGTTCCAAGCACCAATTCAAGCGGGCTCTCCTGTGAGCAGAGGTTAAAGGGATACAGACCATTGGTCGTCTTGCATGAAGAGCACCTTCGTGAAGCCTTCGGTAAACAGTTTGTCTTGAAATTCTTGTTCCAGTAGCACTTGAGAGTTCATTAGAGAGTTGAATAGCTGTCATCTCCCTATGGCGCTTGGCAGTTACGACCAGATAACGGTCTTCAGAGGTAGCTGTTTTTCTTTTTCTACCAGAACCTTCTTTTCTTTTGATGGTTCCTGTCTCAATGAACTGTTTCCATATTTTGCTGACCACAGATTTATTCACATTTAGCCATTTTGCTACTTCAACTTGTGATTGCCCTGCCTCCATTCTTCCAACAGCTCACCATTTTAAATCATCTGCTAAAATTTTTCGTAAACTCATAATTAACTAAGGATTAAATAAAATTATAATTGGACAATTCTTAGATGGGGGTAAACGACACGCCAAATAGCACACTTATAAAGACAAGCAAAAATTTGCATATTTTCAATTTTACCGAATCGAATGGTTGCGATAAATAAATTCTACGACTTAAAATACCTAATTAAATTACTTTTTAGCTCTTAGCGTTGTATATTTTAAAACATATCATTAAAAAACAAAAGTTTCTTATTTTTTGGACACCAGTGTATATCAAAGATGGAGGTTGCTTGACCGGCATTATAGTGTTTTAATTAAACAAATATTCATTTTAGAATGAAGTTTGACAAGTTTTACCGCAAATGTTTCTTTTTACGGAACGAAAAGTCGTAATTTATTTTAAGGAGAAATAACGACTATTCCTATCCTTAGGGATGAAGTACGAAAGGATGAATTGTGAAGAGTAATGATGAACGGAAAAATAAAAGTTTCCAGGGATGGGAAACGAACCCACAGTATTCCGCTTACCGGGCAGATGCCATGTCCACTAGGCTACCCTAGACATATTTTTCCGTTCGTAAATATTATATAACGTTAATTTATAATGCAATATAATGCGGCTTGTGGTTATTGAACGACGTTTGAAAAGTTATTTTACCGTTATTTAGTACTCTTCACAATTCATCCTTATATACTTCATCCCTAAGGATAGGAATAGTCGTTATTTCTCCTTAAAATAAATTACGATTTTTCGTTCTGTTAAAAAAAAAAAAAATTTGCGGTAAAACTTGTCAAACGTCGTTTTATAATCATAAGCCGCATTATATTGTATTATAAATATTCATTTTATTGATGCGAATTGTTATAGCCATCACACACACACAATTTCTGACTTTGTCAAATATAATTTTCTTCACACACATCTCTGTATCATATTTAACTTTCCCTTTTTCATGATTTAAAAAAAAAATACTCTGAATTATTTCATAAACTAGTGGTGGGGATGAAGAATAGAATTATAATTCTATTAGGCGCATGTGTACATTTAAACGCTAATTGTTTAGTCGTTGGTGTATGTAGCATTTAATAATATTAATCAATTTCAAAATCGTCCGTTAAAAAAAAAGAAGCAAAAAAAGGCGTTAATAGGAAGTATGTGAATGTAATAATTCCAAACTACTTCATCTTGAATTAGTTTTATCACAACATCATAGAGAGAGAGAGTTGCCAATATAAGCAACACCTGGCAGCAGTTTGAACTTACACAGTTCTGTTGGCCAGGTTTTATAAAGCAGAAGTAACTCTATTAAAGAGTAACACCCAAAAAGCTTTTTTATCATAACAAAGATTAAAAAAATATTTAAAACATTTTATTGAACTATTCCAAAAAATACAAGTTCAACATAGTAGATGCTAAAAAAACAATATTATAAAACTTTACAAATTAGATATAGAATAATGGATGCAAATAGATTATGATACAAAGGGTTCTTCTTCTGGTCCTCCGAATCCGGGCGGAAGGTCCTCTTGCGGGAAGATCCACCTCTTCTTTCTTCGGGTTGGCATTTCCGCCAAACCCGGAGTGGTTATTTATTTTTCAACTCAATATGAAGCCAAGTGTTTGTTACAAAATCTCTATTTATTGTTATTCTTTTTAGTATTTATACTTACATATAATCAAATCTCCGTCGAATGTGCGAAGGACCAATGACAGGAACACTACTAAGTAATGGAGAATAAAACCGCTATCTTCGCGCCACTCTATACTAAACAGGTCACTTGCCATGCTAGTTGGGGACAAGATTCCAATGGTCCAATTGTCACCAAGCAACCGGTGTGATTATTAAACGTTGAGGTCATATACAGGAATTAGACGACCACCACAGGAACATGGGATAAGATCTAAAGAGACAAGGGTCGCCTCTCCCTCTCCAGGGAGAGGCGACCCTTGTCTCTTTAGATTAATTTCCTCCAGGCAAAATTTCCATCTATGTGGGATAAGATGTGTGCAAATCACCAAGATCGAGGTACATCAAGTACAAAATAAAATCCATAATCTATATTAAATCTTAGTAGATAAAATTTAACTTGTGGGTGTTGTTGAAATATAATGCCTTAAATACAAAATCGGCATTTCCTGACAGCTCACATGAGGATGCTAGATGGCAGAGCGCCATCTAGTGGAATAAAAATCAACTAAACGTTGATTTAGCGTGTTCCAAATATATTTGGCCAACCCAATTTTTTTATAATAAATCAAGAAAAGTCAACCACGTTCAAAATATGTAGATAAAAATAGATCAGATAAAGAATATTAGAGAGAAAAAAGAAACGATTGAGCTAGTACGGTTAGTAATGATAAATGAGTAATATGAAAAAAAAAGTATTTTGGTGTGCAAAAGCATTAAAGTGTCAAGAAAGGTCATCCCAGATAGTGGAACTCAACGTTGCTAAAATTTATTCAGATAGATGGCGCAAACCATCAGTAAGGTTAGTTGCATGATCAGGCGTTGGCTTTTACTTAAATATATTTTTTATATATAATTATATATATTAAAATCAAGAAAGGCATATCATGACCAGGCTCATATGAGCATTTCTAGATGGCAGAGCGCCATCTAGTAGAGCAAAAATA
The DNA here is from genome assembly GCA_030710605.1 of Cordylochernes scorpioides. Classification (NCBI taxonomy): domain Eukaryota; kingdom Metazoa; phylum Arthropoda; class Arachnida; order Pseudoscorpiones; family Chernetidae; genus Cordylochernes; species Cordylochernes scorpioides. Next base: position 136,059,022 of record CP092886.1, on the reverse strand, counting down.
AACTAAACGTTTATTTAACTTGCTCCGTGATATTTGGCCAACCCAATTTATTGATAAATCAAGAAAAGTCAACCACGAACGCGTTTCGGGCTAGAGTGAAATAATCCCTTGTATCAATATTGTGTTGAAAACACATCATGCTTCCAGGGATACGTATCTTTTAATTTTTATTTTATTTTACACTGATCTCTAGCTTTCTCTCGGGCACGAAAGCCCTTTAATTATTAATTTAATTAAATATGCAAAATTTTATATCTACAGCAACACAAAGCAACAACAAAAAAGCTTTATTAAGATCCCTTTTAGTCTTATACAGAGATTCTCCGAGTACATAGAAATGTAGGGTATATGCAGGAATAACAGTAATAGTATCAGTAATAAGCAATGTAATAATATTATTTTTTTAAGATAATAGCATTTAGTGGTAATATTGTGGCAAGGAAATAATTTATATTTAATTTAATTATTCAATGAAAATATTTGAAACAGATTTAAAATATTACATTTGTTATATATAAATCATCATTTAGTTGCCTAGCTTGCTTGCTCGATATTCTCTAGCTGTAGATAGTTGGGTTAATTTGTTGATAATTGTCGACTAGTCGTGCTGACGTCATCAATAAATACGCTTACATCTCAAGACTAATTATCTACGCTACAATATGAAATTTATATACAGGAAAACTTAATTAAGACAATCAAGCTAATAAATAATCTGGGTAAATTGGAGGAAAAGAAATTCCTTATAAATGTATTTACCACAGAGTCTCTGCAATTATATCTACAGCATTTTTATAAAATTATGTGAAATATTATATGATTATATTTTAACTCGTGTCCTATATTGGCGATTTAATGTATCACGTTTTCTCCTGTAGAAGGGCTTCCGTACCCGAAAGCTAGAGATTTGCAAAATATATATTTTTAAATGAAACTTATTCCAAAAGTTTGATGTTTCAACTTAATAGAGTGTAAAATATAGTTTTAATTAATTTTAAATATATTTATTATGATATCCCCCTGCGTTTGCTTGTCTCGCCTTTGGACGATCTCTTCTGAAGAAGGAACAAGAATGAACATTATCCACAAGGTCTTTCAAACATCTTAAACGATAAAAACTGCAGTAATTATTTTTTCTACGAATTTTCAATAAAATTTTGAATTACAATCGATCATTACAATTCAAATAGAGCTGAAGCGAAATTTTTAAATTCTAACTTCAACATATTTTTTTCTATCAACGCTATTAATTTTCCTATCCTCTTTTCGTATAATTGGATTGTATTGACAAATGCTTTTTTTTTTTAAGTATAAAAATCAGGATAAATTTTAGCTTCATGAGAGCTCAAACTTTTATACACGCGGCGAAAATAACTTGAAATGTTATCAGCGCATAGTAGATGAAGTCACTTCTGAACACAGTATGCTGGTGGTTTGAAAATTTTCACGCCAACGATACCAGGCTGGAACATAAGAGAACGTTCGTGGAGAGAAGTCAGAGGTTGACAACGGTCAATTAAAGGTAAAGATCGAGGCAAAACTACACGAGAGATCGCCAAAGTACTCAATGTCTACATCCTTCAGTTGTTCGCCATAGGTGTCAAATTGGAAAGATGAAAAACTCGAAGTTGGGTGCCGCAAGAATTGAATGAAAAACAGACAAGAACCCCGTTTTTTAAAGTGCCGTCGATGCTACCTCTACGTTAAAGAAATACCCGTTTCTCAAGCGTATTATAACTTGCGATGAGAAATGTAAAGTCGCGTGTTTCACCCGGTCTTTATTGCGATAACGCCGCTTCTTCCGCCGTAGATCACGAGCCGTGACGCCGTTGTCTCCCCTCTGCAGCTCTTGGATCCCCCAAAAACGTTCTATCGCTTTTAATTTTCAAAACAACAACGGTTGATCGAACGCAGGCGTCGCGTGACTCGTGCCGCGCTTTGTTCGAACCGAAGGAATCGGCTAGAGTCTTGAAGCGCGCCATCTGTTAACGGAAGTTGTAACTGTTTTTATTTTTTTAGGACAATACTCGCAACAGTATTTTCTATGACAACCTGTGACCCTCAGCGCAATGATTGGACCAAGACGTGGTTCCGAATCACTTACTGAAACCAAAATTGGACTAGAGGAAGATAACGGAGTGGAAAGATCTACGGTTAGTCTCGTTAATCACAGTTTCCTGAATCCAAGTGATACTCTCACCGCGGAGATGCATCGTTAGCAAATAAAAAGATACACAAAATCTTCAACGAATCTTCTCTCGGCTTTGATTTGTGGGTGGCATGGAATTCTAGGCGGAGTCAGATAACAAATTATTTATTGTAAAATCAACTTTTAATTACATTTATTAAATACAAATTATCAGAAGGGGTTAAATTGTTGTATACTACATGTTGAAATTATTTTGTATCTGTGTGTGTATGGTCAAATATCATTTCTAGATTATAAAATGTTAGATATATGTGTTTGATATATTATAGATAAATATTTACATTTTATATGATTTATGATTTATATTTAGAATGATGTATAATTATTTTATTATATTGATATGACAACAATTAATATGATATTAATGTTAATGCATATAATTTTAATAAAGTATATTTTATGAGCATTATATATTTATAAGATAATATAATTTAATATTTGAATTAAATAGTTATTAAACAAATTAAAACTTATAATGAAAATATGAAAAGTTAATATTTGGGAGCCGCTACAGATTAAAAGAAAAAAAAATTTCGACAACGTTACATGAGTCGGACTTTGAAACTCTCTTGATCATCCGCCATACTCGTCCGACTTCTCGTCTACCGATAACCACTACTTCAAACATTTCAACGAGAAATGACACCAAGGTGATGCCGAAACATCCTAATCTAATGCCTCCACAACTTCTTAATGTTATTTACCTGAGAAACAGAAAAAGTTTCCAATGCAGGAGTCGATCCCGGGTTGTGGCTGTCGATGATGTATACCCTCCTTCAACAACTCCTTTGTGAAAATGATGATATTTATGATTGTTCCGAGATATAGATGGAACTCTAGAGGGAATATATATATTTGATACTTTGATCCTTTCCTCTCTCTCGACATATTTTAAAGCAACTTCTTATAAAATCACTTAGGGCTGTAAAGAATGAAATATAAAAAAATATTTAGAAATAGCAAAAAATGATAGTACTGCTCAAGAGAATCTGAATTTCCAAGAAAAATTCTAGTAACAGAATTTAAGCAAAACCCATTTATATTCTTAGAAATAAACGATCATAATTTATTTGAAAATAACATTTAGCGTCCTCTTTGAAAATGTGATGTTATAATCATTATACGGAAGAATGAGAAATTTATATTGGAGGGCTTGGCTAAAATCAGGGATGAATCTCCATGCGGTTTCACCAATTATCATAAGCCTTCCTTTTTCAGTAACCGTCATTTCTCTGAAGTATAAACAACCTAGTTTCTGTTTGCTCCTAAAATGTAAACTTTTCTACCAAATAATGTGTTTTGCGGGGAGTTTTACTTCATTACTACTAATATGAAGAAAAAATCTGCTGAGACTCATCGTAGTTTATGGTGACCTAGCTCTAGCTGAACGAACGTGTCAGAAGTGGTTTGTAAGGTTTTAAAGTGGCAATTTTGATTTGGAAAACTAAGAAAGACCCGGAGAAGACGAAAGAGACGGAGAAGTTTGAGGATGAAGAATTAGAGGCAAAGCTCGATGTAGATCCAACACAAACGCAAAAGTAACTCACAAAGCCATTTTTTATCGCATAAAAGAAATGGTAATGATCCGAAAGGTAGGAAATTGGGTGCCGTACGAAATGAAGGCAAGAGACGCGTGTAAACAACTGCTCCAACTTAAAAAAAGAATTGGGTTTTATCATCGAATTGTAACTGGCGATGAAAAGTGGGCCCATTACGATAATCCAAAATGTCGGGTAACGTATGGCTACTCTGGCCGTGCCTTATCATCGACGGCCAAGCCGAATATTCATGGCGAGAAGATTATGCTTTGTATTTTGTGGGACCAGCTAGGTGTGCTAAATTATGAATTGCTACAACCGAACTAAAGGATCACAGGAGATCTACCGAAGACAATTGATGCGTTTGAACCGAGCATTGCGAGAAAAAGGCTGCAATACGCCAATAGACACGACAAAGTGATAATAGATTATGAATAAAGATGATAAATCTCGGCCACATGCTGCAGCATCCGTTAAAACTTACTTAGAAACGCTCAAATGGGAAGTCCTACCCCACCCGCCGTATAGACATTGCTCCTTCTGATCATTGTCTCTTGTTATCAATGCAACATGGCCTGGCTGACCAGCACTTCTCCAATTACGATGAAGTCAAAAAATGGATCGATGAATGGGTAGCGGCCAAAGAGCCGGCCTTTTTCCGCGATGGGACCCTTCAATTGCCAGAAAGATGGGAAAAAGTAATGGCTAGCGACGGAGATACTTTGAACAATGAGTGTCTAACCAATTTTTCACTAAAAGCTTCAATTAAAAAAAAAGCCGCACGAACTAAAATATACTACCAATAGAATGAATTTATATTTATAAATTTACATTAGAAAATAGCAAATGTCTTCTAAAATTAAGAAAAATGGCAAAGAGTAACGTTTTAAACAAGATACGACTAGTTGATTTTTTTCCAATGTGTTTCTTTTTATCTAATGAGAGGGCTTGGCTAATCAGTGGTGAACCCTCTCAGCGGTTTCGCCAAATTAATCTCCAGACCGCTCTACTATTGAATTGGATTGGTTTTGTTATACACCCTGCATTTTCTATGGAAGGCAACTTAGGAGTGTTTAGTGGATCTATGGACATAAGCTTATAGAGGGTTCACCACTGATGAGCCAAGCCGTATCATTCAATAACTTTTATTATTATAATAAAGTCTTTATTATTATAATTAAACTGGCGAAACCGCTGGCCCTCCCATTAAGTTTTCCATTTCAGTAAGGGCAGTAGAAATTGTTTAATTTCAAAAAGAATCTTACGCGTCTAGAATAGTTTCTAATTTTCATATCAGATGGCGCGCTAGTGCATCGTAATAATAAAGTCTGTAGAGATAAAAAAAAAAAAAAACACATTCCCAAAATTAATTGTTGCAGATTTTATCGATAAATGAAAATTAAATTTATAAAAGATACCACAAGACAAAAATAGTCATTATCAAAGCTTTTGAAAGTTAAACAACGCAAGTAGAACTTCAGAACACGTTAAATGTGAAAAATTCGACATTTCTATTATTTCTTGAGGCAGATGAAAAGGCTATAAAAACTACTACCAAGAGGAATCAACTCCAACTTTACTATTTGCAGATTGTCGTGAATAATGGAATGACTTAATCCCATCGAAAGACCCATTCTCCCAGATGTTCCTGTATGCCAAACTTTCGGCTATTTGTTCTGCAATTTGATCGATATTTTCCCGTTTTCCTCTCTATAGAAGGATCATCATGATTTGAGCGTCGTCCAATTTTAAAGCGAATATACGATTTATAAACTGCCGTTTACTTTAGGAATATCTTGCCGAATGCCTTTCGAAATACTAACAACGTTTCTGTAACTGTGGATTTTTATACAGAAAAGAATGTATATTTTCCTTGTTCAGATTTTTATATATATATGTCATAATATATGCTCTTCCAGGATTAATAAAACAAACCAACAACCAACGAGAGAGAGCTGGGCAGCTAAAGCGAGACACTTTAGACAACTAACTTAAGACCATTTTTGGCCACATTCCTGAGGGGGGGGGGGCCGTCACCACCTGGCGACTTTCCTGGTTAGCCCCGGTTGTGTACACAGGGAAAACAGTCGTTCAGCGGATAACCTCTCGCTCGCTCTCTCTCGGCTGGCTGCCTGGATTATTGCTCTAACAACTCGTCGTGTGATTATTTATCACCTCACCACATTATTACCACTATAGTGTCACATTGAAAGTCGACAGGATAAGACCTGACCGGGAAACAAATCCCTCATATACCAGAGTATGAAGAAAACAAGAAACAATACCACGATGATCGAACAAACCCACAACCAAGTTCCACAAGAACCAACGACCGACTCTACTGTAGCCGCTTCCCTTCGAACTCTCACCCTCTGTCTCGACCAACTTTTAAACCGTGAGTCTGAAGAAACAATCACCTACGACGGAGATGAACCTGCCGCACACTTCTTCTCACAACTTGAGTCTCAGCCGAACTTCCACAACTTAGAGCCAGCACGCCAAGCTCGAAAGGCTCTATCATCACTCAGAGGCGAACCTCGCAAAATTGCACAAGACTTAGCCCTACTCAATAAGACTTATGAAGAGGTCAAAGAGTCACTCTGCGCCGTCTATCCCCGACGCCCTAGCTTCACCCTTCAAGAGTTCTATGAACTTAAATGCACGTCGATGGCCGAGATCGAGACCTACTACAAGAACAAGGTCCGAATAGGATTGGCGATCAACCTCCCTAAGAGTGCCATTGTGCAAGCACTATCCAACGGCGTGCCACGTAACTATGGCAACCTTTTAAAGATGGCACAACCCTCGGGACCAGAAGAATGGTTGTGCTTAGCCCAACAGCTGACCTACGAAGGGGATAACACCAGCACTAAAGCTGCCCAACAACGATCATCGCGCCAGAGCAGAACACCTTCCACCACCGTGGACAAGACCCCACCATATCCTTGCCGTTACTGTGGCGGACAACACTGGCACGCACAGTGTCAGCAGCGAGGGCCCTACCAGCGGACTTTTCGGACCTTTACACCTGCGGTCCACAGCGTCGAGCAACCCCAAAGATCGACTGGGCCTGCAGGTGTCTACGAGACCGCAGCAACGACGAGCTCGGGAGAAACCAAGTAATGCCAGCTTCGGCAGCAGAACTCCTCCGAAGCTCAATGAACCTACCTGCACCCTAAACCAGCATACGCCTGTAAGTGCAATTATTTTAACCCCTATCATTCATTCTTTAAAGATGCCATTCCTAATTGACTCTGGAGCCAATGTTTCCATAATTAGTTTAAACCAATTTGAATATATTAAAAATGTTAATAGTTTCATTTGTTCCACCCCTATTAACAATGATGTTATTATCCGTACTATATCTAGTCATGCCAAACCAATCGGATTAGTTACCTTACCAATACAATTTAATAATTTTAATTTTAATGAAACATTTTATATTTTAAATTCACCCCTTGAACATGGTATCCTATCTATTCATTTTATGCAATTCTTAAGATTAACAATAGATTTTCATAATCAATTGATACTTCAAAATAGTATTCCAGTACCTAAACATTTGTACCATTTTGTATGTGACCTTCCCACTTGTAAGCACGGCTCGCGAATAATAACTTCTAACCCTAAACGACCCATAATTCACTCGGTTAACTTAGGCGTTGACGATTTTCAACCTCCACGTGAGCCTTACTTACAAACAACCCTTAGTAATATTTATCAACCTTCCCCTGAATGCCTCTCTCACCCTTACAACCTTAATAGCATTCCTACCAGCCCATGCGCCTCTAGAGAATTAATGATTAAAGAATTCATCGAACAACGCCCAGAACTGACTATCCCTTATCAGCAATTATTGTATTTTCTTTTAAAGATATTTTCCCTATCAATAAATTCAATGTATTACCACTCAACATAACCCCTGTAAAACTCAAAATTATTTCCGATAAGGTTATTTCCCTCCGACCATACCGAACTCCCTATGCCTACCAGAAGGAAATTCAGGACCAGATATCTCAACTTCTAAAACATGACATAATCACCCCCTCCTCTAGCCCATATTCCTCTCCTGTGACACTCGTTCGCAAACGCGATAACACCATGCGTCTCTGCATTGACTTCCGTCGCGTGAACGAACTAGTACCCTCGGATTTGCATCCTTTGCCATTGATAGAAACGGTACTGGATAACCTGTCGAAAGCCAGAGTATTTAGCACCGTTGACATAAGCAATGCATACTATCAAATCCCCATCGCGGAGGAGAGTCAACCACTACTCTCTTTCGTGACTCAACAAGGGCAATATAATTTCAAACGCTTACCCTTTGGGTTCAAATCAGCACCCCAAATTTTCGAACGTGTGATTACCCAGTTGATCCACAAACACCACCTCTCTTTCATAGCCCATTATTATGACGACTTCGTTATTTTTTCTGACTCCTCAGAACAACACCTTACGCACCTTCGACTTTTCTTTAAATTCTGTTTAGAGGAAAATCTCCAACTTAACCTTAAAAAATGTAATTTTTATCAAAATGAAATAGATTTTCTCGGCTACCACATCACCGCAGGGACTTACACACCTAATATTAAAAATACCGAAATTATCAACGCTATTAGAACTCCTATCAACGTTAAACCCCTACAATCATTTTTAGGAGCCGTCAACGTATATCATAAATTCATCCCAGAATATGCTAGACTTCGCCACCCCTTAAATCAATTACTAAAAAAGAACGCCAAATGGCTTTGGAGCCCGAATTGTCAACAAGCCTTTGATAAATTGAAGCAACACCTCCCAACACAACCTGTGTTACATCTATTTCAAGAAGGGCTCCCATGCCAGGTCTATTGCGACGCTTCCACGCAGGGCATCGCAGGTGTCGCGTTCAGCGGCGTAGCGCCCAGGCTCTATTTTGCCCAGACGCCCGAAGTCTCTTATTCTGGTCCCGGGGAGGAAAAAAACCGTGGTATCTCAAAGGTAGAGAAGAGCGATTCCCAAGAAGTCAAATCTACGGAAGTGTCTAAGGCAGGTATCAACCAAGGCGTAGACCTCTCGAGAGCGGGCCGAGAAAAACCACACGAGTCTAACCAGTCAACATAATAGTTTATTTTTTGTCACGAATATATATACATATAAATATTTACATATGACAAATATGTTTCTTATAATGGATTAAATTTACATATATTTAGAAAAATATAAATCTATAAGAAAATTAACATTCTATTCCCAACATACTCCCACCTTGAGTTTTTTCTACAGAAACTCAACCAATAGTTGGGAAACGACCGTTCATTCCAGTTGTTTAGGATTGGGCTATCTTCGTAGGGTCTTTACTGGCTTCTCCTCGGGAGCCTCCCCGGCGTGGTTCCGACTGTATACTCCTCAAGGTACTCCCCAGATCGGCGGGTATCTCTAAATTGTAGAGCCGTTGAACCGGCCTAATCTGGACGCCCTTGCTGGTTCTCAACTTGGCGACCCTCACAGGTCCATCTCGGCCAGGGTAGACCTCCACAACTCTCGCCAAAGGCCAATTGACTCGCTTAGCATTATCTTGTCCAATCAACACCAGATCTCCCACCTTGATAGGTCTTGTCTTCGAGCGTCTTCTAATCTCTTGCCTTAAGAATCCAAAATACTCCGTCCGGAATCTCTTCCGCAGATCTTCTCTTAACCTTTGTCTAAATCGGTATCTCTTCTGAAGACTAGCCCTTTCAATAGAGTCCAGATCTGGAACTCCTATTTCTTTGAGGTCGTGCAAGAACAAGGCAGGGGTTAATGGACGTGAGTTCATCAAAGACTCTGTGTCACAGATAATGGTGTAAAGTTCCTCAAATTCCAAACGAGCTTGACCAAGAATCTTCCTAAGGAGTTGTTTCAGCAAACCAATCAATCTTTCCAGATCTTGTCTCCTACTTATTTTAGTTTTGACCCTCAACAATCCCAAAGAATCGCAGCATAACTTGAAATCCTTCAACCTCTTGTTCTCTGGTCCAGTGAAGGATTCCCGTTGGATAACTCTCACCAGCATCAGTTCCGCCCTTTTAATTTCATTCACAGTAAGATCACCTTTCACTCGCTGACCTATTGTTCCTCTCGCTTTGTTAAAAACCGGTTCATCCAGGCAGTTACTCTCAATATCTTGTAGTAGTTTGGAAAGCGATAGTAGTACTGATCTTTTTCCCTTTCAATACATGTTGATGTTAAAACAATCTTTCTCTTTTCCGAGTTCACAATAGCTGGGTCAGGGTATATTTCCCTATGGGGCCAATCTCTTCTTGGTCTTCTCAACCAACTCGGGCCCTCCCACCACTTCGATCTCTCCAGAGAATCGGCTAAGCACCCCCGTGATGGTAAATCCGCTGGATTCAAACATCCTGGTACACGACACCAATCCTCTGTCTCACTGAGAGATCGGATCTCCATAACTCGTTTCATTACAAAAGTCGCCCAGTTATCTTCCATTGCAATTTCTGGAACCTCTTGAGAACATTGAGCTTTACATCCTGAAGAATCAGGATCTTATGCCGAGGCATCGTCTTTAGGCTTAGAGGTATCGTCTGAAGGCCCAGAGGTATCGTCTGCAGGCCTACAGCAGTCATAGGACTCTGAACTCTTCCTTAGAGATCTCAAACCACTCAATATAATAGTCCTATGATCTACAGGATTCGCAATCCTTTCCGGTCTAGCACTTTCACCAGACTTTCTGGAGACTTGTCTCCCAAATTAAGACCTTTTCGCTGGAGTAGGCACTTGCCCCTTTGGAGAACTGGCCGGAGTATATAACATTGGAGTTACTGCAGCTCCAGAAACAGTTTCCTTCGATACAAGTTACATTCCATTGCTTGGAAGATATTTGCCAATTGAACCTTTTTCTATTGGCTCTCTCCTCACATAGGTGATCTGGACAGTGCAACCCTGCTTAGAAAGCGTTTCACCTTCTCCAACCATGCATCATCATTCAACCATTTACTTTTCTTCCGGATTTAGAGGCACGGGCACTCAACCAAAATCGTCTACAACGATTTCCCGCTCAAAACCATCAGTTGTCCATCTTTTTTTTCCAAAGAAATTTGAGGTAGTCCCAATCATTATCTCTGATGGCGATCATCTGGAAATATCTTTTCAGGTCGGCCACAACTCCGAACTTATTCCTCCGAAGCTTTATCCTTATCTCAGGGATTCTTCTCAGCAGACTGTGTATCCTCTTCATATATCGCTTCAACGAGAATCCGTTTCGTCCTCGATAGGAAGCGCCGTCTTTCGCTGGCCGTACAGGCGCAGCCCTGGAGTCACACCCACATACAGGGCGATCAGGCAAATAGTATCCCTTTACTTTAAATTCCGCATCTCCTATCTGTCCTGCTTCCATCAATTTACTCGATGCTGGAACTCTGACAACTCTTTCCTCAATATCATCAATGGACTCAGCCTCACCATCTGCAATCTCCACTTGATCCGCGCCTTCAGCTACCGCTTTAGAGTTGCTCACCGATTCACAAGCCTCAATTGCAGTTCCAGAATCCTCCACTTCATTATCCTTGGTTTCAGCTTCAGAATCCTTTACTCCGTCGCCCTTAGGCTCATTTTCAGAGTCTTGTACTCCGTCTTCCTTAGGCTCATTACCTTGTTCTGCATATGGCCTTTCTGCCATCCTTAAATCGGTACCTTGTTTTACATAGAGCAGCTTCACTTCTTCGGTGTTCTTTGAATCCATTCCTTGTTCCACATCCAGCACTTTCTCTTTATCTGCTTCAACGGATTCTTTCTCAACTTCAGCCCTATTACTTTCATCAACTTCTACAACAGACTTCTTCTTGACTTGAGCCTTTTCACCGTCTTCAGCACAGCGCTCTCTTACTACTTGAGCCTTATTACTTTCTTCAACAGCAATCTGCTTGGATGGCTCCTTTACCATTTGCTCGGATGATACCACCATCTCAGCATCTTCCTTAATAGAAGCTGGATCAACTCCTTTCATCAGGGTAACTCCGACAACACTTGGCTTCTCACTCATCCCGATTTCCAAACTGCTTCCATCGCAGATCCTCATATCCATTCCTTGTTCCACATCCAGCACTTTCTCTTTATCTGCTTCAGAGACATTCAAAAAACCAGCAGCCGTGGGCAGGGGATTCCTCTTATTTCTTCGATACTTCACGATAGAGCTTTGTGACTGAGGGTGCTCATTTGATGGTTGGCCGGCTGTTATTTCGTCCCGCGTGCCGAACGTGCTTTCTAATGCAATCAATTGTCTCTCCAAAAATTCAATCAAATCTCCAAGAGAAAAAGCTCCTGTGAATTCCCGATGTAATTCAAGCTTTAAGTCTGATGGCAATAGCTTGAGGAGTAAAGGGCACAATAAGTTACCGTAGCTATCAACGACAACACCCAATGACTCCAAACTTCTAATCTGCACCAGGATTCTGCCGTACAATTCTCTGAAAGCCCCCACGTCCTTTGTCACTCTAAGTGGTTTCAAGGCCAAGAGGTTGTTCATATGCACGTCGATCAACCTTTCCCTTTTTCCGAAGCGTTTCTTCAACAATTCAACGGCCTTATCGTAATTTTCCTCAGATAGGCAAAATCCTTCCACAGTTTGGGCCGCCGTTCCACCCAAGTAGGCTTTAAGATAGTTAAATTTATCTATCTTGGTCAAGTATTCATTCTTATTGATTGATGAATCGAAGGCATTCCAAAAAGTTAACCACTGGCTAATTTCCCCGTAGAATCTTTCCATTGTTAATTTGGGTAACTTAACCATCCCAGTTAGAGTCGGTCGACTGATTTCTCCTGGATATTCCTTCTTCGTGGCAGTTGCAGTTTCCCTCTGCATTCCTTCCGCTACCACCAGACTTCTTTTCTTTAGCAAATATTTCCACGCCACGGCCTTTTCCCGGTATTCCTCTACCATCTTTAGATCTTTCTCTAGATCTTTGATGTCAATCAGCTTACCGATTTCTTCGTCTACCCGCCTCAGTTCTTCGTAGACATCCGAAAGCTGCCCCAGCAGTTCCTCGTGGTCACACTCCTTGTGCACGTCATATTCCTCTATTCTTTTCCCGTACTTGGATAAAGACGTGCGGAGTATGGTTCTCTTCTTCTTGAGTCTCTCTAGTGCTTCTTCTCTCTCCATCTTCTGATCCAAAAAGGTTCCAAATATAAGCACGGCTTTCTCCTCGAGTCCCGGCTGGGATGCCAAATGTCGCGTTCAGCGGCGTAGCGCCCAGGCTCTATTTTGCCCAGACGCCCGAAGTCTCTTATTCTGGTCCCGGGGAGGAAAAAAACCGTGGTATCTCAAAGGTAGAGAAGAGCGATTCCCAAGAAGTCAAATCCGCGGAAGTGTCTAAGGCAGGTATCAACCAAGGCGTAGACCTCTCGAGAGCGGGCCGAGAAAAACCACACGAGTCTAACCAGTCAACATAATAGTTTATTTTTTGTCACGAATATATATACATATAAATATTTACATATGACAAATATGTTTCTTATAATGGATTAAATTTACATATATTTAGAAAAATATAAATCTATAAGAAAATTAACATTCTATTCCCAACAGCAGGTGTACTCAAACAAGTACATCCTGACGGTAACATCTACCCTGTACAATATTACAGTCGCGCGTTGCGTTCCTATGAGCGTAATTACACTATATCTGAACTGGAGTGCTTAGCCATTGTAGAGTGCGTTGACAAATTCCGAGTGTACCTCCTAGGTACAAGGTTTGTCATCTACTCGGATCATCACGCCTTACAATGGCTAAAGACCATAAAAGACCCCACCGGACGCCTCTTTCGTTGGAGCCTTCGACTCTCAGCTTACGACTATGAGGTCAAATACCTCAAGGGCTCGCGTCAGTACGAGGCGGACCTACTCTCCCGTAACCCTTTCTGTGGATTCCTATCCACAGGTCAAATAAAAGATCATCAGGGCGAATTACGGAGGGACACAAGGTATATCCTCAATGACAAGGACCTTATGACCATCATACAACGGGGTGTCACTAAAATAATTGTTCCACCATCACTCCGTGGCACCCTACTACAACGAGCCCATCGCGATATTAATCACCCCGGCATTTCGCAGATGACCAGACTGATCGCAGCCCAATACTATTGGGACGGCATGACAAATGACATCAGGACACATGTAAGAACCTGTTCAGTATGCCAATTGGTCAAACCACCAAAAGGACCTATCTACGGAGAATTGGGACAACTCCCCCCAGCGGTCCTGCCGTACGAACTAGTGTCACTAGATACTATTTCTGGATTCGCGAAATATGGAAATTCTCAGACCTTCTTACATGTCGTAGTGGACCATGCCACACGGTACGCGTGGGCATTTCCATCGCGGTCCACCAGCATTCTCAGCTATACCCAAGTGATTAAAAAGGTGATGCAGTTTGGTTCTCCTAAACGACTTTTGACGGATAGAGCTCCTGCCTTCACCTCTCCGAAATTTCGTAGATTTTTGGTTAGACATAACATTGGCCAACTTCTCACGACAAGCAACAACCCTCAGGCCAACGGATTAAGTGAACGACTATACGCCACGATTACTGGCAAACTTAAACTGTTGCGCCTCCAACAACCTAAGACGGCCTGGACAAAACTACTACCTCAGGTCCTTCAGGCTTATAACCATACCCCACATTCTGTGACCGGGTTTCCACCGTCATACCTTTTGTTAGGTAGTTTCCCGCTACAACTATCCGAGCATGTACAAAACTACCCAAAAATCGACGACGCCAGAGAATTGGCCTATCAAAGGACACACGAACGACACTTACGCGACAAAGCGAGATTCGACCAAACACATAGAGCTTCCGATTTTGAAGTAGGCGATCTCGTTTTGGCAAAAACATACCACCATCCAGACACTGGTAAACTGGCACCTTTCTTCTCAGGACCTTATGAAATACTGGAGATAATTTCCCCTCAAATCGTACGGATCAACCGCTCCAACCGACCTCTAAGTCGTGAGACAGATACAATTCATGTCAACAAATTAAAACACTATACAGAAAACGAACAATTTATTTCACCGCCCGTAAATGATCGAGACCAACCCAAAAATACCTTCAATTTCCCATATAAACACTTCAATCACACTCTAATCCATACTAAAACGGCTATTAACTCACGAAAGCAACATGACTACACTTACAATCAAGATGATCAAAGATATTTGAACCACTTATCTCCTGAAATCTTTACCAATTACTAACCTGACAACAAGAATTTACGAACCCAGTAGTATCTAAATAATTAAGGTAGAGTGGCCCAAAGCAAGTTTCCCCTCGATCTGTCCGCCTATATTCTACCTTTGCATCTAGAACTATTTTATCTTCGAAAACTAAATATAAGTCCATTCGACTTCCTCACCTACACACGGGACTTTTCCCCTCGGACTCGCTACACAAGTAACTACATAGATAAGTTAGATTGGCCCAGGGCAAGTCTCCCCTCGCTCTGTTCGCCGAAATTCTAACATTGTATGTAGTTCTATATTTACCTCAGTCCTGAGCTCACACAATTGCCAACCTCAACCTCATTTCTCGTACTCTACACTTATAGCATAGAAAGCCCATGACAAGTTTCCCCTTGCCATGTCCGCCTGAAAAATATCTTAAAGTGTAGAGTTCCCCAGTCTTAATGATCTTCAGAATTTCATCATATGTATGTGACTCTTCTTCTCGTTGTTCACACTCCTCCATATCACTTCCCTTATAGTACATTAGATTTTGTTGTATATAGCCTTTTATAACCTTGATATTTTCAAAGATTTCCTTAAATGTCAAACTCCCCGGTGTTGTAAAACTGCTTGTAAATAATATTTACTTGTGTACTATACAATATTTTATTTACATAAAACTATGTCACCATTACCTTAACTAATTTTAACTGTAAAATTATTTTCTCTATTCCTGGCTTCTCCAGCTTTAAATATACTTAAACCATGTTCAGCCTTCTTCAACGGGGGCCATATGTCATAATATATGCTCTTCCAGGATTAATAAAACAAACCAACAGCCAACGAGAGAGAGCTGGGCAGCTAAAGCGAGACACTTTAGACAACTAACTTACGACCATTTTTGGCCACATTCCTGAGGGGGGGGGGCGTCACCACCTGGCGACTTTCCTGGTTAGCCCCGGTTGTGTACACAGGGAAAACAGTCGTTCAGCGGATAACCTCTCGCTCGCTCTCTCTCGGCTGGCTGCCTGGATTATTGCTCTAAGAACTCGTCGTGTGATTATTTATCACCTCACCACATTATTACCACTATAGTGTCACATATATATATATATAAATCAGAAAATCCCCGACAATACGCTAATAGCAAGCAAAAAAATATTATAAAATCTAACCTCTTTAATTCGACATTCCAACGGTTCAGAGCTTTGGGTTAAAGTTATTTAAATGATTTCATCACAACATTCACTACTAGCGGAAATTTTTTTCTTCTGGGAGAAAAATATCCAAATGTATAATTGAAATTATATTTTTTAGAAAATACTATTGTAATAGTTTTATTAATAATGTGAGACCTCTCTTTTTATTTCATTTTTAAAAATGTTTTATGATTGATTTTATAAGTAACTAGCGGACGTACCCGGCTTCGCCCGGGTTTTACCCGAGTAAAGGTTTGTCTAACGAATCTCTCGATAAAGTGAACATTTTTTCCCGGACCCTTGAAAAATACTCGATAAGTTGAATAAAATCAATATCAATTGGTTCCCTCAGTATTTGGAAGTTAAAGGAATAGTATCTTGCCTTGGAATTGTATCATTATTCTTGTCTCAAATAAATTGCCGTGTCATCCTGAATTTTGTCTTTCCTAATTTTCTACATTACAAAATCATCGTATCATCATGATAATATTTAGAGCAGATTGTTGAATTATAACAGATAAATTTTATCTCAGGGAATAAATGAATTGGGAAGAAAGCGAATAAATATAGAAAATGAAAAAGGACACTCAAAATTTCATGTTAAAAATAATTATATTTAAAGAAATAATTTATGGCCGTTTTCTTTTAGGCAATAATCCTATTTAGTGCATATATATTTTCTAGCTGATTAATATTCAAAAGGCATGGATGTCTTTCCTCTTCTGTATGTTATTTCAAATAGCAGAACGTTACTCTCTAAGACATTTCATTGTTTACACCGGAGACTAGCGGCCGCTTAAGTTAAGCCTAAATTGGTCAGGAAGAAACAGAAATCGCGCGCGATGTCGGCGCCGATATTTGCGACGCATTGAAACTTTTAAGCACGGTGCGCATACGCTAACTACGGCTGGTATTCCCCACGTGTTAAGGTATTAAATTTTTAGCAAAAATATATATATATATATATATAAATATCGTTATTTACAGATATGTTTTTAATTATACCTAGAAAAATGTAGATTTTTTCCCACTTCTAATTCTAAAAATAATATATTAGGGTTCTTAGAAAATTATCTTCTTATCTGCTATCTTGTTTACACACCTGCTAACAGTAACTATTTAAAACATGCTGCGAGATATTATCTCTTTTTTTTTTTATTTGGTTAGCAGCCTCGTAAATAAAGATATTTCCTTCCTTCCTATACACCCATACCTCTGTAGGGAATCATATCATTTTATTTCTTATAATTTTAAATCATATTATTTTATTTCATATAATTTTATTTCTTATTATTTTAAATCAATAATTGTAAATACCAAAATAAAAAACAACAGCTTAATTCTAAATATATTATCATCATCAATTCTCATGTTATTGTTGTAAACAAAGAACACGCTTGTTTCCGTATAAAAACGATAATAAAATTACTAGCTAAATTTAATGTGATTTAGTAATTAATTCTCAAATTATAAATATTTTGTAACACACCTGCAGCCGCCCCTACACCTCGCTTTGCGTCGGAGTTACGTTCCAAAAAAAAAAAAACACGACACAAATTGAAACGACGCAAAGTGAAAATAAATTTTCTTTAGAAAACCATTTAATGATCGAAGATAGGTTCCAGGCTTACGAAAATACTACCTTTTAAAAATAAAATTGAACAAAGTAAAAATTTTTCAAACAAAAATAATTACAAAAAACGTATTCAATTAAACAAAATAAACTACATATTCATTTAATTTATGAAAATTTAATTAAAATTAATCACTGTCTGATGAGTCCATAGTGGCTGTTTTCGTAGGTCGGCTTTCTTTCACAAAAAATTGGTCCATTGTTTGTTGAACAGCTTTTTTTTTTTTCAACGTAAGATAAATTTCCTTGTAGCAATTGATATCCGTAGCTACCGCCTGGGACACTTTTAAACTCCTTCCGCTGTCAGGATCGTTTTTTTTTTTTTTTTAATCTCCATAGCTTCGTCAATCAAACACATCGCTTTAGAAGTTTGTTTGGAGGTTAAATTTTGTTCTTTGGGGATTTCTATTAAACGGTCACTGTCGTCTTCTTCATTAGCAAAATGCAATTCCAGTTGCAATTAGAGAATTCTTGGTTGTGCGAGGTTAGCAATTCATTTATGTCGGTCTCCTCCATACCTTCAAAATTAGACTCTAACTAAATTGGAAATTTCATGACGAACAGCTGGTGTACCATCAACTTTCGCAGCGCTTCGGTGAACACATTCAGGCCATATTTTGCGCCAAACACCATTCATGCAAGATGGTTTAACCTCTTCCCACGAATCAGAAATGAGAAAACAGCCTTTGCCATCTCCACAGCCTTTTCTCCCTTATCAAATCGTTGCAGAATATCTAATTTTGTCTCCAAGCTGATAGTTTTGTTAGTATTTTTGGCAATTCTACCAGCAGAGCCCTTTTCCTTCATATTTGTGTAAAAAAAAAATACAAATTTATGTAAAAAAGAATATAACTCTATCAATAAATAAATTGGGGAAATATTTACATCTTATATAAATATATGTATCTTTTTTGTAACCAAAAACACCACGTAAAACTTTATATGTGTAAATTTATTATTCTCTTTTTAAAAAAGCACAACACACTACATTACCTCACACTACGTAATTAAACTGAACTCTAAAATAAGCAAAACAAAGTGAAAATAAAATTGTATTAAATTTGCGTTGATTTTTAGTTAGAAAGGGAATCCCCAAATTTTGATGGCATGGCGCAATCAAAAACAAAGGTGTTGCCATATTTTAGGGAAAAAAATTCAAAAAAAAAAAAATATTAAAGACTCGAATCCAAAACAACGCAACTTCGAAAATCTAACGACGCACAGTGAAAATCAGTAAAAATTAAGCAGCGACGCAACTTCGAAAAAAACGCAAAACGAAACGACGCAAAGCGAGGTATTGGTGTATCTCATTCAGTACTTTTGTCTGAAGATGGTAACAACGCTGTTACCGAAACGTCACACACTATTTATTTAGATTTGGTCTTGGGGGGTCGGTGGAAGGTTGGTTAAACCTTTTGGTGTTCGACCGCTACGACCCGGGGTCGATTCCCGCATTGGACACTTTTTTCTGTTTAAAAAAAAAAATGCTCCAATGGCCCCCGATTCTTGCAAAAGTCCAACCCCACCAGCGAGTGCAAGTAACCAAACGGGGCTCTGGCACATTTGTAAGTGCAAAGTCGAACTGCTTTTCACATGTGTAGACATGTGGTGCACTTACAGTAAAAGCAGTCGCCCACTTCTACCCACCATGATTATCATGGCCTGTACCACGTGTACTAGGAATAAGCAAAGAAAGAAAGAAGAAGATTTGGTCTTATTACCTTGTGTTTATAATCTATAATCCAAATTGTGCCTTATCATTTATTTGAGATCTTTTTTTTTCATTTCGTGTACTAGTGTTATCAAAAAAGTTTCAGTATTTACAAGTTCTTATATCAAAGAATGTGTTTTTTTTTTTACATACACAAGTGTCTGAAGAATAATTTATAACTGCTTCTCAAACATTCTGGCGCATTTATCATTGAGGAATAATGAAATCTAAAAATGCTGCTTATGATTCCAAAAAAAAAAAAAAAATCCTGAAAAAAAATTGATTTCATATACAAGAAAATAAGACCTAATCCAAATAATTTAATAGTTTGTGACGTTTCGGTTGATGATGATGGCAACAATTCTGTTACCGAAACGTCACACACTATTAAATTATTTGGATTAGGTCTTATTACCTTGTGTTTATAATCTAAATTGTGCTCTATCATAAATTTGATTTCATAAAGTACAAATGGTGCCTAGCAGATTTTGTCTGAGACCTTTGGAATCTGAAATTTACCATACAATTCCAATGCTCAACTGCCCCGCAATGAGTTTTAAACCATCACAGATTTTAACAGTCAAGGGCCCATTTTCCACCAGTTTTACCTGGTTCCCAAAATGGTGCACTTCTTTTGGAAAATGGGCCCTTGACTGTTAAAATCTGTGATGGTTTAACACTCATTGCGGGGCAGTCGAGCATTGGAATTGTATGGTAAATTTCAGATTCCAAAGGTGGCAGACGAAATCTGCTAGGCACCATTTTATAAAGTACAAATATAATTATGTAAAGCACATGTGCTCCTGGTCAGGATATGCCATTTTTATTTTTAAATATAATTTTAATAAATTTTAATGTCACTTTTGTCTAAGGTGGTAAGAATGTGTTACTAAAATGTCTCACATACATTTACTTATATTTGGTATTATTACTTTATCTAGAGGGAGAGATAAACCTGGCTGCCATACTTCCTAGCAGCCTTAGGCTGGGTATTCCTTGGATATCTAACCAGTGGCTTATACCCTAATGCTACCACGTCTGCCACCATGTGAATACCAGACCTAAACAGAATCACATAACTGACAAAAGAACTTCCAAAAATATTAACACCAAAGACACAATGTGAATTTGTACTGGGATCAGGTGGATAAATTAAGAAAAGGCATCTCCTGACCATGCAACTAAAAGTTCCTAATGGCTTGCACCATCTGTAGGAATAAGTATCAACTAATCATTGTTTTTTAATTAATCAAGAAAAGTTAACTACACACATGTGTAGAGCTGTTGGCCCTCATCAGCCTGGTACAAATTGTACCTCAACGACCAAAAATCTGGTCTTCGGGGCTTCCTGAAAAATCATGAATCAGATATTTAGCCCGGAAGGGCGTGAGAACACCAAACAATGTGAAAAACCAACAGCCCGCAATGTGAATGGTTAGCTTTTCTTGATTAATCAAAAATGGTAGTTGGACAATTCTGAAATAATTAAAATTCAACGATTAGTTTATATTTTTTCTGACACATAACCCATCAACAACTTTTACTTGCATGATCAGGAAATGCCTCTTTTTTAAAAATGTATCCACCTGATCCCAGTACAATTTCACTTTTGTACAATTTTTCATATTGTTTGGTGTTCTCACGCAGTTCCTGCCTAAATTCCTGTTTCATGATTTTTGAGGATGCCCCAAAGACCAGTTTTTTTGGTCGTTGAGACCAATGACACCATCAAGTGGAAGGAGGGTGTTCGATATCTAAGAGTAATCTTGGATCATCACCTGTTCTCCCAAAACACATTGAGAGGGGGGGATAGGATTTACCTCGAAAATGCAGAAAAAAAAAAGATTACTCCTCTTGTTAAGCATCAAAAGTAAACTCTAACTACAGTAAAACCCCGTTAATACGAACCCCGGATATAGCGAACCTTCCCTAAGGCGATTCCCGATTCCATTCCATTGAAAATACCATCGTTA
>CP092886.1:136018880-136037457 GCA_030710605.1 Cordylochernes scorpioides | reverse complement strand
CTTTCGTTCGGTTGTAGCAATTCATAATTTAGCACACCTAGCTGGTCCACCAAATACACAGCATAATCTTCTCGCCATGAATATTTGGTTTGTCCGTCGATGATAAGGCACGGCCAGGGTAGCCATACGTTACCCGACGTTTTGGATTATCGTAATGGGCCCACTTTTCATCGCCAGTTACAATTCGATGATAAAACCCAATCCTTTTTTTAAGTTGGAGCAGTTGTTTATACGCGTCTCTTGCCCTCATTTCGTACGGCACCCAATTTCCTACCTTTCGGATCATTACTATTTCTTTTATGCGATTAAAAATGGCTTTGCGAGTTCCTTTTGCGTTTGTGTTGGATCTACATCGAGCCTTGCCTCTAATTCTTCATCCTCAAACTTCTCCGTCTCTTTCGTCTTCTCCGGGTATTTCTTAGTCTCCCCCCCCCCCCCAATCAAAATTTCCACTTTTAAACCTTACAAACCACTTCTGACACGTTCGTTTAGTTAGAGCTAGGTCACCATAAACTACGATGACACTCAGCAGATTTTTTCTTCATATTAGTAGTAATGAAGTAAAACTCCCCGCAAAAACACATTATTTGGTACAAAAGTTGACATTTTAGGAGCAAACAGAAACTAGGTTGTTTATACTTCAGAGAAATGACGGTTACTGAAAAAGGAAGGCTTATGATTATTGGTGAAACCGCATGGAGATTCACCCCTGATTTTAGCCAAGCCCTCCAATATAAATTTCTCATTCTTCCGTATAATGATTATAACATCACATTTTCAAAGAGGACGCTAAATGTTATTTTCAAATAAATTATGATCGTTTATTTCTAAGAATATAAATGGGCTTTGCTTAAATTCTGTTACTAGAATTTTTCTTGGAAATTCAGATTCTCTTGAGCAGTACTATCATTTTTTGCTATTTCTAAATATTTGTTTATATTTCATTCTTTACAGCCCTAAGTGATTTTTATAAGAAGTTGCTTTAAAATATGTCGAGAGAGAGGAAAGGATCAAAGTATCAAATATATATATTCCCTCTAGAGTTCCATCTATATCTCGGAAAAATCATAAATATCATAATTTTCACAAAGGAGTTGTTGGAGGAGGGGTATACACCATCGACAGCCACAACCCGGGATCGACTCCTGCATTGGAAACTTTTTCTGTTTCTCAGGTAAATAACATTAAGAAGTTGTGGAGGCATTAGATTAGGATGTTTCGGCATCACCTTGGTGTCATTTCTCGTTGAAATGTTTGAAGTAGTGGTTATCGGTAGGCGAGAAGTCGGACGAGTATGGCGGATGATCAAGAGAGTTTCAAAGTACGACTCATGTAA
The DNA here is from genome assembly GCA_030710605.1 of Cordylochernes scorpioides. Lineage (NCBI taxonomy): Eukaryota > Metazoa > Arthropoda > Arachnida > Pseudoscorpiones > Chernetidae > Cordylochernes > Cordylochernes scorpioides. Next base: position 136,036,121 of record CP092886.1, on the reverse strand, counting down.
CGTTGTCGAATTTTTTTTTTCTTTTAATCTGTAGCGGCTCCCAAATATTAACTTTTCATATTTTCATTATAAGTTTTAATTTGTTTAATAACTATTTAATTCAAATATTAAATTATATTATCTTATAAATATATAATGCTTATAAAATATACTTTATTAAAATTATATTCATTAACATTAATATCATATGAATTGTTGTCATATCAATATAATAAAATAATTATACATCATTCTAAATATAAATCATAAATCATATAAAATGTAAATATTTATCTATAATATATCAAACACATATATCTAACATTTTATAATCTAGAAATGATATTTGACCATACACACACAGATACAAAAATAATTTCAACATGTAGTATACAACAATTTAACCCCTTCTGATAATTTGTATTTAATAAATGTAATTAAAAGTTGATTTTACAATAAAAATAATTTGTTATCTGACTCCACCTAGAATTCCATGCCGCCCACAAATCAAAGCCGAGAGAAGATTCGTTGAAGATTTTGGTGCATCTTTTTATTTTCTGACGATGCATCTCCGCGGTGAGAGTATCACTTGGATTCAGGAAACTGTGATTAACGAGACCAACCGTAGATCTTTCCACACCGTTATCTTCCTCTAGTCCAATTTTGGTTTCAGTAAGTGTTTCGGAACCACGTCTTGGTCCAATCATTGCGCTGAGGGTCACAGGTTGTCATAGAAAATACTGTTGCGAGTATTGTCCTAAAAAAATAAAAACAGTTACAACTTCCGTTAACAGATGGCGCGCTTCAAGACTCTAGCCGATTCCTTCGGTTCGAACGAAGCGCGGCACGAGTCACGCGACGCCTGCGTTCGATCAACCGTTGTTGTTTTGAAAATTAAAAGCGATAGAACGTTTTTGGGGGATCCAAGAGCTGCAGAGGGGAGACAACGGCGTCACGGCTGGTGATCTACGGCGGAAGAAGCGGCGTTGTCGCAATAAAGACCGGGTGAAACACGCGACTTTACATTTCTCATCGCAAGTTACAATAAGTTCGAGAAACGGGTATTTCTTTAACGTAGAGGTAGCACCGACGGCACTTTAAAACGGAGTTCTTGTCTGTTTTTCATTCAATTCTTGCGGCACCCATTTTCGAGTTTTTCATCTTTCCAATTTGACATCTATGGCGAACAACTGAAGGATGTAGACATTGAGTACTTTGGCGACCTCTCGTGTAGTTTTTCCTCGATCTTTACCTTTAATTGGTCGTTTTCAACCTCTGACTTCTCTCCACAAACGTTCTCTTATGTTCTAGGCTGGTATCGCTGCCGTGACCACCTGCATACTGTGTTCAGAAGTGACTTCATCTACCATGCGCTGATAACATTTCAAGTTATTTTCGCCGCGTGTATAAAAGTTTGAGCTTTCGTGAAGCTAAGCAATCTTCAGAATAACATTTCTTATTACTGATACTATTACTGTTATTCCTGCATGTACCCTGCATTTCTATATACATTCTATATTCTTGTAAACTCTGAGAATCTGTATAAGACTAAAATATCTTAATCAAGTTTTTGTTGCTGTTGTTTTGTGTTGCTGTAGATATAAAATTTGGCATATTTTATTTATTTAATTAATTAAAGGGCTCTTTCGTGCCCGAAAGCTAGAGATCTGGAAAATAAATTTAAAAAATTAAAAATAAACTTTACCCTGGAAGCACGTTGTGTTCTCAACTTAATATTGGTACAAGGGATTATTTCACTCTAGCCCGAAACGCGTTCGTGGTTGACTTTTCTTGATTTATCACAAGAAATTGGGTTGGCCAAATATCACGGAGCAAGTTAAATAAACGTTTAGTTTATTTTTGCTCCACTAGATGGCGCTCTGCCATCTAGAAATGGTCATGTGAGCCTGGTCAGGATATGCCTCTTTTGATTATATATATATATATAATTATATATAAAAATATATTTAAGTAAAAGTCAACGCCTGATCATGCAACTAATCTTACTGATGGTTTGCGCCATCTATCTGAATCAATTTTAGCAACGTTTCGTTACACTATCTGGGATGACCTTTACTTGAAACTTTTATGCATTTGCACATCAAAATACTTTTTTTTTCATATTACTCATTTATCATTACTAACCGTACTAGCTCAATCGTTTCTTTTTTTCTCTCTAATATTCTTTATATGATCTATTTTTATCTATATATTTTGAACGTGGTTGACTTTTCTTGATTTATCAAGAAATTGGGTTGGCCAAATATATTTAGAACACGCTAAATAAACGTTTAGTTGATTTTTATTCCACTAGATGGCGCTCTGCCATCTAGCATGCTCATGTGAGCTGTCAGGAAATGCCGATTTTGTATTTAAGACATTATATTTCAACAACAAACACAAGTTAAAATTTATCTACTAAGATATAATATACATTATGGATTTTATTTTGTACTTGATCTACCACGATCTAGGTGATTTGCTCACATCTTATCCCATGTTCCTGTGGTGGTCGTCTAATTCCTGTATATGACCTCAACGTATAATAATCACACCGGTTACTTGGTGACAATTGGATCATTGTAATATTGTCCCCAACTAGCATGGCGAGTGACCGTTTAGTATAGAGTAACGCGAAGATAGCGGTTTTATTCTCCATTACTTAGTAGTGTTCCAGTCATTGGTCCTTCGCACATTCGACGGGGATTTGATTATATGTGTAAGTCTAAATACTAAAAAGAATAACAATAAATAGAGATTTTGTAACAAACACTTGGCTTCATATTGAGTTGAAAAATAAATAACCACTCCGGGTTTGGCGGAAATGCCAACCCGAAGAAAAAAGAGGTGGATCTTCCCGCAAGAGGACCTTCCGCCTGGATTCGGAGGACCAGAAGAAGAACCCTTTGTATCATAATCTATTTGCATCCATTATTCTATATCTAATTTGTAAAGTTTTATAATATTGTTTTTTTAGCATCTACTATGTTGAGCTTGTATTTTTTTGGAATAGTTCAATAAAATGTTTTAAATATTTTTTAAATCTTTGTTATGATAAAAAAAAGCTTTTGGTGTTACTCTTTAATAGAGTTACTTCTGCTTTATAAAACCTGGCCAACAGAACTGTGTAAGTTCAAACTGCTGCCAGGTGATGCTTATATTGGCAACTCTCTCTCTCTATGATGTTGATAAAATTAATTCAAGATGAAGTAGTTTGGAATTATTACATTCACATACTTCCTATTAACGCCTTTTTTTGCTTCTTTTTTTTTTTAACGGACGATTTTGAAATTGATTAATATTATTAAATGCTACTTCCACCAACGACTAAACAATTAGCGTTTAAATGTACGCATGCGCCTAATAGAATTATAATTCTTTTTCTCATCCCACAACTAGTTTATGAAATAAATCAGAGGAATTAAAAAAAATCATGAAAAAGGGAAAGTTAAATATGATATAGAGATGTGTGTAAAGAAAATAATATTTGACAAAGTCAGAAATTGTGTGTGTGATGGCTATAACAATTCGTATCAATAAAATGAATATTTATAATACAATATAATGCGGCTTATGATTATAAAACGACGTTTGACAAGTTTTACCGCAAATGTTTTTTTTTAACAGAACGAAAAATCGTAATTTATTTTAAGTATAAATAACGACTATTCCTATCCTTAGGGATGAAGTATATAAGGATGAATTGTGAAGAGTACTAATTAACGGTAAAATAACTTGTCAAACGTCGTTCAATAATCACAAGCCGCATTATATTCCATTATAAATTAACGTTATATAATATTTACGAACGAAAAAATATGTCTAGGGTAGCCTAGTGGACATGGCATCTGCCCGGTAAGCGGAATACTGTGGGTTCGTTTCCCATCCCTGGAAACTTTTATTTTTCCGTTCATCATTACTCTTCACAATTCATCCTTTCATACTTCATTCCTAAGGATAGGAATAGTCGTTATTTCTCCTTAAAATAAATTACGATATTTCGTTCCGTAAAAAGAAACATTTGCGGTAAAACTTGTCAAACTTCATTCTAAAATTAATATTTGTTTAATTAAAACACTATAATGCCGGTCAAGCAACCTCCATCTTTGAAATAATACTATATCAGGATTCCCTCCCTCTGAGAGAATAGAACGTATTGGAAAATAGTTATTTTTGTTTTTATTACTTTAATTTAATAAGGGCGATTAAGCACAAAATTCGCCTTCATTTCAAATATATATGCATAGATACTAATTACACAATATTTTCTCTCTCATCATGGTATTATTCAAATAATACCAACTATATGCCAAATTGTTTTTAAAATATAACTTATATATAAATAAAATGTTTCTCAAACAATTCCAATTAGGTTATTGTGAACAAATTTCTTATTTTCACAAATGGAAATGTCTATACACAATGCAAAAAGGATTTCACGTAAGTTTTGGTCCATTTAGGCGGATTAGGGGGAGGTCGATAAAAAAACGACAGTCCTGAGAGAAATAATAAGACGCCCGTAATCTCGTCTCCAGAGACAAACATGAATAATTCCGCGCTAATGGATTTTGGAATGGCTCAAATCCCTTTAGAAGGAGCGAACTTGGGAAAATTAAATATATCGGCTGCGTGACTATTGTTGTGCTTCCAAATAACAGGATTTGTTCCAGCGCGCCGCTATTGTAAACTTATTGAAAAGTTTGCTTCTTTTGTAAAATGGTGCAAGACACACATTTAACAGAATAGAAGTAGAAAAACTGTTTTTACCAAACTCTTATAAGAGAGAGAGAGAGAGAGTTTAGAAACCTGCCATCGCAATGCTGAAATTGTAAATTTATTAAGAGAAATGCGAGATAGCTTATCTAAAATTTCTGATTTTTCCCAAATAAAAACGATGTAGAAGGGCCATGAGTAGGATTTACACTATGTAACCCATTTTATGTACATATTTGGTCGTGAGTGTTATTTCCTGCTTTCTTATGTCTGAGTTTATGAAATGATCATTGTACCTTCCAAAGTTTGTTTTTGTGCGCAGGAGAAAATTTGTTTTATATTTTGTATGTCGCCTTATACGCAAAGGTAAAAATATATATCGTTTATAAAATTGATTTTTTTTTTATTTCAAAACACAAATAATTGACAAAACCAAGATATTTGAAAATGAAATTGAATGCCATCTCTTTATTTTTGAAAATATAAATTATAATAATTATTAACGATATTTTTTTGTTGTATTTTGAAAAAAAATTATAATTATCAAACGAAAGGATAAAAAATCTTATTGAGAGGGCTTGGCTCATCAGTGGTGAATCCTCCCAGTGGTTTCGCCAATTTTATCTACCAGACCCCTGCAATTATTATAAAATCTGTTTTCATTATATCGTCTGCCTCTTGAATTCTAATCAGAAAATTGTTACGTTGAGTAAATATTGTTAAAATATCCTTTTTGTGATTGTAAAAATTGGCGAAATCGCTGGGAGGATTCACCACAGATGAGCCAAAACACCATTCAATGTATATTTCTATTTTTTTGCTAGTTAGATGTAGAAATTTGTCTTTCAAAATACAACGAGAACCCCATAGCTCTAATGATGTTTCTACTTCATATTTTACCAAATATTTTGATATATTATCAATGATATGATGATGATATAGAGAAAAGATCAGGTGAATAAATTAAGAAAAAAAAAAGGCTTCTTCTTATCGTGCAACTAAAAGTTTCTGATGGAAATATCAACTATTCGTTGATTTTTAATTATTCCAGAGATGGCCAAATACCCATTCTTGTTTAATCATGAAAAACTAACCACGTACGCGTTTCGGGCAGTTGGCCCTCGTCAGCGTGGTGCAAGCTGTACCTCAACGACGAAAAAAATTTTTTTTGGTCATTCAGGGATCCTGAAAAATCCAGATTTTTTGGGTCATTCAGCTTTCACCATGCTGACGAGGGCCAACAGCCCGAAACGGGTACGTGATTTAGAATGGGTCTTTGGCCAACTCTGGAATAATTAAAAATCAACGAATATTTGATATTTATTCCGATAGATGGCGCAAGCCATCAGCAACTTTTAGTTGCATGATCATGAGATGCCTTTTTCTTAATAGAAAAGTTGTTATATAGTGTTACCAAGAGAGGTTAGCGACTCTAACCTTGTAACGTTGATAAAGATTCAATTTCTAATTTCAAGTTAACAAAAATATGGCTTTAGAGCCCTGTTTAGCTACTTGAATTTTCTGGTTCGACTAGATTCCTTCTTCTATAAATATGCATATTATATTAACACGTATATCTCTTTCTGCACACATCGGGCTTTCAGAAATTTTCTTGGTTTATTCATGATGAAAGTATTGTCAAGAAGAAAATACCATCGATAACTAAGTTAAAAATAGAACAATCCATACAAACCGACCAGGCTAAAATAGGCAACTCTTATTTTTCTATCCCCACTATATATATTTACACAGCTCATTTTTGACAGAAAGCAATTTAGTAAAACGCTACGACGCCCAGGAAAGAATACTCGGATCGTTTTCCAGGAAAACTATATGAATATTTTCCGAAAAAACAATACAAAGTGTTATCTTTGAGACAACAATTGAAAAACTTAGTTATCTAAACTTACTATCTTTCCGACTGCCAGAGTATTAGTGAAGAAAGAAGGACGTTCTTTTTAAAAGTTAACGACAGCTAACTTTGGTCAATTAAAATGATTTTACCCAACGCCATATCAAGCGCTGGGTTTTTAGGGGTTAAATGCTTCCAAGATGGTTGATTAAACGTTGAAGATGTTGCACCACGGGTCCCTCTTTCACGTCAAAAACGAATAAAACATTTTTAAAAATCAACAATTTAACCCTATCTTACATTCGATTAATTGTTCGTGAGATTCTTTAACTATAATAATGGACAAAAATGCGTAAGATAACATGTGAGGAATTTTCACTTATGATCCAGAAACTAAACGTCAAACCCGCATTAGAAGGGGCCAACTTCGCTGAGAGTTAAAAACGCTGGAATGAGCACATCAAAAATCAAATTATTGATTAATATGTTTTTGGTGTTCAAAAGATTGAATACCAGGTTCCTGTAGGTCAAACAATTAATCAACATTACCATGCTCCAATGGCTCCCGATTCTTGCAAAAGTCCAACCCCACCATCGAGTGCAAGAAACCAAACGGGGCTCTGGCACATTTGTAAGTGCAAATTCGAATTGCTTTTCACAGGTGTAGACATGTGGTACACTTGCAGTAAAAGCATTCACCTACTTCTACCATGATTATCATGGCCTGTACCACCTGTGTACTAGGGATAAGTAAAAAAAAACATTACCATCTTGTGTGAGATTCCTGTTAAACTCGGTAGACGAATAAGTATAAAACGACCCGATTTGTGGAAGAGCAAATCATCGGTTTTTCATCATAGCAACACACAGTGGTTTATACTGCGTTGTTTGTCAAGACGTTTCTGGCAAAGTATAACATCCCAGTGTTAGACCATCCAGCTTATTCGCCTGATCTGGTATCATGTGACTTTTATTTATCACTCCCAAGGTCAAATATATATGAAAAAACAGTATTTCAGACCGATGAAGCTATGAAAGAAAAATCGACAAGCTTCATGAAGGAGCTCGCACAGAAGACTTCCATTATATTGATATATTTTTAAAATATGCACATATATATTTTTTATGGAGATTTCACTAAATATGTATAAATTTATAATAATTTTTTTTATAACCTCAGTGTCGTTATTTTATAGCCACACTATGTATTATTTCAGTAAACATTGGTAATAATATATTGAAACAAGCTAACATAAGTAATCATAATTTATCTGATGATTGTTAGCATTTAGGTTCTTCTGCCGTATTGGCTAGCTACCCGAGCTGTAAACAACGTTGAGGAAAATTTTAACCTTTATGATTACATTATATCTAAACACCAATGTGCACATATCAATAATATATTTCTCAGGTTTTACAAATTCTGATTATTTAGTAGACAATTTTTTTTTGACAATTAAAATAATTTTATTGCCATCTTGTCAATACATGCAAAGTGCACAGTCTGCACTATTTAAAAAAGATAATATGCATATAATAATTCTGCTTTGTGGGGATTTTAACTCTAGGCATCCCGTCTGGTATGATCGAAAGACAAACTCAAATGGTCACAAACTTCATTCAATAGTGAACCAACACAATCTCTTCGTCCATAATATTAAAACTACAACGTGTCGTAATTCTAGCGTGATCGACCTGACTATCTCCAACAGAAATTCAATTAGTCTATTAAAAAACTGGAATACATCCATAATGACGGACACCTCCGATCACGTGACAATAACCTACGAGATCGTTAGTAAAGACAACAGTCATATAGACGGATATAAATCAACGTGGAAATTCAGCGAAACTGACGCAAACTGGAATGCATTTTATGAAAAATTTTCCTCCCCCGAATTGCTAAAAAATTCCGAAAGTGTAGATAGAGCTGTTTTAAAACTCACAGATATTATCAGTGAAGCAGCTTACGCATCCCTCAAGTTAAAATCAACCATAAACAAAAACAAAGTCAAATTCAAGTGGTGGACGAATAAACTTGAAAAAATGAAAAATGATTTTAATTATATAAGAAATTTATTCTATCGCGCGAGGCAAAATAATTAATGAAATTTTTTTTAAAGCTGCTCGTAACAAATATAATAAAGCCATTAACAAGGCAAAATTTAAAAGCTGGAGATTCTTTCTCGAAGAAAACGAATCAACTAATCCTTTTGGGAACACTTATAAAACTTTCAAAACTTTAAAAGCATCATTTAACACAACGGGGATTCCATTGATAGACAACGCACCGGATTTTGCTAGGACTTCAAAAATGGAAAGTTTATTGAACGATCTTTTCCCGGACGATGATATTTCTTCCGAGGAGGAACTTCACAAAGCAACTAGATATTACTCGCCAATTTACAATAATATAAACAAAGTGATCATAAGCCTAAAAGATATTGAATCAATTATTGTATTATTGAAAAATAAGAAAGCACCTGGATCAGATAATATTAGCAATAATATGATAAAATACGCCTACCCTAGGATTTCCATAATCCTCCATCAAATATTCGAAAAATGTATAAGTTTGGGATATTTCCCAGATTATTGGAAAAACTCTTTTGTGAAAATCATTCCTAAAGTAGATAAAACTAGTTATGATGTTAGTAAAAGCTACAGACCAATTTCCTTGCTATCAAACATTTCAAAAATTTTCGAAAATATAATTAAAAATAAACTTACTACCTTTTATGACGAAAACAATTTGATGAGTCATAGACAACATGGCTTCTCCAGGCATAAATCAACAATTACTGCTATGAAAGAGCTGACTGAAACTATTCTGGAACACAAGCAAAGAGAACTGACGGCGTTGATCGCAGTGGACTTATCAGGGGCTTTTGATAATGCATGGTGGCCAGCTATAATAAAAAGAATGGATTTAGACAACGTTCCCAGCTCTCTGATTCAAATCATCCAATCCTATTTGAATAATAAAAGGACAGTTTGTCTGTCATACGGTGGCAAAACGGTCTCCAAAAACCTTACTAAGGGATGTCCTCAGGGTAGTCCACTGTCACCGTTATTATGGAACATCTTGCTAAACGATATTTTAATTAATTTTAAATCAACAAACGCTGATATTATTTGCTACGCGGACGACATCTCTATTATATGTTGGCATTATAATTTAGAGGGTCTAAAAACTGAGTTAGTGAACACCCTAAACTATGTCACTCAATGGTGTCGCTCAAACAAGTTAAAAATAAATCCAGAAAAAACAAACTTGATTCACTTTCACAATTTCCATAGGTTCCAGTTGGAATTTCAAAAAACCGTCATGAAGCCTTCAAATGAAATCAAAATTTTGGGAATGAAATTATCTAATCATAGGTTCAAAACAAAAATAAATTTCACCCCGCACATCAATGAGATTTTGCATAAAGCGCATCGCATGAAAAATCTGCTTTTTTCCCTCAGCGGCAAAATATGGGGTATAAACTCTAATAAAAGGTTAATTTTGTATAAGACGCTAATTAGACCTATTCTAACATATGGAGCTGAAATTTGGTTTTACCAAATAAATAACCGCTGTAAACAGAAATTAAATTCGATGCAATACCAAATTGTTCTTTGGGCCACTAGATCGTTTAAAACATCTTCCTCAAATTGTGTCCACTGTCTGGCAGAGATCCCATTCCTGACTGATTTTATAGAATCAAGATTGATTAAATATGAATTGGACCAACTAAGCGAGGAAGACCAACGAACGTTCAGTCCACATTCTCCTTCAATAATAAATGGATTTTTAAGAACAAGAATGGAAGATATGTTTTCTAATACAAGTGATCACTTTCGTCTCTTTTTCCCTTTGGGCATTCCAAAATATTTCCGCCCTGACTTTTACAATGTGCAATTCGTTACTCGACATGGAAATTTCGGAGATTTTCTGTTTCGAATAGGAGCTATAGACGATCCGGGATGTTTATGTGGAAAGAGAAAGCAGGATTCCAGTCATCTGCTTCTTGAGTGCCCAATCTTCCAGAGCTACAGAAACCGGGAAAACATCGAATGCAAGGATCTTTTTATGTTTGTAAATAGTAGGGACTCGTATTTTAAATTTAGAAAATTCTGTAAATATATCTATGATTTTCTCTCTTGGTTAAAAAACCTTAATAATTACCTATTTGTATATTTTTGGTTTGTTTATTTTGTTGGTTGTGATGTAAAATCAAGAATGATTTTAATGTCCTCTTTCTTATCTTTTCAAATCTTGTAATTATAATTTTTTTTTTTTTTTGTAATATAGTATCTGAATTTAGTGTTGTTATTGACGCAAGCATCCCTTGTAGGGATATCGCGTCTGATTTGATAAATAAATAAATAAATGTACAATGAACATGGTGCCTCTGCCAGCGCTGCAGAGTTTGATGGAGAATCGCCAGTGGGTCTCCAGCGACACCACGCATTTCGCGATCTACGAAGAATACGTAGATCGCGTATTTAGCCGCTGAGAAGATAGTGTTGGCGTGGTAGACAGATCCGTCCTGTTTAAACTTACCACTTTACGGCCTTGAAGGCTGTGCTGAGATTGCAGCGACGCGCAGACAGCCGTATTATTCCCCGTGACTCGTTATTAAAACTTCCCGTTACCTAGCGTGAAGATACTCAATGGCATAAAGTTGGGACACTGTTGGGTGTTCACGGGTACGTGACCGTCTTTCTCCCTGAGTGTCCTGTCCTCTTCTACATTATGTCGCCATATGGGGGTATTATAAAGAACCTGCGACCTGAAGTTTGTGTACTGAATCTTTTACTACGTCAGACCTTTCAGCATGGCACATGCTCTTGCGATGGCTAACCAGAAAAATTCTACGTATCTCTTTGTCACAAAAAAATGTGCCACGAAAGAACATTATACGGGGAATAGCTCTACAGATATTTCAAAAATCATCTTCCAAGATTCGAACCTGGAAATACTCTTATTCGTATTCAGACACGTCAACTGTTTCTCTATGTCAAATGCATTCTTAATGGCAGGAAGATGGCGCGAAACGCAGTCTTGGCGCTGATTGGTCTACACAACAAAGTGTGCCTGTGCATCATTATATAATAGTTTGTAAAATTAAAGATACTTCGGGCAGTATAAATCTTTTTATTATCTCGACGTTTCGACAAAAATCTTTTGTCCTCGTCAGGAGCGAACAAAAGATTTTTGTTGAAACGTCGAGACAATAAAAAGATTTACTGGCCGAAGTATCTTTAATTTTACAAACTATGAATGCCGGCCAGGCAGCCTCTATCATTACGATATATAATAGTTGTTGCTTTGGTGTGGTCCAGTCTCGCATACGTTATTTAAAATTTTTTCTCCATTCTGTAAGTCACTAAATACATTTATAATATTCCCTATGTAAAACTAAATAAAGCCTATTAAGTTTGCGTTGCTAGGCCAGTCGTTTTTACTAGGAAGGAAGTTGAGAAAGTACTTCCAACATTGCTTATATAAAAAATAACAAATATAACATATATTTATATATTTAAAATAAGGCTTATTTTGTATTTAAAACGTTTTATTAATCCAATATTTCGATGGACCAATCGTCCATCTTTTACGAGGTTTTTGTTATGAAGCGCACAGCAGGTCGCGTGCTTCAGGTGAGCCACGGACGTCTTACAAGCTTTTTGGGAGATAAACCATCTATTATATACATTCTAAATAAATTTTAATTTAATTTTATTTAAAATGTATATAATAGATGGTTTATCTCCCAAAAATATTGTAAGACGTCCGTGACTCACCTGAAGCACGCGACCTGCTGTGTGCTTCATAACAAAAACCTCGTAAAAGATGGACGATTGGTCCATCGATATATTGGATAAATAAAACGTTTTAAATCCAAAATAAGCTTTATTTTGTAAATATTTATATTATGGATTTCTCTAAATTCAAAATATTTATATATCTAAAGAGACAAAGGTCGCCTCTCCCGTCAAAATAGACGTCAAAACTAGACGCCATCTATTGACCATATTTTGACGTCTATTTTGACGGGAGAGGCGACCTTTGTCTCTTTAGATCAATATCCTCCCGGCAAAAAAATCCATCTATATTTATATATATCAAAAGGAAATCTAGGTGCTAAGTGGACTAGTATCCAAGATATATACTGAAAGTAGACAAAACTGTACAAGAAAAGTGTACACAAGTAGACTAACTAAAAAAGGTCTAGGTGACGCAGAACAAGCATAAACCATGCTATATACTTTAAAATGTAGGATGTACAGTGGTACCTCGACATACGAGTTTAATTCGTTCCGCAACCTTGCTCGTATCTTGAATTACTCGTATCTCGAAGCAAATTTCCCCATACAAAACAATTGAACTACCATTAATCCGTTCCAACCTCCAAAATGTCACCCCAGTTATTTTTGTTACGTGGTTTTAAATAATAAAAACGTATTTATAAATATCAAATATTTATTGCACAAAAACAAAAAAGAGAATGTAAAGAAATAAATTAGATATCCTCACTGGTCTTTGCCTTTTTCGCTTTATTTTTCTCGCTTTCATCTGTAGGCCGTTTAGAAAAAAACATGTCCAAGGAGGTTTGGTTCTTCCTCCCTCTCAGAATGTTCCGGAAATGAGTTAGGCAAGTGTCATTAAAAAGGTCAGATGCACGACCTGTTGCAACTTTTTCTGGGTGTTTTTTTTCCACGAACTGTGAAACTCTCTCCCACATTCCTAAGATCTCCTTTATATCACTTGTAGAAATAACCTCCTCCTCTGACTCCTCAAAACCAATTACTTGCATAACCTCAGTATGCTGCTGTGACTGTAACTCTTGTATCTCCTCAAAACAAAACAACAACAACAACAAAAGTACTGGTCAAAAAGAAACATTTAAAAGCACAGATTAATATCTTCAACACTACCGAACCGAACTCGTATCTCGAATTTCGCTCGTAACTAAAAGCAAAAAATCACTTGCTCGTCGGCTCGTATCTCGAAAAACTCGTATGTTGGGGCGCTCGTATGTCGAGGTACCACTGTATATAAAATGACTGGCAACTGACAAAGCTCTTAACAACGAAAAAACGAAACGTGAAGGATTTGAAGTCATCTATTAACTATGTTTAGCTAAACAGATAAAATCTAGGGATTACCGCGTGTGTGTGCCATATTATATATATATATTTTTCAAGAAGTACTCCGAGTGGCGCGGAGCTTCCACTTTAACCTTTCAATATATTGTTTGGTCTTACTACGCGGGTACGAATGACGACGGTATTACATATGCGCAAAACCAGGCACTTAAACACCAGTCCCAAATAAAATGGAATCACACCTAAATCTAAATATTGGATTGAAAGATAAGTTAGATAGCCCCAAGAATAATATTATAACATTTAATTTATATTTATCACTGAATTATTTATTTTTAATAATCTGTTGCTCTTGATGATGATTCAGAAACATCTAGAATCCTTCTTTACATCTGTAAATTAATTTGATGATCGTTTCGGATTTTGATCTTTATATTTATATATAGACTCATAATTAAAATATTTTATCTTATCTTATCGATAAATTTTACTTGTCTAATTAATTACTTTACACTATAATATTTTTTTATAAAGCATGGTCCAGAGGGACATTCCATCAATAATCAAAATAGCAATAGAACAATCTATCCTAGATAAGCACCACCACAATCTATCCAAAATGATCAGGTTATAATCTTTATTTATCACATCAATCTCTAAAGAGGTGTGTAGTCACAATGTTAGATAATACAAAAATGATTTTATAATACATAAGTCGGCGTGTTATAATTGGCTAGATGTAGTACTTCTGGATCTCCGTGTTGAAGGGCATGTTAGCCCGTAAGCTTGAGAAATAAAAGAAATGAGAAAATAAACCAAACCCTAGATTCCTTATTGATTGTGTGTGTCAAAATAATACATAATCTGTTTATAAAATAAATATATAAAATTGAAATTATTATTTAAAATATTTGAAAAATAATATTTTATAAATTGCTTACATATATACAAATAGGCGAATCTCAAACCTGAAGTAACACTTCAACCTTTCCAGCGGTTGTCACGCCCTCGTGAATGACCTCCTCATCAATTCTCTCAAAATACGGCTTGAGTCGAGACACGTGAATTATCAGCGGGTCTTGGCCACGACTATTATATATTTTTCTGTTCTATTAAATAGTTTACATTAGACATCTTCTTCTTCTAGTAATTTATATGGGTCAAAAGTTTTCCTCAGAAAATTTTCGCACTTTCTGATTTTCTTATCTGGTGTTCAAACGATTAACAACTTCTTTCCAAATTGTTCATAACTCATCTTATTGTGTTTTTATCGTATTTTTCATTCTTTTCAGAATCTTCTTTGTCTTGTTTATCACTACATGTTTAGTCCTGGTTGTTTATCTAAGTATTTTTTCTATATATTCATCATAATCATCCATACTGATGAATAATTACCCATACTGGTACCTACAGGACAGGCAAAAATTGTCCTGGTGTGGAACTAACACCTACCAACATATTCTCATGCCCAGCAATGGCCGTAGCCTTGCAGAAAATTGACATGGACCCAGAGCTTTACACATCCAAGATAGAGGACATTGCGACTGCTGTAATAGAGATGCATGGAGACGTCTGAGGCTCTTCATTGGACACGACAACAACAGCATCCATACGCTTGTCCACCGAGATATTTTCACCGTCCAAGAGGGAAATAGCCTCCCTCCAAAATAACAGGAAAAATGGAGAGTAACTCGTGGTTTTTCTCACTTGTATTGTGGTGTTATGCGCGTGGGTGATAAAAGGAAGGATATCGTCCCAATTCTTCTGGTCCGTGTTCACATACATAGTGATCATGTTAATTAATGTTCTATTTAGATGTTCTGTTAGTACATTAGTCTGAGGTTGGCAGCTCGTTATGAAGCAGTGTTTGATCTTACACATTTTCATCACTTCCTTCATTAAATTATCTGTAAATTGAGAACCCCTGTCGCTAATAAGATACTTTGGGGCCCCGTGACGTAAGAAAATATCTCCGGTTGAAATTTTGGAGACTTCTTTTGCTGTTGCTTCCGAGACAACCTTGTTTCTGCATACCTTGTGTAATAATCTGTCAGTCCAATTATCAATTTTTCCGATTATTTTTTTAGATGGCAAGGGACCAGCAAAGTCAATTAATTTTTCTCAAAAGCACACAGGTGGAATAAGTTGTAGTAGTCTAGAAGGTAACTGATTTGAGCTTTTTCTACTTTGATAAAGATGACATATTTCCACGATTTCTGAAACATCTTTCAACATAATAGTGCCAATAGCATTTGTTATTTATTCAGTACATAGTTCTGGCGACACACAGGTAGCCATTCAACATATGATTGTGATATTTTGTCATAAATAATTCCTTTCTCTTCTTTAAAATCACAAGCAACAACGCCCTACCGTCAGGGTCTGGGTTTTTCTTATAAAGGCATCTATATTCTTCTTTAAAAATTTCTGTAACTGATATTTAGCTTCCACTAAGGATCTTAATATTATAAATAAAACAATCATCTTCGTCTATTATTTTTGATTAGAAAATAACTTCTCATAAACTTCATCCCGGTTCGATTCCGGTAAGTGTCCTCTTGACAAACCATCGGCGTCCAAATGCTTTATTCCTGATTTGTGTATTGTTTCGAAATAGATTTCAAGGGTCCTTAGTGCCCATCGTGTTAGTCGACCAGTAGTGTCTTTTAGATTCTTGAGCCAGAATAATGCGTGATGGTCGGTTATTATTTTGAATTGCCTTCTATATTGGTAGGGTCTTAATTTGGACATCGACTGCACAAAGGCTAAGCATTCTTTTTCGATAGTCGAATAGTTTTTCTCGGGTCTGCTTAGAGTTCGACTCAGATATCAGATTACCTTTTCTCTTCTCCATTGATATTTTGAACTAGTTATAAAAGTTGGATCCCAGAAGATGAGTAAACAGCCCAGTCGAACCATTGCTATCAAAATAAATATTAGCGATAAACAAAATGTTTGACAATTCATTATTCTATTACAGCGTGTGTGTGTGTGTCCCAAAATAACGGATTTAATGTTTGATTTATCCTAAAACGAGAGTATTGAACCGTAATAAATTAATTTGTGTTTTGTCAGATTCTCCATGTTTATATGTACTAATATGTTAAGTTTCGATTTTGTGCAAACTTATTTTGTCGTGTTTTTAGGATGTCAAACAAACGTAGTGAATTTATTGAGCTGTTTCGTCAAGAAAACGTTGAAGTAAAAATATTCGGCTGCTCAAAGTACCTCAACAAACTATGTCTAAAAGGCCATCCATCGCTTCAATGAGCTTGGCCATGAAGGCGACCGTGCCGGACGAGGAAGAAAGCGCACCGCCAACACTTCCGCTAATTGGAAGATCATCATAAAGCGACTTCAACGAAATTCGAGGGTTTCCATGAGAAAAATAACCCGTTAGACCGACATAAGCAAGTCGTCGGCACATCGAATAGCGAAAAAGAAACTCAATCTCAAGGCGTACAAGCTACAAAAAGTTCAGCTCCTCACGGATGAGAACAAGCGCGTACAGATGGAGAGATGTCGCCAACTCAAGCATCGGGTCACTGGTCAGCGATGGGAGCGCATCCGCCTCACGGACAAGAAGCTGCTCACCCTCGATC
>CP092886.1:135967506-136018780 GCA_030710605.1 Cordylochernes scorpioides | reverse complement strand
GTATAAACCGCGGAAGAAATTCCTAATAGAACACCGGACTTTCTGACTATAACGGCGGAGGGAGATAACCAACCTTCTGATCCGACTCAGTTCGGGGGTCCACCACGGCTTTGACGGTCTTGTAGTATTGGAGCGTCTCCCCATGGAAGAGTCACAAGCTGATTGCAGGATGGAAGTCAGAAGGAGGACCACCCTGTCAATATCTTCTGGGCTAGAGGCCTCGTTTAATAAGGTAGTTACACCATCAAATTATAGGGGCATTGCCCTTATAAGCAACTTGTCAAAACATTTTACATCCATATTAAAAAATAGACTAAGTAATTGGATTGAAAATAGAAAACTCATAGCGGAAAATCAGGCAGGATTCAGAAAGGGCTACTCGTGCAAAGACCATATCTTCACGCTTACGTCACTAATTCAAATGACATTAAACCGCAAAAGGAGGAAACTTTACACATTCTTTTTTGATCATAAAAAGCGTTTGATACAGTTCCACATCTACTATTATGGAGAAAGCTTGCGCTTGTTGGTTTAAGTGGGCGATTTATCAAACTTATACAGAACTACTATGCTCAAATGATGGCAGCGGTCAGATGGAGCGGCTCTTTTACAGAATTTTATCAAAATACAATCAGGTGTTCTTCAGGGTGAACCTCTTTCACCGTATTTATTTATTATTTTCATTAACGATCTGGTTGCTACGCTGGATGATTCTGACCTGCCAGGTATATACTTACCGGGCCATGGAACTATACACCTGCTCCTGTTCGCGGATGATATAGTCTTCCGTGGTGAATCCAAGATAAGTATCCAAATAAACATTAATTTAATAAAAAATATTTTGAGGAAAATAGTTTAACTCTGAACCAATTCCAGTCTAAAATCGTAGCGTTTCGAAATGGAGGCCGCTTGGCTAGATCTGACGTTTGGTTTTGGGGCCAACAACCTTTGACAGTTACCTCAAAATATACGTATCTTGGCTACCCCTTAACAATCAAGAATCCAACTGCTTACGTGGCGCAGCACTTTAAAAGCAAAGCATTGATTGCTACAAACGCAGTATGGAGAATACTATCTAAGTCAAGAACCATATCGTTCGGAGCAGTGATGAAATTACTTGACTCCATAGTTTTATCCACGTTATTATACTCGGCCCCACTGTGGGCGACGAATCAGATAGGAGTTGTAAACCAGATCCAGGATATTTTACTTACGGCGATTTCTTGACCTTCGCAAATTTACACTCCGGGCTATATCTTACGAACAGAAACCGAAAGGATGTCCCTTGAATTAAACATTACGAAATAGATTCTAAAGTTCTAGATACGGATTTTAAAATGGACAGGACAAGATTACCTTATGTTTGCTTGTTCCAGCTCTAGGAAGTTTCAATTTTGGGAAAAGCGGGAAACAACTTTATTTATAACCTGAATAACCTCATTGACTCTTGGGGTTTTTCTTTTCTTAAGAACTGTGAAGATTATATGGTTTTGCGAGGAGAAATGCCTAGAATAGTTCAAACCACAGTGGACCAGCTACTCCAATTTGACCGAGCTAAGATACAAAACTCAACTCATTGTATTCACTATCAATCTCTAAGTAGCTCCTTTATGACGGAGGACTACTTACTATCAAACCTCTCTTTGAAAATAGCCCGTCAAAGGATTCTATGGCTATTTTCCCCCGAGGATATCACGGGATTTTGGAACAGCGACCCTTTAAATTTCTACTTCTGCAATGCTGGCGTCCAAAAAATTTGGTTCATTATCTATTCCATTGCCCATTCCTACAGGAAAAGAGACTGTAAATTCGCGAAATTTCGGGGCTAACTCACTATAATGAACAACATGTATATACAATTTTTACTACTATCCAGCTGGATAAAACATTTGTTTATAAATATTTAAAATTTTTCAAGGCGATTGACAAAATGAGGGAAGAAGTGCTCAACTCCCCAGACAACGGCTGATTGCTCCACCTCCCCTCTAAATTGCTTTTCCTCCTCACTCATGTACATACATATATAACCTTTTAAGGGAATCCCCTTGTAAGACAATAGTGTCTTAATGAAGGTTTTTGTTGTTGTTGTTGTAATAGGGTAGTTACCTGGTGGAGAGAAGAGTTGAGAAAGGATTTAAAGGTCTGTTCTTTACATGAGGATTCAACCCAGGAGGATTTTGTCTCGTTATTGACCATGTCTAGGAATGTAGTCCAGATAGGTATATGGTCAGTAAAGGCCATTTCATCTAATAAACCTCTAGTGACATGGATAGCCGGTGAGCTGGATGCCAGAGTTACATCTATAGAAGAAGATAAAGGCCCATTTGACCAGGTCGAGTCCACAGGAGGTCCCAAGAAATGAAGATCATTGAAGCTGGCGAACTCTTCAAGATTAGCACCCCGGAAGTCCAACCTCGCACCGATGCCCCAGGTAGGAGAGTGGGCGTTAGTGTCCATACCCAGGATCACTGGAAGAGAGGCCCGTCTTATCGTATCTTCCAGAAGAGGGATGAAATCAACGGCAGCTCTAAGGCCGTGCCAGTAGGCCGAGTGCACCACGATGATGCTCTGCTCTAGACATATGGCTATGGAGGTTATGGCGGTGTCTGGGGAGGTTAGAGGGATGGGATGAAGGTTGCTGCGTGCCACAATTCCCGAGGGGATGTAGGCGCCTGGGACAAAAAAAATGCCTGAAACCCACGTGTGGGCCAGAAGAAGTTAGTTGAGAGTTCTTGCAGGAGCACGATGTCGGCCTGTGTCGAATTTGCCAAATTTGCAATTTCAAGAATGACAGTTGGTGATTTTTTAGCGTTCACCTGCAGGACACGCAATGGCCTAGACATTGTTTCTTGTTCGGGCTATTCTCTCTTTTACAAAGGGACAGGTAGATAATGTGGCAAAGTGGTTGTGGGAGCTCCAGATTTTTTTTCTGCAGCGGCAGCAGCGGCTTTGGCTTGGCTCGACCGAGCATCGGATGCCCTCATGCTCTGCAGAGCCGCAGCGATAGCAGATTGGATGGGCAGCTGGACAGGCAGAAGCGCTGTGGCCGAAGCCACAGCAACGGAAGCATTGCTTTAAAGTATGACTGCGCTCATACCTGTGCACTAGACCCGCCACAGGAATACGTCCATGTTGACCGAGGATTTCGGCGACTTGGTTGTCCACTTCGATGAACACTGTACTAGTGCTGTGTGCCGCATTATTCGATCGATGGACTACCCTGATTTCACGCTTTTCCAGGAGTGACTGCACGGAGTGGTTGGAGCGGAAGCTCTCGCATATCTCATCGTCCCGCACCTCCCCGTCCACTCTGAAGAGGCAGTATCTTGGTAGGATAACCGGGCACTCGGGGCAGCTTAGGCCCGTTGGCAGGGAGGTCAGCCCAGTGGCCAGCTACTTTACCATTTGGGTTGTTTTGGGGTGGAAAACCACCTCGCCGCTGGTGTTGATGGACGCCACCACGTGTTTTGATGACGCTAGGGAAGGATGAATCTTTTGAATTTCCCTCGAAAATTCCCTTGGGTTGCTTTGGGGTTAGCCGACCTGACGACGACATGCGATTCGAAGGAAGGAGCCAGATTCACAAATGTGGATTTCGCTTTGGGTTTCGGAGGTGCAGGCTTTACCGGCTTGTCTTTCTCTGCCACTACCGAGGCGAAAGAGGTGGAGGGAATCGGGACGTTGGCTGTGGGATTGGGTCTTCCTAGACTGGCTCCCTTGAAGGCGTCCTTAAGAAGAAGTTCTGCCTCTTGGACGAGAGTCAGTATCAGTCCTTTGGTGGCCATCTGTATTTTTTCGGGGGAGTCCAGGCTGGTGTCGGCAATGATCGCTTCGAAGGTTTGGCACTCAAAGTTGAACAAGTTCGCCGTGCTGTTGAATTTAAATTGGTGATGGGAAGACGGGCGGAGGTCTTCGTCCTCAGAACGCGGCCGCTTGTTGGCCTGCTGACTTCCTCCACCACCGCCATCATACTGGTTCAGCTCCATAAATAAAAACTATCAAAAAGCAAATCTACTCCAAAGAGAGTGAAAAAAGGCAGACCAGACAAAGAACATAATTCCGTTAACGAGATGAGGTGTGTATGGTTATTGGTTCGGCCAACAACAAATATCCAATTTATATACACATATATTTTTACATAATGAGGTTTCGAAAAATGCAAATAATCTTCATCTATTTACATGCACAACAATTTATTTTACCATCACTACAGCATAAATCACTCTTGGTGAAATTTTTTATTGCAATTCAGAATCTGCCACTGAAGCTTTACAAGCGTTTCGTACCTTTAAAGATATTCGAAGCGGTAAAGGACCCATGAGTTGCTACTCTCTAAGGCGAATGATAAAAACTTTGGAGAAGACTGGATCTCTGGAAGCAAAATCTCGGAGTGGAAGAGCATCGACATACAAGTCAGGGGTTGCTACGGTTTCGCAGAATGTTGAAGCTATTGAAACGTTATCCACGTATGGAGAAGTAAGTGCTCGACAAACGGGGATTTGTAATGGAACAGTTTGGAGAGCACTAAGAATTTGTCTTAAAAAATACCCGTAAAAAAATTCAAAGACTTCACGAGCTAAAAGTCTGCGATTTTGAGAAGCGCCAAGAATTCGCTTCATGGGTTTTCCGGCAAATTGATATTGATGAAAACTGGCTGTTGAATATTCTGTGGACAGATGAAGCTCAATTTTCTCTGAACGGAGAAGTTAACACTCAAAACAGCCACATTTGGGCAACAGAAAACCCTAGGATTTTTACAGAAATGCCACTTCATCAGCCCAGAGTTATAGTTTGGTGTGGGTTCACTTCTTATTTTATTATTGGGCCATTTTTCTTTGAAGAAATAAATGGAAGAACATTTAAAACCGTTTCTGTAACTGGTGAACGTTATGTTCAACTTTTGAGAGAAAAGGTTATCCCCATATTGCAGGACAGACAAGCACTGAGCGAAATAACATTCATGCAAGATGGAGAACCTCCTCATGTCTCCCGCGGTGCCAAACAATTGCTGAAGGATACGTTCGGTGAAGATCGTGTGATAAGTCGCCACTTTATACACCAGTGGCCTTCAAGATCACCAGACTTGACGCCTTGCGATTTTTGGATATGGGGGTACATTAAGTCGCGTGTTTATCGATGCCGGCCTACCACATTGGCCATGTTGAAGGCTTCTATCAGATGGCACGTTTCATCAATTTCAACAGATATTTTATTTAATGCTGTCCATTCTGTCATCTATCGTCTGCAGGCGGTGTTTGAGAATGAAGGTCGCCACATTGAACAAGGATTCTGACCTAATACAAGAGAGAAGGCAGTTACCTCATGTGTTATAAAAGCTTCCATGTATTATATTATCTACCAATGTTTTGCAGCTCTTTGTGTTGGGTTATGGGTAAATAAATTATGTCCTCATATCTTGTCTCTTTTTTATTTGTGAACAGTAATTTTTGTTTGTTTGTCATTTGCTCACATCTTATATTATGTCGTGCAGACCAAAGTGTTATAACTTCTCGAATAACACTGTACACACAATTTTACCCCTTATGTTTAATTTATCGCTTTTCGCTCATTAAAAGAAATAGCATAAGGAATATTATCTGTAACCCCCCACCTTTAGAAATTTTGGGCAAAAGAAATTATACAAAATGATTTTACTACCACGTTTTTCAACGCAAAAGGTTGATTTAAAAATTATATTTATTTGAGGGGATACATTTTTAAAAATCGTGTACAGTATAATAAACAATGATAACATTTGACAAGCCCATAGTATATTTGGAATAAAGTACGACAAATGTATTTTGTCACTCCCATCTATATTTCATTTGTTGGATCATGACAAATTTCCAGTTAAATAGTCGAGTGTCGCCAATTATTCAAGAAATTACACATTCCTTATAGCAAGAAATCCTATTAGTAGTACCATCATAATTTTTAGTACTATATTAACATTTCAAAAAATCGTGTATTGAATTCAGCTATGTTTTTCAAACATTCAATATATTTGACAAAACTCTATCAAAAATATAAATATTTTTTGCTACATGTTTTAATTTGCATATACCTATTTTACATATCTCAGATTGTATTTAAAAATCGTTAACCATTTCTTCAAACTTTTGGCGAAATGGTGCTTTATTAATTAACGATTTGATATTATTAGGATTCTTTCCTGGTATACAAAAAGGAAAAATACGTGTCGATCAGTTATATTTTTCAATTAATCAAACAATTTGGCCGCTGAATTTCTGATTCTGGTACAGCGCCATCTAGGGAATGAAATTGTAACTAAAATCAATTTCGAAATTTTCAATATTTGCCATAAAAAATCCCATTGCATTCTGAACACAATGGTGTTTACCGCATTGCTCTAGCGCAAATATTCGCGGAGTTATTAATTTTTAAAGTTGTGCGGGACTTTTGGATCACCCTGTATATAATATCTCCAATTTGCACTTGTAATTTTAATATAATCTAAAACTTATATTATTTTGAAAATATAAACACGAAGTTATATTTATAAAAACTCTATTTCTTCTTTCTTATTTGATTTTACATTATAATGAATTTATCTTTAGCTTTTTTCTTCTCTAACTCTCTTCACCTTTTCCATTTTTTTCTTTCTATGTTCCGCATATGTGAAGCGTAACTGACGAAGTCTTCGCGAGAATTGTATTTCTCATCTATTAGTTTTTCAAAATAATCTTTTTGAAATTATTAATATATATGTATTATATTTTTATCAAAATTTTTAAATTGTTGACTTTATATTTACTTATTTTCTCCATTTTATAAAATCTCAATTTATTTTTAAAATGATGATTCCTTTGTTCAGTTTTACCATGCTATAAACTGACATTATATTTATAAGTATATATTATCTAATGAAAATTAAGTATGGATTGATCTATTTTCAAAAATAAATTATATATATATATATATATATTTTTTATTTAAACATTTTAAATAGTATACATATATAATAATAGTATATATAATAATAATAATAGTATACATATATATACAGTTAAACCTGTCTATAGCGCCCCCTCTTTGGACTCACCAAAATAGGGTGCTATAGACAGGTTTCTTTTAATGTAAATCGCATCGTACTACGTATTTAAAATCGGGCGCTATAGAGAGGGAGGTTCTATTTAGAGGGGCGCTATAGACAGGTTTAACTGTATATTAGTTCATCTTTCCTTGCATTTCTTTGATAAGCTCGTAAAAAGGCGACGTTGCTTGAATGCTTGTCCATTTGTCATTTTAAAAAAACTTATTTTTAAATCATTATATTGAGAGCTTTCGATATTTTCCCCTCTCACTCTATCGGCTTTACTATATAAAGACATTCTGTTGCGCAGAATCCAGACAGGATAACAGGACCTCGGTGGCGATCATCGGTGCCGGAGCCTCCGGACTGTGCGCGGCGCGGCACTTCGCCTCCGTTCCCGAGTTCAACGTACACATCTTCGAGATGACTGAAAACCTGGGCGGAACCTGGGTATATACCGACCAGATCAACCGCGACCAGTACGGAGAACCGATTCATTCTTCCATGTACGAGATGCTCAGGTACGGTCTCATTGATCATATTTGCTTGAAATTTTAAAATTTCCCATATAATAATTTTATAATTACAATATTACAAAGCGAATATAGAAAATATATCGAAATGTATATAAAATGATAATTGGTGCTAGTCTAATCTCACAGTGAGATAACTTTATACGATTTGAAAAAATGTTTGTAAAATTGTGTTTCCCTATGTATAGCAGGCTAAACATAGGACATTTTATACGCTTTATTTCTAGCCTCAAATGTTATTCCATCTCCCCCCCCCCCCCGACCCCTAAAGTCACAAGCTATTACTCCCCAGCCGAGTAAACTTCAAGTTGTTAGAGGAAGAATTTTTTTTTTTTTTGAGGAATAGAAAGAAAATATTTTTGAGACATATAAATGTTTTACAATTTCTCACCCGAGACCACCCGAGTTCAACAAGAAGCTCTCTTTGCTTTTCTCCTTGGTTTTCATCTACAATAATCATTATTATCTTTAAATTCCACAAAAATAAGGCCAATATATATATACAGTGAGTGGGAACACTATCTGAACAGGTGTTATTAGCACACACACAAATTATTCAAATAACAGGCCATTCTTTTAGGCTGTCAGTTACTCTATTTGAAATCCGTGTCTTGTAGCCCCACACTTCGCACCTTATTTTCATACTAAAATGACTTTTTTTCGGAAAATGTGAGAAAAAAACTTAATTTCTGCGACTAATCCTATACAACCTTCTAGAGTCCTTCGAGTAAACTCGTTTTTCGTCTTACCAGTGCTCTGTTTTACATGGCAAAAAACACAAAAATCAGTTGAGGCTATGTATGGGAACTTAGCAGGTATATGTTTTATTGGTACGGCCTTAATTTTGTTTTTCGGTTCAATGATGCAAATATTGGGTTGTGTGGAAGGTAGAGTGTAGCTAACTGTTTTGTCCTTTGGTGGAAATTACTTTATTTTTAAAGTTACTTTAGTTAAAATATATTTAAAAACAATATATGCATAATATTTTTATATTTTTAATATTTTTAAACTGTCGCTTATAAATATAGCATCTCCTTCTTATTCATGCCAACACCTGATGAAGGACGGGTGACGTCCGAAAGCTTGTGTACCGCTCAATAAAGAAACTCACCACGTTCCTCTTGATCTCCCTTTTACACTTCAAACGTGGCTATATCTCATCTACAATATATGCATGCTATCTTTAATTTTATCTAGGAATTTTAATTGATTTTTACCCTTTTAAAATAATTTTTCTAAAATATTTTATAAAAATAAACTTCTCTTTCTCTTCACTTTTATCGGTTTGATCAAATGTTATAATTATTCTGTATTTTATTATTTTTTAACTCTAACTTAAATTCTTATTTTTTCTCTAATGGGGCCCACTTTTATGCGTAACTTCCGAAACTTCAGCGTGAAACTGTTAAAGCCTTAATTTGTTAGTAAAAAATACCTTTTCTGAGAAAATTTAAATATAAACCTATTCTACAATTTCTCCATATAAATTTCTTTGCTTTTAATTCTTTACATAAAACTTTATATATCCATATATTATGAAATTTATACGTAAATATATTCCAACTCACAAATCATTACTAATAATGTTTTCAATATTAAAATACAAACATCAAGCTTCCAGGGAAAGTTTATTTTTTACAAATCATTTATTTATAAATATCTCTAGCTTAAAAAAAAACTTTGCCCTGGAGACCTAATGTTTGTATTTTAATATTGATTCAAGGGATTATTATTCGAATATTTTCAATATTTACAGTATTATATTTGTTAATAAATTCATGATATTTTTCATCGCAGTGAGGATAGTAGACGTTTGTTTTATGTAAAAAAGAATCATTCGTGCTTAAATCCTTTCGTTTTTTAAATTTATTATATTAATTTTTGATTCCGTTGTGAATTTGTCTTTGATTTATTCCCAGGACGAACCTTCCCAAAGAAGTCATGGCCTTCCCGGATTTTCCCTTCCCCGATTCGGACAACTCCTTTCTCCACCACGCCAAAGTCCTAGAGTACCTCAACCACTACGCTGAGTTTTATGACATCAGGAAACACATCATGGTAAGATACCCCTGGTACTACTCTATGTTTACACAAGTATTATATGAATAAACAATAGAAAAAAAAAAAGATAAGTGGGTCAGGTGTTGATATTAAAAATAAAGAAGGCATTTCATGACCACGAGCACATGTGCTTTTTAGATTACAGTGGTTACAGCATACTCCACGCTGACGAGCGCCGACAGCGCGAAACGCGTTCGTGGATGGCTTTTCTTGATTTATCAAGAAATTGGGTTGGCCAAATATCACGGAGCAAGTTAAATAAACGTTTAGTTTATTTTTGCTCTACTAGACGGCGCTCTGCCATCTAAAAAGCACATGTGCTCGTGGTCAGGAAATGCCTTCTTTATTTTTAATATCAACACTTGACCTACTTATCTTTTATTTTTCTTTTGTTTTTCATATATATAGATATTAACTTTGATATTCTGTGCTACTCTCCCCCATAAAATTCTCTTATTGCCTCTCTATTCTCTTCATTGCCTCAAATCAATAAATTTGGTGCGGTACCAACGTTTTAAATTTTATTTTCTAAACCAGGATACATTAAAAAAACGTATATAAGGCTTTTATTATTAATCTATCTCGTGAATATTTTTGACTAAATTTCTCCAAATTTAGCATCAAGAACTAATGCCAAATTTAAATTTTAAAATATAAATATATATTTATACATATATAAATAGATTATATTTCTAATATTTTTAAATTGTTAAAAATTCGCTGATATTGCTAATGGTTCATTTTTGACTATAAAGAGAATATTTATATTTATAACAACCTAGTATGATATATATATATAAATATAAAAAGACAAAGGTCGCCTCTCCCGTCAAAATAGACGTCAAAGCTAGACGCCATCTATTGACCGTCACCGCAAACTTAGCGGCCTCGGGTCGGTGACAAAGCCACCGGCTCCCGGCAAAATTTCCATCTATATATACAGTATATGAATTATGGCTGAGAATATGGTCTTGGCACTGGATTCTGGAAAGCAAATGTGGGAAGCAGTCATGGGGTCAAGGGGAATAAGCACACAGAGACTTCTGGTTAAGAAAAGTCTCCAGGGATCCGAGTCACCTGTGCACGGATCTATCGCCACCTACTCACTGCCAGTTTCTGAGGCCCTTTTTTTTATACAGCGCGAATCTGCGTGCTTGCGGCGTCGTTTGTTTCATTTTTTCCTATTCAGCCTAACCACCACATGGCCTGCCCGGGAGGTCAAAGTTTATTCTAGTTGCTGGGCGGCCTCAGAGTGTCCTTCTGTACGATAGTAACACAGAGTACAAATGTCCATCTCCAATGATAGAATATCGGTTTTATAAAATATGACAGATCTCCCTCCCTCCTCTTCTAAATGGAAGAATTTAAAAGAATGTAACACAAATTCCAAAATAAAATTGAATTATATATACGACGTCAAGGGATATAAAATCCATAATGATTAAATTTGCTTTTTGATTAAAATTGTAAGAAAAAGAATGAGGGGAAATATATTCCATTAAAGTGTTGAATGTGCCAGGAAATCTTGGGAGAAAAGGAATGGTCTCTAGGTGAATTTTATCGTTGTTTGCTAAACGCCTTGAGATTAGTTACAAAGGGATCAAAAGGGTTCTTGCTGACGGTTGTACTTCTGATTGTTAGAGCGGTCTCGAGTGGAGAGAAAACAAAACGATGTGAAGAACCAAAAATCCATAAATAAAAAGGATTTGAAATCCTGAAGAGGAAAATATAGTTTGCATGCATCTCGGCTCTGTGTAGGAAACACTAAAAATAGGAAGAGACTGAGAGTTTACAAAGCAAAAGAACCAAAAGAAAATTACTTACTGGAAAATCTACTAGTAAGTTGATGAAATGTGAGAGTTAGGAGAAAACATTTTTTAATTTTGTTTTAAAAATTTCCAGTAAAAAACACTGCAAAAGAGAAATACAAGTTGGATTGAATGCATAATTATAAAAAGGTAAAGAGAGCATTAGGTGAATTTTTAAGTATACGACATTATTATTAACAAATAGTTGATTTAAATATGACATAAAATTATTGATACACGGAAAAATATGGCATAAAATGTTTTAAAAGTGTGGAATGAAATTGTGCATCTGATTCTGTCTCTCCCAATGGTGGTTAAATGTAGAAGAGGAAGTGACAGTTTGTTTGGTGACGTCACGTGAGGGCCATCTGCTGCTTCCTTGGAGGGTCAGATTACTGCCGCGGTGGCGGATAATTTGTTTTGATTGGGTGACTTGTTTGTGTAAACTTTCTCTCTAGGTTAGGCTTGATAGGTGTGATGGAATTACTTGCTGGTGTAAACCTCTCTCTAGGTTAGTCCTGGTGGGTGTGATTGGGTGACTTGCTGGTGTAAACCTTCTCTCTAGGTTAGGCCTGGTAGGTTTGATTGGGTGACTTGCTGGTGTAAACTTTCTCTCTAGGTTAGGCCTGGTGGATGTGATTGGGTGACTTGCTGGTGTAAACCTTCTCTCTAGGTTAGGCTTGATGGGTGTGATTGGGTGACTTGCTGGTGTAAACCTTCTCTCTAGGTTAGGCCTGGTAGGTTTGATTGGGTAACTTGCTGGTGTAGACCTTCTCTCTAGATTAGGCCTGGTAGGCGTGATTGGGTGACTTGTTGGTGTAAACTTTCTCTCTATATTAGGCCTGGTAGGTTTGATTGGGTGACTTGCTGGTGTAAACTTTCTCTCTAGGTTAGGCCTGGTGGATGTGATTGGGTGACTTGCTGGTGTAAACCTTCTCTCTAGGTTAGGCTTGATGGGTGTGATTGGGTGACTTGCTGGTGTAAACCTTCTCTCTAGGTTAGGCCTGGTAGGTTTGATTGGGTAACTTGCTGGTGTAGACCTTCTCTCTAGATTAGGCCTGGTAGGTTTGATTGGGTGACTTGTTGGTGTGAAATTTCTATCTAGGTTAGGCCTGGTGATTGTAATTGGGTGACTTACTGGTGTAAACCTTCTCTCTAGGTTAAACCTGGTGGACGTGATTGGGTGACTTGATGGTGTAACCTTTCTCTCTAGATTAGGCCTGGTAGGCTTGATGGGCGACTTTCTGGTGTAAACCTTCTCTCTATGTTAGGCCTGGTTGGCTTGAGTGGATACTTGCTGGTGTAAGGCTTCTCTCTAGGTTAGGCCTGGTGGGTGTGATTAGGTGACTTGCTGGTGTAAACCTTCTCTCTAGGTTAGGCCTGGTTGGCTTGATTGTGCGACTTTCTGGTGTAGAATTTCCCTCTAGGTTAGGCCTGGTAGGCTTGATAGGGTGACTTGCTGGTGTAAAATTTCCCTCTAGGTTGGGCCTGGTGGATGTGATTGGGTGACTTGCTGGTGTAAACCTTCTCTCTAGGTTAGGCCTGGTTGGCTTGATTGGGCGACTTTCTGGTATAAAATTTCCCTCTAGGTTAGGCTTGATGGGTGTGATTGGGTGACTTACTGGTGTAAAATTTCCCTCTAGGTTAGGCTTGAGGGGTGTGATTGGGTGACTTGCTGGTGTAAACCTTCTCTCTAGGTTAGGCCTGGTAGGCTTGATTAGGTGACTTTCTGGTGTAAAATTTCCCTCTAGGTTAGGCCTGGTGGATGTGATTGGGTGACTTGCTGGTGTAACCTTCTCTCTAGATTAGGCCTGGTTAGCTTGATTGGGTACTTGCTGGTGTAAAATTTGCCTCTAGGTCAGGCCTGGTAGGTTGGATTGGGTACTTGCTGGTGTAAAATTTCCCTCTAGGTTAGGCCTGGTGGGTGTGATTGGGTGACTTACTGGTGTAAACCTTCTCTCTAAGGTTAGGCTTGGTGAGCTTAATTGGGTGACTCGCGGTGTGAACCTTCTCTTTAGGTTAGGCCTGGTGGGTTACACGATGGAATAACGTTGGGGTGGGTAGTATGTGCCATGTTCTAGGTATTAAGCGGAATGGAGGATTTTATGTATGGGCAGTTAAAGTCTTAAGAAACCCGCCTTGAAACTGGCGGTCTTCAAGGAGGCTCCACAAACGTAGTTATTTCTTTAGGACATTGATCGCGAGATGGCAACTACAAAAAAAAATGATTAAAAAATATTAAATAATAAAAGAAAAGAAATAAAAATGTGTTTTTACTTAGAGTCCCTAACAGATTGCCAGTAAAGTGCGTGATGTGCGTTTTGGTGTTAATCGCCTTTCTTCCCACTAGGAAATCCGCGCAGTCTAGTTGTGATAGTTTTGTTGTTGTTATTTTGTGTTTAGGGAAGTATGTGTTCATCTTTAGATTTCATAAATTTATCATTCTATTTGAATATTATGGATGGGCTCTGAAGATAACTTGAAAAATTTCACTCACAATTTCTAAGATTTAGGCGACCCAAACGATAAAGGGTGACAGCCGTATTCTCGACTGAATTCACAAAAGTTGTGATGATTAAGAAGGTAGAATTTTGTAATTAGTAGAGTCTATGTGTGATGTGTTAAGTAGTATGTTCCAGGGTAGAGCAATGCAAGTCCACGTATAAGAATATAAGGTATTGTGACTAACCATGTTAATTCCAAAAGAATTATACGCGTCGAAAGCTGTTTCTATTTTTTATAACAGATGGCGCGCTAATGCATCATATTAGATATACTAAGTGGAATCTTTAATTAAAAAGGCATATATTGGATCAAAATATAATTTATTTTACCAATATTTCAGTTGGTTAAACGCCAACCTTTATCAAGGTTTTATAACATTTTAATGTGTGTCAACAACAAACTCAGCGCCACATAACGTCAATAGAATTGAGTTTAAAAAATATTTTTGCTTATATTCAATGGGGAGAAAAAAAATTGATATATATATATTTGTATTATGAACAAAATAAATTTTGTAAAATAAGGGTGTGAATGTTTTGAATATTAACAATAACGCCTATTTTATATTTACAATTATTTGTACTATGTGTAAAAAGATTTTTTATATATAAATAAAATAAAAATTACAAATTATATATAAAAGTGGAATATACAGGGTGATCCAAAAGTCCCGCACAACTTTAAAAATTAATAACTCCGCGAATATTTGCTCTAGAGCAATGCGGTAAACACCATTGTGTTCAGGATGCAATGGGATTTTTTATGGCAAATAATGAAAAATTCGAAATTGATTTTAGTTACAACTTTATTCGCTAGATGGCGCCCTACCATAATCAGCTATTCAGCGGCCAAATTGTTTGATAAATTGAAAAATATAACTGAACGACACGTATTTTTACTTTTTGAATACCAGGAAAGAACCCTAATAATATAAAATAACAAATTAATAAAACACCACTTCGCCAAAAGTATGAATAATTGGTTAACGATTTTTAAAACAATCTGAGATATGTAAAATAGGTATATGCAAATTAAAACATGTAGCAAAAAAAAAAAAAAACCTGATATTTTAGATGCTGTTTGCTGGAATCCTTTCAGATATTTATATTTCGAAAATAATAATTTTCTATTTTTTTAAATTCAACTCTCTCTTAGTATCGATTATATTTATTTTAATTCATTTGAAAAAAAAATTATCTATCTCTGATGATTTATTTTACTCTGGAATGCCGTTTTTGTTTTTGTCGTGTCCAATAAAGAGCCTCAGATTCTTTTCGTTTGGCCAACAAAAAATGTCCAATTTATATACACATATATTCTTAAATAATGAGACTTTAAATAATGCAAATAATCTTCATCTATTTACATACAAAACACATCTCCCCCCTTAATAATACTTCAGCCGGTCTAGGGGTTTCCTGGCTCTCTGAGGTGTAGAACTGCGGACGGGCACTTGCACAGCGGCAGCCTCCGGTTTAGGAGTGCAAGAGGGCACGTGCACAGCAACAGGCCCTGGTATAGGAGTACAAGAGGGTACGTGCACAGAAGCAGCCTCCTCCTTGTTTCCTGATGTAACCTCTGGAACCTCCTCTTCACTTTATTTCTGACTTCCACCTACAGGCTTCTCTCCTGATGTTCGAGGAAGTATCAAATTTCTTGTCTCCACTTGTTTCTTTCTCACAGGTCGCAATTGATTGATATGACTCTTATACACGACGCCCTCGCAACTTATAAGGTAGTGACGGTAGCTCAATAATTCCAAAATGGTACCTTTTTACCGTTTAGGTCCAGTTGCATAGTTGCGGAAATAAACCTCGCAACCTGTAGTAAACTGCTCCTGCCTTCTTACGGCCTCATGAAATACCTCTCGCGGATTTCCCATCTTGGTATTAAATTCGAGAATCTTGATCTTAAACTTCTCTTCATTAGCAGTTCCGCCGGGGAATTCCTTTATTACAGTTTGGGGGAATGCCCTATGAGCAAATTGGAAACTTTGTAGATTCGTCTCTAAATCATCCTTCCCATTATTCTTTCTCAAAAGGTTTTTAAACTCTCTTACATATCTCTCAGCTAAACCATTTGTACTAGGAATTTACGGACTGGTCTTAGTTTGCCGTATACCATTCATTTTGGTAAATTGCTCGAATTCACCGGAGACAAACTGTCTTCCGTTATCTGTAACCAAATATTAGGGCAATTCAAATCTGGAAAAAAATTCTCTAAGATGATTTATAATCGTTTTGCTGGTAATATCTTTGATGATAAAAATTTCTATCCACTTTGAGTATTTGTCCACGAGAACCAAAAATATTCTTCCCATGAACGGACCCGCTAGATCAAGATGAAGTCGATGCCACGGTTTTTCGGGCCAAGTCCATTCCGAGATGGTAGACGGGGGCATGCTTGCCGATTCTGGGCATACTCTACATTCTCTAGTTAACTCCTCGATGTTACTGTCTATGCCTGGCCACCAGAAAATACCGTCTGGCAATCATCTTCATTTTAACAATCCCCATGTGTATTTCATGCAAGTCATTCAAAATTAAAGATCTTAATTTTTGGGGAATTACCACTCTTTCAGGCCATTGAAGACAACCAAACTCCAAACTTAATTCGTCATTGATCTTATATTGAGGAGCTAGTGGGTTTTCTCTCGGTACCCCTGTGAATTCCCAGTTGCCTTCTCTAACATTCCTTAATACTATAGACAGTATTTTATCTTGCGGGGTCTCATTAGCCACCTCCATAAAAGAGAACGGTACCTCATTCGACTTCCTAAGAAGAAGTACCTGGTCTTCATCAAGAGACTCCCTGACACTCGATTCTAAAGGAAGACGTGACAATGCGTCAATATTGGAATTATCACTAGTTTTTCGAAATTCCACAGTATATTTAAATGCAGCTAATTTAAAGGACCATCTTTTAATTATGGATGATGCACATATGGGAATTGGTTTATGAGGTGAAAATATATGAATTAAGGGTCGGTTGTCTGTGACCAATACAAATTTTCGTCCCAGTAAGTATTGTCTGAATTTCTCAACGCCAAAAGTTATGCTCAACGCTTTCTTTTCTAGTTGAGAGAAATGTTTTTCCGCTTCAGTTAATGTTCTAGAAGCAAATTCTATAGCGCATTCTTCCTTTCTATCATTTCTATGACTCAGAATTACGCCTGGTCCATAGTCTATTAATAATGATTTACATTTTTTAAATAACATTCGATATTTTTTCGTCCAATTCCATCTACAATTTTTATTCAAAAGTTGATAGAATAGCGCTAAAATGTTTGCTATATTCTTTATGAATCTATAATAATAAATTAAGAGTCCTATGAAAGATCTCAATTGCGAAACATTCTTTAGGTTCAGGCGCCTCTATCACTGCTTTAATTTTATTTTCTAAGGGATGCAGTCCATATTTATCCATTTTAAATCCTAAATATTCCACCGATTTCATTTTAAATTTACATTTACATCTGTTTAACTTTAAACCTTTTTCTAGCAATCATATAAACACTAGAATCAACTTTTGTTCATGATCTTCAAAGTATTTTCCTGCAACCAAAATATCATCTATGTAGCAGGCCACACCTGGCAAATCTGAAAATAGGCCTTCCATAATCCTCTGAAATTTATTTGGTGCTACCGCTACGTCATATGGTAGTCTTTTATAAGAAAACAACCTCTTTGTTGTGTTTATATCAACAACAGCTTTGGCTTCTTCCGCTAACATTACTTGTAAGTAAGCCTGTGATAGGTCTAGAGTCGAAAATACGGTGCTTCTTGATAATTTTAAAAAGATCTCATCGATCGATGGAAGGGGATACCTATCTACAGAGGGTGTTCACACTTATAGGAAACAAGTTAATTATAAAATATAAAAAATTAACACCATATTTGAATATTTTCGAATGTTCTATTTGAAAGCCTTTTTGTTTATTTTACAGAACGGCACCTGATTTTTCACGATAGCAGACACTTTCTGATCATGGTCATACTCAAAAGATCCCATTCTTCCTTTACCACTTTCCAGAGCTAATCTTACCTATTTGGACATAATTAAAATATGCAAACAAGATGATATCAACATTTCTAAAAAAGGTATTTATAATATTATTCACGACAAAAATATCAAGTTTTTATTCAAAGCACCTACGGAGAAATGGACAAAAGATTATCATCTTATATCTGTGAGAACTCCTGCAACTGTCAAAAAAGTGAAAAAATATATTACAAAATAAAATCCTATGCCACAAAGAGATATAGCCAAATTAATAGGAACATCAGTGTCAACAATAAATAAAATAATAAATAAAGATTTAGGCCTAAAAGCTACAAAAAAAAACATGCGGTTCACAAATTGTTTCAAAGCCATATTCGTCAGCGACACAATATCAGCAGATATTTTTATGAAAATTTCTTGGCTGCTGATAGATGGAAATTTATTGTTACATATGACGAAGCATGGGTATATTTAACCGATTGCGACAGAAAAAGAGCTATATACTATCAAAAAAGGGTGGAAAAATCTAGGCCAATTTGGTTGAAAGAATGTGCCGAAAGTTACCCAAAAGGATTTATGGTGGCATGCGGTATATCATATGAAGGAAAATTAAAAATAAGAAAAGTTGAAAGAAATGCCAAAATAAACTCGGAGTACTATCAAAACAGCATTTTAGAACCTATATTTTAAAATTATATTCCCTCTATCTATGGAAAACAGAACAACAAAGTCTGGTTTCACCATGATAACGCCACAAGTCATACCTCATCTTCAACCCAAGCTTATTTGGAAGATCTAAGGCAAAGAACAGGAATCAACATTATTCCAAAGAACAGAACCCCTGTAAAATCCACTGATTTAGCCCCGATGGATTTTTGCTTTTTTGAAGGCCTTAAAAGAGCACTTGGAAAGGACACCCTAGGACAATTGAAGGACTCTGGAAAGTGGTGAAGGAAGAATGGGATCTTTTGAGTATGACCATGATCAGAAAGTGTCTGCTATCGTGGAAAATCAGGTGCCGTTCTGTAAATAAACAAAAAGGCTTTCAAATAGAACATTTTTAAAGAGAATTCAACAGGAAGGAGAATCAATTTCGGAATATCTTACTATTGGAGCGGTTCAATATGCATGAACTATAGGTTATAAAATGCAAGAATTCACTAAACGATCAATTTCATTCTCTACTTTGTTTTTTAGAGAGAAAGGTAAACTTCTGGCCTTACAAAACACAGGAGTCACATCCTTTTTTAAATTAAAATGTATTCTAATGTCCTTTAGACAGCCCAAATCTTTGTTAAACAAATCTGCATACCTATCCATCAAATTTTTATACATTTAAATATATTTCTATTATATTCATTATTTAAAATTTTAATGCTAAACAATATAGAATAATCAAGTTTCAGCTGTTTAAGCCATTCTCTTCCTTATACCTAGATTTTTTCATTTACAACTATTAATCGTAAATATTGGTTGGCTTCTTTTACAAAAACATTTCTTTGATCTATAATCTCTATTGATTTACCACAAAAGGATTTTAATCTTAAATTTGTTGGAAATAATCTTTTACCTTGCCAATAATTCTTATAAATATCTTTAGGTATTAACGTAACTGAACTTCTTGTATCTATTGTAAAGCACAAAGAATAATCATCTACTGTTAAATTTATTGTGGCATCAGTTTCGCCCTGTACAGAATATATAGAGTACTCTTGTACAAATTTACATCCCCACATTCTTTTACTAGCTTTGCAGACCCTACTTAAATGACCCAGTTTATTACATTTTAAAACAAGTCTTTGTTCTATGAGGTAAAACAGATGCCACGTGTGAATGTCTTTCATCACATCTATAACACACTATTTTGCCTTTGCCTGAAAGGCCTATAATGCGCCGTACTATTATTGTACTCACCCTTTTTATCCTTTCAATTCACAGGGGATATCTTGACCACTAATTTATCTTGTAATTCTCTTGTGTTTATCTCCGCCAATTCGAACGAGATCGCCACTGAAAAAACTTTATCCAGGGTGACATCGTCGTCCTCTTGTATTAGCTTCTTTTGCAGGATTTCCGACTTGATTCCAGCCACAAAACGGTCTCGCATCATGGTTCCCAACATATCGACGAAATTACAATTTATTGCCAAATCTTTCAATTCTCTAAGATATTCCGAAATTGATTCTCCTTCCTGTTGAATTCTCTTTAAAAATCTGCATCGCTGTGGTATCACTTTCTTCTTTGGATCCAAATGCAGCTTAATTCTTTGAATGATAGTATCATAGGGTTGATCTTTCATTAGACCATTAAGAAAATGTCGTTTCCCTGCTTCAAAGTTTCAGAATCTGGTAGCGAGGTAAAAATCAGCACTTTAATATCCTCCTTCAGATGCCAAAAAGAAAGCCTCAAATTTTTGTACAAAAATATCGAAGTGTCCTCCACTGGGCTATAGCATCTAAAAGGTACTATTAACTTTGAACTTGTCATGCTGATCTTTTCTACTCCTTTGTTTTCTTGATCCAGATAGTTTAAAAGATGTAATCTTAACCCATTTTCCTATTTTTCCTCTCCATAATCCGAGAGTCAGATTTGTTTAAAAGATGTAGTTGTTATACTTGCATAGACGCCGTTTTCCTCAGCTTTTTACTGGCTCTGTAGATCGCGCATCCTCGTCGCCACTTTTGTTGTGTCGTAATTAGACGTACAAGAGCTCAAACTTGACCATGGCCAACAACAAATGTCCAATTTATATATACATATATTTTTACATAATGAGGCTTAAAATAATACAAATAATATTCATCTATTTACATAAACAACGGTTACTATATAGCGAGAAGAGTAGAGGACTGAGCACAGATCCCTGAGGTACACCAGCCCATGTTCTTCGGTCCTTGGAAAATGTTCCATTGCCCCGAACCTTTATCCTTCTTCCCCTTAAGAAGTCTGCAATCCAGATTAAGGTTTTTCCTCTTACTCCGATGTTGTGCAGCCTTTCAAATAATTTCTACACTCGATCAAAAGCTGAGGTCATATCCAGGAATACGGCCGTTGTCTTCTTTGGCGGTTTTTCCTTGAAATCTATTATTGATTGACAGAAGTAGAACAGTTTATCAGTTGTACAGTGTCTGGATCTTTAGGCAGTTTGGTAGAAGTTTATTTTATTATTGTTAGTGAGCCAGACTATGAGCCTAGAGTGGATAATTCATTCTGTTATTTTACAAAGTATTCTGGTAAGAGCAATTGGCCGATAGTTCTTGCATTCCTTAGCATCTTTGTTTGGTTTCAGTATTGGCACTATAATTGATATCTTCCAATTCTTTGGTAGTTTACCAGTTTGCCATGAAATGTTCAGTATTCGTAGGAGTTGATTTTTAGCTTCGTCTCCAAAGTGTCTAATCATTTGACCAAAGATTAGAGCATCTCCAGGTGACATCTTGGATTTAACTTTCCTTTTGATGAATTTAGCTCATTCAGTGTGAAGTCTCTCGAGTAAATATCTTGTTGATGGTAATTTCTTGCTTGTTTAACTAACTTGTTTATATTATTTTTTAGAGTCCTGCCTTCATTCCTATAGCTGAGTCTGGAAGTGCTTGAAAGATATTCAGCAATTATGTCAGCCATCTGTTTGTTCGTTCTCGCTGTTCATATCGGTTAGAGTATTGGAGGATTAGTGTTGGTTTTGATTGTTTATAACACTAATTATATTCCAGTGATGGCTTTCCTTTTTTGGATCCATCTTTTTCGCAGAATTCTGCCCATTTTTCTTGTTTGAATATCCAAATTTTTTGTTCTATTTTGTGACTAATTTCAATGAGTTCCTTTATGATTTCTTCTGTTTTATTTGTTTTAAGAAGTTCATTTTTTATTGTCTCTCTCTGCAATCATTGCCTCGATATTGTGGTCCTTCCAGTAAATTATTCACAGGTCTTTACGTCTACCTCTAGGTATCGATACTTTTGCAGCTTTGGATATGTTCAAAGAGAATTTTTCCAATTTTTTGTCAATCGTTCTGTGATTTAATTCTTCGTTGCACAGTTCTTCAGGCTTTTCTGTTTTTTTTTCCCCAGTGTTCTTCTATTCTGTTGGAAATTCTCAATTTTGAATTTTAGGGTTGTTAAAATTGGTCTGTGGTCACTGATTGCACTTTTCAGAATTTTCCATTGTGTTGTGGGTGCGATGTTGTAATTTATCGCTGTGATGTCTATTGCGGATTCTGTGCCTGTGGACTTGGATAGATAGGTGTTCTTTTCGTTATTTAACGGCGTAAGGTCGAGGTCGGTTAGCATGTCCTCAACCTGCTGACCTTTGTTATCCTGGACAGGTGATCCCCAAGTTGGTCTTTCGGCGTTAAAATCACCAAGTATGATTGCGATATCCGAAGACGCTTCACTTAATCTCTCTATCAGGCCTGTATTGAT
Source organism: Cordylochernes scorpioides (assembly GCA_030710605.1). Lineage (NCBI taxonomy): Eukaryota > Metazoa > Arthropoda > Arachnida > Pseudoscorpiones > Chernetidae > Cordylochernes > Cordylochernes scorpioides. Next base: position 135,996,396 of record CP092886.1, on the reverse strand, counting down.
GCTAATATTATCGTGGTGATAAACATTTATGATTGGAATTGTTTTACCTGTAAGATAGATTTCTATTGCCTGAGCTTCTGTCGTGCCTTCTCTAGGCTTACTCTGATTATAGGCGATTTCCTTAAATTTGATTTCTAGAGTTTTAATCAAAACGGCAAGTCCTCCTCCGAATTTTCCCGGTCTGTCCATTCGTAGTGTTGTATAATCTTTGATATTGAACTCAGAATCTGATTCAAATTTGTCTCCTGAGTACAATTAATATGTACATTGTTGTCACAGAGAAGACAAGTCAGCTCTTTATTTTTCTCTGGGTACCATTTAGATTGAGTTGTAGTAGATTGACTTGTGTCCTCGTAGTAGATTTCTAATCATGAGCTCGAGCTGCAGCTCCTGACGCGGCGGTTACCCCGGACGCGGTAGCATTACTGGAGATATCAGTTTTGCTCTTCATTTGAAAATGGGTGCCGTTGCAACGTTAGTCATCTTGGAAACGAACCAGAATTTGGTCAAATATACCAAGGGTCCAGGGGGGACCGCAAGGAGGTGTGGTCGAACTTCTCCCCTTCCACTTGGAATGCCGTCACTACAGGATAAAGCACTCTTGGTGAATTTTTTAAATTGTGATTCAGAATCTGCCACTGAAGCTTTACGAGCGTTTCGTTACTTTAAAGATATTCGAAGCGGTAAAGGACCAATGAGTTGCTACTCTCTAAAGCGATTGATTAAACGTTTTGAGGAAACTGGATCTCTGGAAGCAAAACCTTGGAGTGGAAGACCATCGACATGCAAGTCAGTGGCTGTTACGGTTTTGCAGAATGCTGAAGCTATTGAAACGTTATCCCCGTATGGAGAAGTAAGTGCTAGACAAGTTTCTCGACAAACGGGGATTTCGTATGGAACAGTTTGGAGAGAACACACATTTAGAATTTTTCTATAAAAATATCCTAACAAAATTCAAAGTTTTCACGAGTTGAAAGTAAGCGATTTTGAGAAGCGTCAAGAATTCGCTGCATGGGTTTTCCGGCAAATTGATATTGATGAAAACTGGCTGTCAAATGTTCTAAGAACAGATGATGCTCACTTTTACCAGGTCTATTAGTATGAAACGCGAAAATTTTCAGTGAATTCAAAAGTTCACCAATTCCATACAACAAAAGATTTTTTATTCAAAGTAATTGCCCTGATTAGCTATACACTCGGACCACTTTTCAGGCAATTTTCGAATTCCTTGTCTGAAAATTTCTATTCCTTTTGAGTCGAACCAGTCAACAAGTCATTTTCGGAGTATGGCTGAGTTCGAAAATTCCTGTTTTTTTAGGGCGTGTCCTAAAGATGTGAAAAGGTGGTAGTCCGACGGCGCTAAGTCTGGTGAGTACAGCGGGTGGGGTAAGAGTTCCCAGCTCAAGTCTTTTATGGTGTTTTTGACCACCGTAGCGTTGTGGGCTGGAGCGTTGTCATGCTGCAGTATCAGGATGTTGTGCCTTTCACGCCATTCCGGTCTTTTTTCATTCAACGCCTCTCTCAAACTGTGCATTTGTTGTTCGTAGCGACTAGTATTGACCATTTTGCCAGGTTTCAGGAGCTCGAAATATACTACGCCGGTCTGGTCCCACCATATGCAAAGCATTGCATTTTTTCCGAAGCGATTGGGCCTAGGCGTCTGTTTTGGAAATTGGTCGGGCAGGCCCTACGACTTTTGGCGCGTAGGATTGCTGAAGTGGATCCATTTCTCACCAGAAGTTACGGTTCGGTGCAAAAATGACTTCTTTTCATGCCTGGCGAAAAGCCCTTCGCAGGTTACCAGACGCCGTTATTGCTGCCTTTCGCTCAACTCGTGTGGGACCCATCTGGAAAGCTTTTGGGTCATTCCGAGGCTGTTTAAACGTAGTGAAACAGCACCTTGAGACACCTGGAGCTGTTTTGCGAGTTTCTCCTGCATTTGGGTACTGTCCTCAACCAACAAAGCTTGCAGTTCAGCGTCCTCGAACTTTTGGGGCGGTTTTTCATGTGGTTCATTATCAAGTTCAAAATCGCCACTTTGGAATTTTTTAAACCACCTGAAACACTGCGATTTGCTCAGAGCGTGGTCACCTTGAACCTTCTCGAGCATTCGGTGGGCTTCAGTGGCCTTTTTCTTCCAGTTGAAGGCGAACAACAAAACTTCCCGCAAATGGGCACTTTTTGGCTCGGAAATCGCCATTTTCCACGGGCTCCAGAAATTTTTACCGATTTGAATTTTTCTAAAACGGCACGCATGCTGATGCCACGTGAGTCAAAGAACAAAACGCCTACAACAGCGCCACCGTCGGCTCAAATAAAGTTGCACAGCGGCCTCTGGCGCCCATTTTCGCGTTTCATACTAATAGACCTGGTATATAAAGGGAGAATTTAACATTCAAAACTGCCTCATTTTGGCAACAGAAAACCCTAGGATTTTTACAGAAATACCACTTCATCAGCACAGAGTTACAGTTTTGTGTGGGTTCACTTCTTCTTTTATTATTGGGCCATTTTTCTTTGAAAAAATCAATGGATGAACTTTTAAAACCGTTTTCGTAACTGGTGAACGTTATGTTCAACTTTTGAGAGAAAAGGTTATTCCCATATTGCAGGACAGACAAGCACTAAGCGAAATAACATTCATGCAAGATGGAGGACCTCCTCATATCTCCCGCGGTGCCAAACATTTGCTGAAGGATACGTTCGGTGGAATTCGTTGATAAGTCGCCACTTTATATACCAGTGGCCTCCAATATCACCAGACTTGACGCCTTACAATTTCGGTTATGGGGGAACATTAAGTCGCGTTTTTATCGATGCCGGCCTACCACATTGGCCATGTTGAAGGGTTCTATCAGATGGCACGTTTTATAAATTTCAACTATTTAATTGTGACCATTCTGTCATCTATCGTCTGCAGGCGGTGTTTGAGAATGAAAGGCGCCACATTGAGCAAGGATTGTGACCTAATACAAGAGAGAAGGCAATTACCTCATGTGTTACATTTTGCAGCTCTTTGTTTTGGGTTATGGAAAAAATAAATGCTGTCCTCACATCTTGACTCTTTTTTTTCTGTAAACAGTAATTTTTTTGTTTGTCATTTGCCCACATTATATAACACTGGTATACCCAATTTTACCCCTTATGTTTAGTTTATCGCTTTTTCGCTCATTAGAAGAAATAGCATAAGGAATAATCTCGCTATCCCCCCCCAACTTTAGATATTTTGCGCAAAAAATAATGCAAAATGATTTTACTACCACGTTTTTCAACGCAAAAGGTCGATTTAAAAATGATTTTTTTGGAGGGGATACATTTTCAAAATTATGTACAGTATAATAAACAATGATAACATTTGACAAACCCATAGGATATTTGGAATAAAGTACGACAAATATATTTTGTCACTCCCCTCTATGTGTCGACAATTAGTCAAGAAACTATACATTCCTTATAGCACGAAATCCTATTAGTAGTGCCATCATAATTTTTGGTACTATATTAACATTTCAAAAATCGTGTATTGATATCAATAGTTATTTTCAAACATTCAATTTATTTCACAAGAGAGAGAAATAAGGGTTCCCCGGGCCCCTGGAGCGCAAAAAAGGCCAACTGCCCGGGCTGTCCAGCTAACCAGTAGAAACCAGCCACTCTAGACTATATCTATACCAAGCCAATTGCAGGGCCGAACCAGCTGGTCAAGAAGTTCCATGCCTGCAGGGAATCCGGGAGTCCAGCCAAAGAGACTGTGTCGAAGGAGGTCCTCCCAAGCAGCAGGGCTGTCTGCATTCTGTGACGCATGAAAGCAGGGCATCTGAACAGAAGGTGGTCCACAGTCTGTTGTTCCTCCATACAATGTGGGCAAGATAGGTCTTCCCCGGGCTGCCAGAGAACCAAGTCTGCCCGAACATGGCCATGTCCTGTAAGTAAGGTGGTGGTGACTTCTCCAGGACGGACCTTAGGGAGGAATTGGAGGCAACCGGTCTGGAGTATGGGCTATTCTCCTCAAGTGCCTGTTGGAGTGGTCCCGGCAATAAACCTCCGTCCATGCGTCTAGGGCTGCCGTCCGTGAGTGGTTACGGGCCAGGCTTCTAGGCAGGATGGAAAATGTTGGCTCTAAGGTAGAAACGGCCGCGTTCTTAGCAGCTCTGTCTGCTCTTTCGTTCCCATCGATGCCGCAGTGACCCGGCACCCAACACAGCTTTACATTTTGGTTGGTGTTCAGTGCGAGAACAATCTCAGCAACTAAGGTCGATCGAACTGGACCTGACGTACATATGGCTGACAGAGCTGATTTGCAGTCCGACGCGATAGTGATTTCCTCTCTAGAATAACCTTCCTCCACCAGACGGACCGCCCAGCGTATTGCCAGAAGTTCAGCCTGGAAGGCTGAGCAGTCTGGATGGAGCCGTAAGAGAACGGTCTGCTGATCTTCTGATGAGGGAACAATTGCAGCGCCCACCCCAGCCTCATTTTTTGATCCGTCTGTATATATTATGGGTGTTGTTATCTCCTCGATGCTTTGACTGAAAGACAATTGACGTCTATCTGGAGGGTATGGCAAAGAAGCAGGGCCTGGTCTAGATTCAAAATTTCCTTCATTGATTTCCTTTAGGAACGCCGTACGAGACCTAACAATAATATCGAGAGGAGGGCTGCCAGTGATGGAGATAGCTGAGACTGTTGGTGTGCGAGGACCTCCTCTCAGTACGCGTTTCGCAAAATTGTAGTGAAGGCTCCTAAGCTGCCTAATGCCTTCGTTGGAGAGAGCACGACGTCCCCATGCTGACGCTCCGTAAAGGAGGGCAGGCACCACCACCGCGTCGAAAATCCTAGTTCCAGCTGAAAAGGAGATTCCAAATTTACCCTTTATGGAGTTGGTGAGTCGTGGGATTATTGATCTGCATCTACGTGTGATCTTGCGTAGGTGGGCGACAAATCCGCGGGTCTGGTCCAATTCTACTCCCAAGATTGTGATTGTCTTCTTGATGTTTAAAGGTTGACCAAGGATTTTAAGCCCTGTCTCGGAGTTGGGGTGAACATTACGCCATTGGAACAGGCAAGCTTGAGTCTTACTGGGGTTTATATTAAGACCGCACATCGTGCACCAAGATGTCAACCTTTCCAAGAAGTTGTTGGTGGCAGAGACCGGCAGGCGACCACGAACCTGAATCATAAGGGTGAAGTCGTCCGCGTAAGCTATTAATCGGCTATCTTTGATGGAGGGAAGGGTGAAGATGGTCCGAGCAACTATGTTCCACAGGAAAGGACTTAGCGCTGAACCCTGGGGAGTGCCGAGCTGGGAGGATGTACACTCTGTTGCTGTCCAAGCTGAATAAGAGACCCTCCGGTCTTCCAAAAAGCTTTTTACTAAGCCGGTGATATACTCTGGGCAATTTAGGCGTTCAAGATTTTGAATGATTGCCGGCCTCCAAACAGTGTCGAAGGCCTTACTGATATCCAAGCTGATGACAAGAGTTTTCCTCCAGTGAGCTTGTCTTTCTTCAATGAATTGGGTGATACTTGCCAGTGCATCTTCCGCAGAACGACCATTTACAAAACCGTATTGATCTTCAAAGAACCATCCGTGACGATCCGCGAGCCACTGAAGTCTGGCCAGGATACATCTCTCGAAGACTTTGGCCATAGTGTTCAATAAAAGTAATAGGTCTGTATTTCTCCAGCTGACTGGTGGCTGAATTGGAGGGTTTAGGCAGAAGTATGAGGCGGCCTTCTTTCCATGGACGGGGGAAGTGGCCCATACGAAGGCATTTGGTGAACAATTCGGCCAGCAGGAATTGCAAGGAAGGGCCGCCCAGGTCTAGGCACTTCGAACCAAGACCGTCGGGGCCCGGGGCTTTCCTTTTTCCACAGCGATGAATGGCTCGCAAAACTTCCCAGGGTTTGAATTCAGGTTCGTCTGAGTGCGCAGAAATTACATTCCTTTGCGGGTGAGGTCTGGTGTCAGGTAGGAAAAAGTGATTTAACACGGCCTGGCAAGTCTCATGTGGATTGTAAGGAGAGCCGTCATCATGTTTGAGAAGTGGCGGACCTCTGGGGGAGCCGCGACCCCGGGCGATAAATCGATGTATGGCACTCCAGGATGCGGATGACACCTCCTCGCAGAGATTAAACCAGGATTTACTTTTAGCTTTCCGTATAGCCGCCTTCAGTCGATTATGGCACGCTCGGTATAAACCGCGGAAGAAGTTCCTAATAGGACTCCGGACACTCTGACTGCAACGGCGGAGGGAGATAACAAACCTTCTGATCCGACTCAGTTCGGGGGTCCACCACGGCTTTGACGGTCTTGTAGTATTGGAGCGTCTCCTCATGAAGAGTCACAAGCTGATTGCAGGATGGAAGTCAGAAGGAGGACCACCCTGTCAATATCTTCTGGGGTAGAGGCCTCGTTCAATAGGGCAGTTACCTGGTGGAGAGAAGAGTTTAGGAAGGATTTAAAGGTCTGTTCTTTACATGAGGATTCAACCCAGGAGGAGTTCGTCTCGTTATTGACCATGTCTAGGAATGTAGTCCAGATAGGTATATGGTCAGTGAAGGCCATCTCACCTAATAAACCCCTAGTGGCATGGATAGCCATAGAGCTGGAGGCCAGAGTGACATCTATAGAAGAAGACAAGGACCCATTTGACCAGGTAGAGATCACAGGGGGTCCCAAGAAATGAAGATCATTGAAGCTGGCGAATTCTTCCAGATTAGCACCCCGGAAGTCCAACCTCGCACCTATACCCCAGGTAGGAGAGTGGGCGTTAGTGTCCATACCCAGGATTACTGGAAGAGAGGCCCGTCTTATTGTATCTTCCAGAAGAGGGATGAAATCCTCGGCAGCTCTAAGGCCGTGCCAGTAGGCCGAGTACACCGCGATGATACTCTGCTCTAGACATATGGCTATGGAGGTTATGGCGGTGTCTGGGGAGGTTAGAGGGATGGGATGAAGGTTGCTACGTGCCACTATTCCCGAGGGGATGTAGGCGCCAGGGACAAAAAATGCTTGAAACCCAGGTGTGGGCCAGAAGAAGTTAGTTGGGAGTTCTTGCAGGAGCACGATGTCGGCCTGTGTCGAATTTGCCAAATTTGCAATTTCAAGAATGGCAGTTGGTGATTTTCTAGCGTTCACCTGCAGGACACGCAATGGCCTAGACATTGTTTCTTGTTCGGGCTATTCTCTCTTTTACAAAGGGACAGGAAGGTGAGGTGGCAAAGTGGTTGATGGGAGCTCCAGACTTTTTGCTGCAGCGGCAGCAGCGGCTTTGGCTTGGCTCGACCGAGCATTGGAAGCCCTCATGCTCTGCAGAGCCGCAGCGATAACAGATTGGATGGGCAGCTGGACAGGCAGACGCGCGGTGGCCGAAGCCACAGCAACGGAAGCATTGTTTTAAAGTATGACTGCGCTCATACCTGTGCATTAGACCTGCCACAGGGATACGTCCATGTTGACCGAGGATTTCGGCGACTTGGTTGTCCACTTCGATGAACACTGTACTGGTGTTGTGTGCCGCATTCTTCGATCGATGGACTACCTTGATGTCACGTTTTCCCTGGAGTGACTGCACGGTGTGGTTGGAGCGGAGGCTCTCGCAAATCTCCTCGTCCCGCACCTCCCCGTCCACTCTGAAGAGGCAGTATCTCGGTAGGATAACCGGGCGCTCGTGGCAGCTTAGACCCGTTGGCAGGGAGGTCAGCCCCGAGGCCAGCGACTTTGCCATTTGGGTCGTTTTGGTGTGGAAAACAACCTTGCCGTTGGTGTTTATGGACGCCACCACGTCTTTTGATGACGCTAGTGAAGGATGAATCTTTTGAATTTCCCTTAATATTTCCCTAGGGTTGGATTTGGGGTCAGCCGACTTGACGACGACATGCGATTCAAAGGAAGGAGCCAGATTCACAAATGTGGCTTTCACTTTGGGCTTCGGAAGTGCAGGCCTTACCGGCTTCTCTTTCTCAGCCACTACCAAGGCGAATGAGGTGGAGGGGATCGGGATGTTGGCTGTGGGATTGGGTCTTCCTAGACTGGCTCCCTTGAAGGCGTCCTCAAGAAGAAGTTCTGCCTCTTGGACGAGAGTCAGCATCAGTCCTCTGGTGGCCATCTGCATTTTTTCGGGGGTGTCCAAGCTGGTGTCCGCAATGATCGCCTCGAAGGTCCGGCACCCAAAGTTGAACAAGCTTGCTGTGCTGTTGAACTTGAATTGATTGTGGGAAGACGGGAGGAGGTCTTCGTCCTCAGGACGCGGCCGCTTTTTGTTGGTCTGCTGACCTCCTCCACCACCACCACCATCATACTGGTTCGGCTCCATAAAAAATAAACTATCAATAGCAAGTTTACTTCAAAAAGACTAGCCAGACAAGGAACACTATTGTCACGACAAGAGATTGTCCTAAGACTCTTTATTTCACAAAACTCCATCTAAAATATAAATATTTTTTGATACATGTTTTAATTTGCATATACCTATTTTACATATCTCAGATTGTATTTAAAAATCGTCAACCAATTCTTCTAACTTTTGGCGAAATGGTGTTTTATTAATTTATCATTTGATATTATTAGGGTTCTTTCCTGGTATTCAAAAAGGAAAAATACGTGTCGTTCAGTTATATTTTTCAATTTATCAAACAATTTGGCCGCTGAATCTCTGATTCTGGTAGAGCGCCATCTAGCGAATAAAGTTGTAACTAAAATCAATTTCGAATTTTTCATTATTTGCCATAAAAAATCCCATTGCATCCTGAACACAATGGTGTTTACCGCATTGCTCTAGCGCAAATATTCGCGGAGTTATTAATTTTTAAAGTTGTGCGGGACTTTTGGATCACCCTGTATGTTAAATGTTCTTGCTTTTTGTGATAGGGTTGTTCTTTGCGGAAGGAAGTTATTATTGTGATTATGCAGACGATATTTTCTGGGGTTATTAGCTTGGAAGATTCATGTTGAGTGAATGTTTGTGGAGGGGTATTATATTTTTGAGAGAAGTATTTGGTTTATAGTTTCTCTCTTGTTATTGGTGCGAACTGGTTTATGGAAAATAGGTCTGAAGGTAAGATATAGGAATGATTGAGTGTAAACTAGCAATAATCGCGCCTCGGAAGATCCTCATGGGCTACGATATCGCCTTTGTGCAAAGCTAGGTTCGGTTATTTTTTGTGGTTCCCCCCTTAGAAAATTTTTCTATTGAGATGATAAAAGAGAGGAAAATAATTCAAATTAAATAAAAGATAAAAAATAAACATTTTAATCCGTTTTCCTTGGACTTTTTGATATTTACCTAAGGATATTAATATTTAGAAAATATAATTGAATTTTATTACGGGGAGAGACAATGGGTTTGCACCGAAGGTGGTGAAATTAAGACAATGTTTTCGGTATAGTGCCCGAGTTTATTCACGGTGTATTATGTCAATATCTATTGAGGTGTGTGTTCGGTCTATTATTTCTTACTACGTTCGGAGAGATGAGAGGTTTATAATCATATATATATATATAGTACTGTGCAATAAGGGATAAGTTTTCCGGTGTTCGGAAGGTTGTATATTTTAACCAGGACCAGATCGCCTGGTTATAAGTCGGGTGTTTGATGATGTCGATCGAAACTTTGTTTATCTTTTATATGTTTATTCTGCGTACGTTGATGTACGCTTCTTTCCTGGCAGTATCTACAGCGGGGTATGGACTTATGTAATTAGATAGTTTTGGTGGGAGTATGTCACATATATTCTAGATAAATTGAGTGGAGAACCGGTAACAAAGTGGGAACTGTTGTTTTATATTTGGGTAACACAGATGACCAGTTTATTATATGCGGTCTTCGGGCGCATTGACGATTTAGTTTAACGTGTTTTATCCTGTAGAAGGGCTTTCGTGCTCGAATCGAGATTTATGAATTAAAATGTTTTAAAAGAAACTTGTCCCCGGAAGCCTGATATTTTCAACTTAAAAAAAAAAAGATAAATGAATCTTTATCATTTAAATTTGAAGTAACCACAAAAGAGTATATAGAGCGAAAGAACCGAAATACAGGTAGATCGAATTAATAAGATAAAATGAAATAATAATATTCTATCTTTGCAATATCAATTGAGAAAAATAAACATCCAGAACCTCTAGGAACCACAGACACTATCCTTGTAAATACATGAAGACATTACAAATAATATGAATGTCTATATATCCTTCATTGTAAACATTATTACCTGAGTTGCTCTTTTTATATATGTTACCTAATAAAGTTATTTTAAAACTGGATCCTTACGGGACTTACTGTGTTGTGGGACAGTTCAACTCGAAGATCATCGACGTGCGACCCATTCCCACCAAACCGGATTCCAACCAGACCATGTGGAGACTGCTCATCAAGAACCGCCGGACCAACATTCATCAAGTCTTACACTTCGATGTCGTCATCGTATGCATCGGGTGAGTGGCTCGTGTTTTATATTATCGATATATACTATGTGTATATATATGTATATCGTAAAGATAGAGGCTGCCTGGCCGGCATTCATATTTCTTCAAATAAAAGACACTTCGGCCAGATAAAGAAGCCTCAACTGATCTTCAGTTAAATCCTTCCCTGAGATGTTGCATACTTTTATTTGAAGAAATATATATATATATGGATATCGCTGATTTTGGCCGCCAAGAACTCTAGATTTGCTTTGCCAATTCAGAGGCGGTTTTCACTATATCGCTGCACATCGTTCTGAGAAGATGTATGTACGCATTTAAACCAACACACACACGCGCTTTAGATATTAAATATATTTTAAAAGAGTCATATTTTTAAATGGGTTTAAAAAATGATGATTATAATAATATATTAAAGAATTCCTCTCATCACTACAACTACTACTAAGAGCAATAATAATACTTAATATGCATTGTTTGCAGCATATTTTCGTTACTAAAAAATCCGGCCATAACGATTTTTTTTAGATGATTTTTTTTCTTGAATTTTTTTTCTCTTTATATATAAATATAATCGAAAAATATGTCAGTTTTTAAGGTTTATTTTAGAGGTATATATTGTTCATATATTTGACTAAAACATAAAGCACGAATATTTCTTTTAAAGCCAAAGAAAGAAAATTTCTACTGTCCTTAAATCAATGAAAAATATTGGGAGAGCGTGGCTCATAAGTGGGAGACGCTACCAGAGGTTTCACCAATTCAATCCACCTGACTTCTTTTAGAGCTCTAATACCATATTGATGATTCTGCTTATATATGGAACACTGAAGGATTGAGTCTTAGTTATGGTACTCGAGAAAACTATGGACATAAGCGCGCGCGCCATTTGGAGAGTATGATGTTTTGTAGCTGAAGTTGAGCCCTGGTGCTTCTATTCAAGTTTTAAAAAATCTTGTCTAAAATCTAAGTTTTTTTTTCAATTTTAAAGATTAAAATATACAACAACAATAAACCTTTATTAAGACACTATTGTCTTACAAGGGGATTCCCCATAACGGTTATATATGTACATGAGTGAGGAGGAAAAGCAATTTAGATGGGAGGGAGAGCAATCAGCCATTGTCTGTGGAGTTGAGCACTTCTTCTCTCATTTTATCAATTGCCTTGAAAAATTTAAAATATTTATAAACAAATGTTTTATCCAGCAGGAGAGAAGTAAAGATTTTATATACATGTTGTTCATTGTAGTGAGTTAGCTCCGAAAGTTCGCGAATTTCCATTCTCTTTTCATGTAGGAATGGGCAATGGAATAGATAGTGGACCAAATTGTCTTGGATGCCAACATTGCAGAAGTAGCAATTTAAATGGTCGCTGTTCCAAAATCCCGTGATATCCTCGCGGAAAAGTAACCATAGAATCCTTTGACGGGCTATAAATCGTTTAATTTTCAAAGGGAGATTTGATAGTAAGTATTCCTCCGTCATAAAGGAGCTACTTAGAAATTGGTAGTGAATAAAATGAGTTGAGTTTTGTATCTTAGCTCGGTCAAATTGGAGTATCTGGTCCACTGTGGTTTGAATAATTCTAGGCATTTCTCCTCGCACAACCATATAATCTTCACAGTTCTTAAGAAAAGAAAAACCCCTAGAGTCAATGATGCTATTCAAGTTATGAATAAAATTGTTTCCCGCTTTTCCCACAATTGAAACTTTCCAGAGCTGGGACAAGCAAACATAGGGTAATCTTGTCCTGTCCATTTTTAAGATCCGTATCCAGAACTTTAGAATCAATTTCGTAATGTTTAATTCAAGGGACATCCTTCCGGTTTCTGTTCGTAAGATGTAGCCCGGAGTATATCTGGGAAGGTCAAGAAATCGCCGTAGGAAAATATCCTGGATCTGGTTTACAACTCCTATCTGATTTGTCGCCCACAGGGGGGCCGAGTATAACAACGTGGATAAAACTATGGAGTCAAGTAGTTTCATCACTGCTCCGAACGATTTGGTTCTTGACTTAGATAGTATTCTCCATACTGCGTTTGTAGCAACCAATGCTTTGCTTTTAAAGTGCTGCGCCACGTAAGCAGTTGGATTCTTGGTAGTTAAGGGGTAGCCAAGATATGTATATTTTGAAGATACTGTCAAGGGTTGTTGGCCCCAAAACCAAACGTCAGATCTGGCCAAGCGGCCTCCATTTCGAAACACTACGATTTTAGACTTGGATTGGTTCAGAGTTAAACCATTTTCCTCAAAATATATTTTTATTAGATTAATCTTTATTTGGAGATTTATCTTGGATTCACCAAAGAGGACTATATCATCCGCGAACAGGAGGAGGTGTATAGTTCCATGGCCCGGTAAGTATATACCTGGCAGGTCAGAATCATCCAGTGTAGCAACCAGATCGTTAATAAAAATAACAAATAAATACGGTGAAAGAGAGATTAAAATATATAATGTTTTAAAGAAATTATTTTGTAGGTTGATAACAATTTTTTTTAATTATATCTATGCGACTAAATATTTTTTTCTAGAATTTTTATAATTACACACAAAATAATTTTAGGCACGTTTTTTTTTTTTTTTTTTTTTTTGTAAATGTTACATATATTTCATATTACATACATTTCGCTTTAAAGCTAAATTTACGAAAATAAATAAAGTGAAAATTAGATACACATAAAGAGAGATATCTAATTAAATAATGATATATTTTGAAACTTAAAATAATTTTATCGTTTAATAAATGTTAAATTTTCACCTTTGCTCAAATTCAACAATAGTGTTTTTAAGGGCTAGATCTCTCGTCAAAACAGATGCATAAACTATGTTCTATTTATTAACTGTCTATTCAAACTAGCAGACTCGGGTCGGTGAAAATTCACAACACCAGTTTTGGATAATTCAGGACATCACCTGATGCCCCTGGTTTACGGCTTTGGATAGTCTAGGGCGGTCTTTAATTTCATTAAATCCTCAAGGGACTCGTGTAATCTTCAAATTTGATAAAGAAGTGTTTAACTTGTGAAATGGTTAGGTATATCAATTCTTTGACTAAAAAATAAATAGAAATTTTGTCTTAAGAAGTAGAGAGAACTTTTTCTTTATAAGAACAATACCCTCGCAGCAAAAATGTTCTATCTACACCATATAATTTACCTGGCGACTTTACCAACTAAAAACACCATGAAGGCTTCATGTTACCTTTGTAGAGCTCATGTAATCCAACGTTTGCCCTTGACTGACGAGGGACATTGACCGAAATCATGGTCTCTAGGTGATATTCAGAATTTTCCTGAGCTAGTGTTGTGACTTTGTCGCTGACCTGAGTCTGCTAGATTTCAGGTCAATAGGCGCATGATTCTTGCTCCTAATTTGACGTAAAATATGGCCTTTTCGTTTTTAGATGATTATCCTTTAGACAAGATTTCCATCAAAAATATATTTTTAATTGATATTAAACCAAAATATATACCAAATTTATATAAAATTTCATTCAACAAGAGCACACAAAACTAAAATATTTAAAATCTGTAAAATTTTGCAGGCGCTACTCTTGCCCCTACATGCCGGAAATCCCAGGACTCGACTCCTTCGAGGGAATCGTCATGCACAGTCATGACTACCGCCATCCCGACCCCTTCACGGACCTGAAGGTCATTGTCCTCGGTGCCGGTCCGTCGGGGGTCGACATCGCCATCGAACTGTCCCGCGTGGCCAACGAGGTGAGTAGGGGCAGTAACCTTTTTATTTTATGTAAATCACTCCTAAGACATGTGAGTCTCCTTAAAAAAACATCCTTCAAGACAATTGATCCATAGCCATAATTATATTCAGGCAACGCATGGAGACATGCTTTTACTATAGAATATTTTTACGTATGTATAAATTAAGAAAAAAGGTATTGCCTGATCGTAAAACTGAACGATGTTGGTGAATAAATGCATTAAAAAATGTAATTTTTGTTGGAATATTACACAGAGTAACAATGGCTATAGATGAGCTCGTGTTTGAAAAGGAACTTGTATGTATATAATAATTATAGTTTTTTTCATGTAGAAACATATACCAAGATTTGTTTAATAAATAATATGCAAAGTTAAATTGCCTATGGATTCATACTTCTTACTTACTTTAATTACATAACAATTTTTGAGTTTCTCAAAGTATAACACTCGGAAAAATGAATAAACTACGCACACACAACATCAGTTTTGGCCTTTTCTAGTGCGTGCAAAGGCCTATCTGTATATAATGGCTTCGGGCTATGGCCATCACGAGTGCAGATGCAGATATGATTTCATAACATCTTACGAGAGAAGAGGTTTTAAATCGGCCGAATCTTCAAAAAAGGTGTTTTTGATGATTAAATGGTATAGCCAATCTTAGAGCTTATCACATTGTAAAGTGCAGTTAGATGATATTAATGGGGGGGGTGATGCGCGCGCACCTCTCTTTTTTAAATAAATCCACAAAAATGATTTCCTTTCTCATATCCTCAATGTAGTGTAAATATTGTTCATTATACATAATCTTTTAGGGCCTTTTTTTTGCGGATCTGAATGTTTAGAACATCAAGTAGATTAAAATTCTGAAGTTTTATCTGAATCCTACTGTGAAATACACCCTGAATTTTTAGGATTTGAAAATAATACAATTTAAAATTAATCGTAATGTGTGAGAGTAATAGTTATAGTTAAACTATAACTATATAAACTTAAACTATATAAATATATAGTTTATAATGAAGCACTCTCTCTTTTTATTTTACACTTTAATAGATAGAGGCAATATATTTTTATAATTGAAGTTAATGTATATAACTGCTAGAGAAAGAGCAATTGGCCTGTCCCATATACCACAAATTTGATCATATCTAAATACGATAATTTTATACTGGTATCATTAAGACCAAAATATAATAGAAATCAGTAGAGATCCAATCAGCGGACTAATAAAACGGACACCGTTTCTAGGTGTTTGATGGCTTAATGAAGCCACAGAGAATCAATAGACGGCATCTCCCAATAATGCTCATTATTAAACTTGACAAGCTCTCAGAGAACCCCCTTTTTAGAGCCAAAAATTAAGGCAAGATATAACGAACTTTAAATAAAGAGAAATATCAAGATGTAAGAATCATTTTACCTAGTTTTATCTCACACATCATGATCTATATCAGGTTTTATCTAATTTTTTCTTCCTTTTTGGCCTGAGGAAGGACATGCCCTGAAAGCTTACCAAGTGTAATGATAAGAATTATTTGGAAATATCGTCCATACTGATCCATTATGGTTAATAACGCTACCCAACTCAATCGTCGAAATTTGAATAAAATAACCTAAAAAACGATTTTTACACTGGTAATGAGTATCGTTCACATTGAATGCTAAAAATGATAGCTTAAATGCAAATTTATTTCGTTGAAAAGATATTTTCGATATGCTTATCCATGAATTTTTCTGCTGCATATCAAACATTCTAATGATCTAGTATACATATTTATATAGATTTTTTTAATGTAATTTTTATAAGCGCATTTACGTGAAGTTCTAGAAAATTGATTACTTTCTATTTTAGAGTTCTATCGTGCGCGCGCTAACATGTATTTTGTACAGGTCGTCATCAGTCATAATCTCCAACCGGGCTACAACGGACCTCTACCTTCAAACGTTGTTCAAGAAGAGGGTATCGCTAGCGTACATCCGCATTACGTCGTTTTCTTAAATGGGCATGTTCATGAGGCTCAAGCAATTGTACTTTGTACAGGCTACAAACTTAGCTTCCCATTTATTCACGAATCCTGCAAACTGCGTTTTGAAAATGGAGTAAGAGTTTATCCCTTGTATAAACATGTGATAAATTGTTATTACCCTTCGATGGCGTTAATTGGGATTCTCTACGGAATTCTGCCTTTTCCGATCTTCCATCAGCAAGTTCTTTTCTTCATGAGTGTGGTCAGGGGAGGAATCATTCTACCACCGACCGATCTAATGATCGCTGATGTCGATAACGACTACCGACTTCGCATAACCACAGGAATCCCCCCGAGACATGCTCATAAGATGACTCGCGCCCTTCTCTGGTCATACGACGACCAACTGTCTCGGATGGGGGGGTTTCCACCTATCTCACCAATCATCCGACATCTCTTCGATCTGGTTGGGATCCTTCGTCAGCAAAATTTCCTCACTTTTAAAAATCATCTATTCCGCTTAGCTTCCTCTTCGTCGGATGATAGAATTAGGGGGGACAGGACCGAGTATGAAGTAATCACTCCAGCAGTCATTTAGGGACGTAAGTATATGAGAAGTAAACAGGGATAGTTGAATAAATAATGTAACCGCAAATATATATTTTATTTAACTTTGATAACGCGTATAAGAAAATGAGTATTTTAAAGAAACTATATTAAAATATGCTCGAATTATATATATAAATTTTTAATACAATATATTTTACTCTTTAACAATATTTTTGTTTCAAACGTTTTGAGCCTTCTTTAATGGTTTTATTTTGAAAGCGTGTCCTATGGGCAGTATCAAAACTCCGTTCTCCGTTTACTAGGCGTTTAATTTGGCAATAATGACCACTGATAATTCACACATACATACAGAAGCCTTCATTAAGACATATACTCTTATACATGGATTTACCACGGAGTCCGCAAATGAAAGGATTAAAAAAAAGTAAAAACTAATAACATTTAATGGTAATAATAAAATGTTTATATATATTAAAACTTAATTATAAGACAATCAAACCGCTGATAATTCGTTAATATTTCAATCAACTGTGCTATAGCAAGTTTTTCTTTCAGGTACCATAACTTTTAATGCATCATGCGGCGATCAGTTCGTTCTTATGTAGTGTCATAGATGATTTCCATTTCTTTTTAACAAATTTCCTTTTTTTATATTTGAAAAAAGAGATAGAGAATTCTGAGGGTTTTCGATTTGATTCGTTCAAAGGATTTATTTCTAAATCAAAAAACAAAATGTAAATATATTTTGCTCCTGTGGTTATATATGTATACGCTCCTTTAAGGTTGTGGCTAATCACCATTCCTTGTGTTAGCCAACAAACCTGAAAGACCCTTCGGGCAGATTTTCCAGATGGGCCTTTCGTCTACAGGAACACGTTATTTTAATCAGATATAAGAGAGGGGAAAGACGCAAAAAGGCGCAGATTGCTTTTTGAGGAATCCTTTAAAAAGGAAAGTTGAAGGCACTAATGATTATGATTTTCCGTTTTTGACAACCCTTGGGAACTTCATGGATGAACAAAAGAACAACCCATATATGTTTAAAATTCTTGATAGGTTAGCATAACCTTCTTCCAATAATAACTTCTTTGATATTTTAATGGATTCTTTAGAAGAACCACTACAACTGACTTTCCAAAAAAACAACTGAAATCTGACATTTTGAACGAACTTTACGACGCTCCTATGGCAGGGCATCTGGGTTTCGCTAAGACTTACAATAGAGTGAAAAATAAGTATTTTTGGTCAGTGATCTATCGAAGTGTTAGAAACTATGTGAGCCACTGTCAAGAATGTCAACAAAGGAAGTACACGTCTCAACTGCCGTTCGGACACCTGATGCCTAAACCACCTCCAAATCGACCGTTCCAAAAGGTAGGCGTCGATCTACATGGAGGCTTCCTATTATCACGTGACAAAAAAAAATAGATAATAGTGTGCGCCGACTATCTATCCAAATACGCGATGGCAGAAAGCTTGGCATCCGGAGTAGCTCAGGAAGTTGCAAAATTCTTTGTTGAAAAAGTGATCTTGCTCCACGGAGCCTCTAGAGAGATTGTAACGGACCTGGGCCGCAAATACCAATCGAAGCTCATCCAGAAATTGACAACCTGTTGCGGAATTATTAAGAGGACTGCTACGGCGTATCACCCCCAAACCAATGAACTAACAGTACGACTAAACAAAGCAATAGCAGATATTGTGTACATGTATGTATATAGAAAAATTGCGATCAAATCTTGCCCTTCATAATTTTCGCTTACACTTTCATAAAACAGGAATAAACTAACTTGATACCGTTCTTTTTGGTCCATGGTAGGGAAGCTGACACTCCTCTTGACATCTTATTTCCCTATCCAGAAACCACAGAGGGCGACAAGTTTATCCAAGAGATGAAAACAAAATCAGAAGAAGCGAGTCAACATACACGGTTTCGCATTCTGATAGTCCCCCCCCCCAGATCAAATAAAAATGAACTATGACTTCAGACAGAGAGACAACATACCGTCCCGTTACTTGGTATGGATCTATACACCAATAAGACGTGTGACGTAGCGTTATGCGAAAAAATTTACGAAGCGCGATACTTTACCCCTACCAAGCTATCAGGAAGTTATGTAACCTATGAATTAGAACCCTTATGGGAACAAGAAAGAGCTCTAGAGTCAAGGAACTCGCAAAAGTCTTTAGGATGAAACATCATTGAAGCACTGGTCCAGGAAAGATCACTGTAGCAGTGAAGCCACAGATTTTTATAAGGAAGGATCAATGGAGCATTTAATTTATTTATATAAAAATTATTTATTTTCTAATCGGTTTTCTTGAATGATGTAGCTAAACAGTGTATGAGACAGCAAAACATATAATTACCCCTTTGCCTTTTGTAAATGTTAATCAAGAGCCTTTTTTAGATTTTTATTCAATGACCCTTGAATAAAATAGTTTATCTAATACATATGTTTTATTTGTTTATTTAATTACCACATATATATATAACATATAAATATATTTTCTGTAATTTTCAAAATTTTGCCTAAATTAATTCTGTCCAAAATTGTATTTAAGAGAAGTGCGCGCACACAATGTAAAAAAGGTAATACAGTAGAACTTGGATAATTCGAACTTCTTTAATTCGAAAACCTCTTTAATTCGAATATTTATCTTGGTCCCTAGAATTTCATATAAATAGAATTTCCGTTTTTTAATTCGAATTTTTGGATAATTCGAATTTTTTTATGGTCCCTTGGGGTTCGAATTATCCAAGTTCGACTGTATTTTGATTTTATCCTGATGATTCTTTCGTTATTTTCATCTATATGGACATCATATTTATTTAAAGGTTTTGTTAAAAAAAAACATTTCACCAGTGGTTTGAAAACTGAATCTGTTATGAGACAGTTTATATTCCTCCATTAACCTAACATATTGTTACACCACCGCCGTGTCAAGGTTGGCCAAATGAGCATGCGGATCAGTAAGGATCTCTGTTCTCGACTCTTTTTTATTTACCTTCATGAATTTATGGGAGAAGCAAGTAAATCACATGCAGAGAGCAGCATCCAACAGAAGGGAAGACGACTTCTCTCCTGGCCACGAGATGGGCCTCTCCCTTGTTGACTGGTCTATCGGCCCCCCCTCAGCCATTCTTGGGGGTAAATACATGTTGTGGGTAATGGTGGAGATCCATTATTCCGGACGCAGCCCAGACGGCTCAGGTGTCGACTGTAAACACGGCGGCGCCTGCCTGCAACAAAGGAGCCGCCGACATAGAATCAGAACACGGCTTGGTTTTGCTACCCACCAGTCGCGTGTTTTCCACTGTCCTCTTAATATGTATTGAATAAAGTTAGTTTAGAAGGAGATTTTTACCCACTCCTTTCTGCTATTTAGTGATCTTATTTAAATCCTTGCAACAGCCCACAAATAATCATCACAGCGAATTCTTCTACCGAACTCGCTCAGTGTTTTTGTGAACCGACTACCCTACATTTCTACACAAAGTGGCGTCCCCGGGTGGGCTTCTGACAAGGCAAGATCAAGTGGATTAACGGCGGAGTACAAGTCAAGACTTAAGATAAGTACCTTTTGTTTTACCCTCTGTTTATAGTGTTTTTTTGAAAAATGGAAATTTTAAAAAGACATAGAAATTTACTTAGAAAGCGACTAACTCGCATCTTGAAGACGACAGAAGAGTTTGTCATTGAATATAATAGAGAGATAATTGAAGAAACTCACAGTGAGCTTCTTGTGATCCAAGACAAGATAAGAGACTTCATGCTAACTTCAGACGTTAGCGAAGAGGAACTAGAGCAAGACGATGAGGAAGCCTTGCAATATACCCAGAGATATAAGAGGATATATAAAAAATGTCTCGCTCTTGTTGAACCCAGGATCACTGCATCCAGTCCCACGACCAGTGAAGTGAGCTTCGCTTCTAGCTCACACCATAGAACTGTAAAACTACCCAAGATAGAATTAAAGAAGTTTACAGGAGAAATAAAAGATTGGTTGGGATGGTGGGCACAGTTCAACAAGATACATGTCGATCCTACTTTAGAAGACAGCGACAAGTTTCAATATCTTGTGCAATCTATGTCGCCGGGAACCAGAGCTAGTAAACTGGTTGATAGTTACCCCCTGACTGCCGAGAATTACCCCAAAGTTATAGAAACTTTGACAGAAAGATTTGGAAGGCCTGAACTGTTGCAACAAGTCTATGTCAAGGACCTTATACGCCTTATGATCGATTGCTCCTCCAAACAACAGTTGAAGGTGACTTCATTTTATGATGAGTTGGTGACTCATTTGAGAGCATTGGAATCCTTAAAGATTGAGGCCAGACAGATGTCTGTATTTATATTTCCAATGATTGAGGCATGTCTCTCAGAGGAACTCATGAAGGCTTGGCAAAGAAGCCCCCTCCATGATGTCAAGATTGATGCTAATGATTCGACTCAAACTAGAGTTGACCTAATTATGGAGTTTCTCCAAAAGGAAGCTGCAGCAGAACAAGACAGAGCCTTAGCTGGATCTAAGTTTGGACTTAGATCTCTGAAACAAGATAGAAACGTGGGCAGACAATCACATCCTGCTAAGATACCTACGGCCTCTGGACTCTTCGCTGGACGTGCCCAGAATTGCATCTTTTGTAATAAAGATCATAAAAACACAGAATGTCTTACTGCGCGCAGAATGAGCATTAAAGAAAGAAGAGAGCGTATTAAAAACGCTAAATGTTGTTTCTCCTGCCTCCAACCAGGTCATATCTCTTCTAATTGTAGAAGGCGCATAACTGAATGTAATCGATGTAAGAAGAAGCACCTTGATATTTTATGCCCTCTTAATGCTCCTGGACGAGAGTCAGCGGATGAAGACAAGGAACAGGTGGAAGACTGTGACGTTTCTCCTACAGTTGAAAACGGAGTTTCATTCTCCGGTCTTAGCGCTTCGTCTCTGATTTTGCTACAGACTCTGAAGATTAAGGTCGAAGGTGCGACTTCGGCAAAAGTAGTGCGTGCCCTCCTTGATACAGGTTCCCAACGATCCTATATTTTGTCTAAAACTGCCCAGGATCTCGGACTATCTCCCATTGGCCAGGAATCACTTAAACATGTGGTGTTTGGAGGTCATACTAGTGAAAGTGTCCACCAAGAATACAGAGTCAATTTGGGTCATGCATCGGGAAATTTTAAGATAGTTGCGAAGCTTCTTGACCAACAAAAAATCTGTGGTAACCTACCAAGATTGAGCCGCGGGCCATGGTTGAAAGAACTCAAAGCCCGCAGAATCTGGGTTCCTGATATTGGAAAGGATGACATGGAAATTGAAATACTTCTTGGATGCGATGTATTGGGATCTATTTTCATGATGAAATCTTGTGTGTTGTCAAATGGCTTGACTGCGTCGCAGACGCGTTTCGGATGGACTTTAATGGGAGAATATCAGCCAGGTAGTGACGTTTCACTCGCTCATCATGTTACAACGATGACAATTTCGGAGAGCAGTATAACAAATCTGTGGAATCTCGATGTTCTTGGCATTATGGATCCTATTGAGGTTAAACAGAGAGATCAGAGAGACGCACTGGCGCGTCGACATTTTCTAAAAACAGTCCAACATTCTGTTTCTGGAAGATATGTTGTTTCCCTCCCGTGGACTGTAGAGAAAGCTAAAATCGCGGATAACAGGGAGGTTGCTATGAAGAGATTAGAACAGACGACTAAGAAATTAATCTCTTTGAATCTTTATGAGGACTATGATGATATTTTCCGAGGCTGGTTGGATGATGGGATAATTGAGAAAGTCCCAGCTGAACAACACGACGCTGAGGCCTTCTACCTGCCTCATCGTCCTGTGGTGAAACTCTCCAGTGGGACTACGCCTATCAGGCCTGTCTTTGATGCTTCTAGCAAGGTCTATAGATCCCCATCTTTAAATGACTGTCTTGAAAAGGGACCTAACCTCATAGAGAAGATTCCCAACCTTATGCTAAGGTTTAGAAATGGCAAGTTTGGTGTCGTGGCAGACATTAAGAAAGCATTTCTTCAGATTGAGGTGAATGAAAGGGACAGAGATTACCTGCGTTTTCTATGGTATTCCCAAAATAGAGAAAAGACAGAAGTATTCAGACATAGACGTGTCGTTTTCGGCGTTAACTGTAGTCCTTTCATTTTGGGGGCAGTAATAGAATACCACCTGTCTAATGTTCGACCTGAACATAAACCGTTAGCTCAGAGGTTGCAGAAATCCTTTTATGTGGACAATTTAGTCACAAGCGTGAACTCTTTTGAAGAGTTACAAGATCTCAAATTGACCGCAACGTCCATCATGGATAATGCTAGGTTGGAGCTAAGCCGTTGGAAGCATAGCCTGGACGTGGCCTCCGATACTTACCCCTTTGAAAGAGCAGAGATATCTAAAGTGCTTGGTATATGTTGGGATAAAAGGGAAGATTGTTTGTCATGTGAAATTCCCGTAGCCATACCCCCCAAGATAACCAAAAGGAGTATCCTGTCCTGCTTAGCTCAGATATATGACCCTATTGGATTTCTGAGTCCAATATTAATAAAGCCTAAAATTCTATTGCAAAAAGCTTGGACTCTAAAGTTGGCATGGGACGATGAATTGGACCGTCACTACAAGGATGAACTAAGCCTATGGTTCGACGACCTTCAGCTACACAAAGGCGTGGCAATTCCTAGGAATTTCAATCCATTGATGGTACCGCAGGAGGACTGGCAGATACACACGTTTGTTGATGCTAGTAGTGAAGCTTATGCTGCTGTGGTCTTCCTTCGGACTCGGGTTGGTGACAAAGTTGAAGTGCATATGATGGCGGCTAAGTCTCGAGTCGCTCCTCTCAAGAGACCTACGATACCACGACTTGAACTTTTAGCCTGTGTTGTAGGAGCACGATTAAACAAGATGATCTTTGAAGCTCTAGAGTTAAAAGATATCAAAAATGTATTCTGGTCTGATGCCACAACAGCCCTCGCTTGGATAAAACGCGATGATCAGTGGGGTACCTTTGTCGGGAATCGCGTGAAGGAGATATGCAGACTTAGTGATCCTGGAAATTGGAGATATGTTCCTAGCGAGTGCAATCCAGCTGATCTACCCTCCAGAGGATGCAGCCTCTCCCGACTGATACAGTCTAGATGGTGGGAGGGCCCTTCCTGGTTAAAACTCTCCGAAGAATTTTGGCCTTCCAGGTATAAAGACCTGAATGAAGAAGAAATCTGTGCGGAAAGAAAGAAGATTGCTGTTGTGACAACAGTTAAGAGTACCGATCATTGGTACATGAAATATTTCTCCTCGTTCATAAAAAATGTGCGGATGATGGCGTGGATTAGAAGGTTCATCAACAACTTCCGATTTTCAACGAAAGTAAAGGGCGAACTTTCTGTGAAGGAGATCGATGAAGCGGAGCTGGCGCTTTTGAAATTAGTTCAGGCCGAGTGTTTCCCTAGCCACTCTATACCTGGTCTGAAGGTATATGAAGTAGAAGGAATCCTGCGTGTGAAAACAAAATTGATTTACAGCAGCGACGAATATGGCTTCCGTTTGCCAGTACTATTACATGGGACTCATCCGTTGATTGAACAAATGATATGTGATTCACACGTTGAGAATTGCCACGCTGGTGTACAATTTTTGATGAACAAACTTCGGGAAAAATATTGGATAGTAAAAGCGAGACAGACCATTAAGAAAATAGTGAGAAGATGTGTCACATGTCGCCGCTTCTCCGCTAAACCCGTTGTGGTGGAAGACGCTCCATTACCTGCCACTCGAGTACATAACGCCAAGGTATTCGAGGTGGTAGGGATTGATCTGGCGGGCCCGCTCTATCTGAAAGATCAGACCAAGACCTGGGCTGTTCTCTTCACCTGTGCTGTGTACCGCTGTGTACATTTGGAACTGGTAATATCTCTCAGCACAGAAGATTTCCTAATGGCCCTGGAGAGATTCATCAAGAGACGAGGACGTCCATCCACCATCTTCAGCGACAACGGAACAAATTTTGTAGGAGCCAATAACTTCTTTAAAAAGATTGACTGGGAACGCGTTTCTAACGACGGGAAAGTGAAGCGTATTGAATGGAAATTCATCCCGCCCCACTGCTGCCTGGTGGGGTGGATGGTGGGAGAGATTGATTCGTTCCCTCAAAGACATACTAAAAAGAATGCTCGGAAAATCAACATTAACATATCAACAATTGATGACCCTGCTGTGTCATGCAGAGGCAGTGATGAATGGAAGGCCCATGACTTATGTCAGCGACGATCCGAATGATCTTGTGACAATATCACCTTCCATGTTTCTACAAGAACAGACAGATGTCGAGTTTCCCGAGTGCCAGAATATGGGACCTAATCCAACGACACAGAAACTGCGCTATTTGAGCAAGCTGAGGGAGGAGTTGAAATCACGATTCAGGAAGGAATATTTGTCCCTCCTGGTCCAGAGAAACAGACGCATTTACAATCCAAAACTCCAGGCTGGGGATGTTGTCCTAGTTGGTATGGACAATAAAAAGCGTAACTTCTGGCCATTAGCAGTGATCGAGGAGATATTATTTGGAAGAGATGGAGTGAATAGATTAGTGAAGGTGAAAACCGCAGTAGGAACCTTCCTAAGACCTATTCAGAAAATATATCCCTTGGAAATATCATCAACAGCAGCTTCTTCGCGTTTGCTGAACGATAAAGTGAAAACTGCAAAAATACAGACTAGATCGGGAAGAACCATTTGTAAACCCAACCGATTGGACGATTATTTGTGTTTTTCTGTGTGCCTAGATAAAAACAGGTGGGAGTGTGGGGAATGGTGGAGATCCATTATTCCGGACGCAGCCCAGACGGCTCAGGTGTCGACTGTAAACACGGCGGCGCCTGCCTGCAACAAAGGAGCCGCCGACATAGAATCAGAACACGGCTTGGTTTTTGCTACCCACCAGTCGCGTGTTTTCCACTGTCCTCTTAATATGTATTGAATAAAGTTAGTTTAGAAGGAGATTTTTACCCCCTCCTTTCTGCTATTTAGTGATCTTATTTAAATCCTTGCAACAGCCCACAAAGAATCATCACAGCGAATTCTTCTACCGAACTCGCTCAGTGTTTTTGTGAACCGACTACCCTACATTTCTACACACATGTGGCCAAACTGACCCTGCTTGTCACCACGGCGATGTCGCATCTTTCTTTCTAATATTGTGTTGCAGAATTATATTATTAATTTATTATATGCACTATTATCTCGATTCACATACATTAAAGGTGTTATATATGGTTTAAGATGTTAGGTTAGAGCTATTTGATGGATCCCTAAATTGAAATTTGAAGCAAATAGAATAAGATATATTGATCAAGAGAATATAGTTCTCACACAAAAACATTTAGATAATGAATTACGAAAAATTAGATAACGCGTTTAAGTATAATATTTAATCAGGGGATAAATCTACAGGATTAATTCATAAGATTATATATCATTTATATCGGTATGTGTAAAGGTCCTAAAGTTTTGAGAAATAGGTGTATATATAGAATGTGTGTATTTGTAGATGTATAAATATATATCTGTGGACATACCCAGTTTGATAAAATAATCCCTTGAGTCAATATCAAAATATCAATATCCCTGGAGGCTTAATGCTCTTATTTTGACATATCCAGTTTATAATGCCAGAAGGATTATTATTTTTATCATTAATATTAATGAAGCAAGTATTATGGTTGAAGGAGAACAAAAGGAAAATTATAATATACTAAAATGTACATATAATCAGACATGGAGATAACAGGAATTCCACCGCATATTATATACCCTCATTTCCTTATAAATGTATTTAGGCCACCAGTTATTTTCAAAAAATCATACCAAATGCTGGCTTCTGCATCAACTACATAGATAGATAATATTTTTTTCACATTATTTAAAAAATAAGAATACATTTCTCATTTAACTTTTCGAAAAATTGAGAAAAATAATTTATTTTCGCTGACAAGTCTATATAAAAAATGCTAAATTGTTATAAAGCAGATAAAGAGTAACAGGCGGGATTTATTTCGATTTTCGAGTGTTAAAACAAGGAAAGGGGAGTCATAAAAAGGGCAAGGTTTTTTTCCCCCCCAGTGAGTAAGCGTTTTGATCTGATAAAAAGGAGGTTCTGCTCATCACTAGTTATCGCAAAGCCGGGAAGACAAAACAAAACATCTCTCGAAAATGTTAATTAATATTTTTTTTTTCAAAAATATTATTGGTTCCCTTTAGCAGAGAAATTAAAATGTTTTGTTATAAAGCATACTTTCAAAAAATTGATAATAAAAAATAATATTTTTTTTTGTACAGAGTTTAAAAAATGTAAAATAATTGAACAAAATAACTCTTTCGAAAATTTCTCCTGGAATCCGGATTAATCTACTCACAATATTTATCCTACAACAAGGTTTGTAAACAAACAACTGATATCGTTTTAAAATTAAAAAAAAAACAAGTCATTTTCCATAGATTTTTTTTTTGTAGATTTTAAAACGTATGGACTGTGTCATTTTATTTTTGCACAAATTAATGTTTTTTTAATTTTTACAACATATGAATCTTAGTTTAATAATAAATAATTTTTCTATGTAAGTAAATTTCTAAAAATTTGGTCATATATTAAAAAATTCTCTACCTAAGGATCAATAATTTAAACAGCCTATCCATATAACCATTAACCAATTATAAAGCGGGATATGAAAATTTCCGGAAACATCATTTCAAAGTTTTTATTTTAAATAAATCTTTACCTGTGTGTAAAAGAATGATATATTTTATATTACAATTATTAATATTTTATTATAATTATTAAATTATTAATATACCTCTCAATGGAGAGTGGGACACCTCTTTGTTTATCTTAAAAATCCATTACAGTAGAAACTATCTCCCCTTAACCCAACCTAACCTGAACCTATTCTAACCTAATTAAAATATATGAAAACAATATATTAATAAAAAAATAAAACATCCACAGCGTAATGATTTTTGATAATTGATTTAAGAAATGAGGTGTCCTGGATAGTAATGTTTTACTCCAATCATTAAAAAAAAAAAAAAAATGTGGACAAGTGGGTAACACCCTCGACAGTCATGAACCGGGATTGAATCCCGCGTTAACATTTTGTTTAATATGTGAATAACCTTCACATATTATTCATTGTTGCAATTATCATAAACTAGTTTCTCTTTTTGAGCGTACCTAATAAAGTGATTTTGAGCTGATCAATAAACTTAAATTCTGACACTTCTAACATTTTTATTAATGCCAGATGATTTCAGTAATTAAAAAATGCTATCTTTGATCAAAATATTTTAATTATTTCACTATTTTGTGTGGGCATACTCCAAACTTCCTCCAGGAACAAATTTTGATTTGAGAAGTTATTATGAGCATTTTGACCAAGATGAGCCTTTTTTTTTATTAGGAGCAGAAACACAAGGTAATAAGACCAAACCCAAATAAATAGTGTATGACATTTTGGTAACAGTGTTGTTACCATCATCAGACAAAAGACTGAAGGATGATGGTAACAACACTGTTACCTGAAACATCACACACAGTTTATTTATTTGGATTTGGTCTTATTACTTTCTGTTTATAATCTATAATACTAATTGTTCCTTATCATAGGAGCAAAAGTATGTTTCCACCTTTTTTTCCGGTTAAAACAATTTATGGATTGTTAAACACAAGGTAATAAGACCAAATCCAAATAAATAAATAGTGTGTGACGTTTCGGTAACAGCGTTGTTACCATCTTCAGACAAAAGTACTGAATGATGCATGTCTGAAGATGGTAACAACGCTGTTACCGAAACGTCACACACTATTTATTTATTTGGATTTGGTCTTATTACCTTGTGTTTATAATCTATAATCCAAATTGTGCCTTATCAATTTATGGATTGTTATGGTTTATTGATGCCATCATAAAAAAAAATTATTGGTGTCGAAGGTCTTGTCTACTTGGCTGAGAGTAATAAGGATTCCTTGGGGGATTTGGCTTAAACATTTGTTTGCTCATTTTCAATCTTCCTATATTATCAACAGATCTACAAATGGAAGAGGACATCAGATAAAGTACTAGTGAATAGTATTTTTTTCAACCCACCTACTACAAGTTTAATTTCCTCCCTCTCCTATCCATCCG
>CP092886.1:135891584-135967406 GCA_030710605.1 Cordylochernes scorpioides | reverse complement strand
GTTCCAATGAGTGGTTTGGTCAGGCATAAAGGACACACACACACATACATTCATTTTTATATATATAGACTAGCGGACGTACCCGGCTTCGCCCGAGGTTTTACCCGAGTAAAGGTTTGTATAACGAACATTTGTTAAAACAATTCTCTATAAACTTATAAAAAAAAAAGATATATTTTGATAATTTGAAACTCGTAAATTTGAATCTCTCGATAAAGTGAACATTTTTCCCCCGTCCCTGTGTGCCGTGTCATCCTGAATTTTGTCTTTCATAATTTTCTACATTACAAAATCATCGTTTTATCTAGTGAACATATTTTCCCGGTCCCTTGAAAAATACTCGATAAGTTGAATAAAATCATGGTCGTGAATCTCTCGATAAAGTGATTATTTTTTCCCGGTCCCTGTGTGCCGTGTCATCCTGAATTTTGTCTTTCCTAATTTTCTACATTACAAAATCATCGTTTTATCTACATATTTTCCAGGTCCCTTGAAAAATACTCGATAAGTTGAATAAAATCATGGTCGTTTATGGAAGATGGACGTAGTTCCCGGAGGTCACCCGCCCCCCGCTTGCGAGTTAAAGCTACAAATCTGCAAATAACTCTAAGGATATTTAAGATATTCAAGAAATTATTTTTCGTAAACCTTTCCGGGGATATGCCTAATAATATCCCAAATTTTCACGGCGATTGGATGTATGGTTTTTGAATCCATAGAGGACACACACACACAGACACACAGACATTCAATTTTATATATATAGATAGATAAAAACTTTGAAAATTATGTTTCCTGAAATTTTCATATCCCGCCTTATAATTGGTTAAAATATATGGATAGGCTGTTTAAATTATTGATCCTTAATTATAGAATTTTTTAAAACATGCCCACATTTTTGGAAATTTACTTACGTAGAAAAATTATTTATTATTAAACTAAGACTCATATGTTGTAAAAATAAAAAACATTAATTTGTGCAAAAATAAAATGACACAGTGCATACGTTTTAAAATCTACAAAAAAACTATGGAAAATGACTGTTTTTCAATTTTAAAACGATATCAGTAGTTAGCGTTGAGGTGTTTGTTTACAAACCTGGAGAAATTTTCGAAAGAGTTATTTTGTTCAATTATTTTATATTTTTTAAACTCTGTACAAAAAAATATTATTTTTTTTTATTATCAATTTTTGAAAAATATGCTTTATAACAAATCATTTTAATTTATCTGTTGAAGGGAAGCAAAAAATATTTTGGAATAAATTATGAATTAACATTTTTGAGTGATGTTTTGTTTTGTCTTCCCGGCTTCGCGACTGAACTAGTGATGAGCAGAACCCCATTTTTATCAGATCAAAACGCTTACTCACTGGGAGAAAAAAACCTTGCCCTTTTTATGACTCCCATTTCCTTGTTTTAACACTCGAAACCCGAAATAAATCCCGCCTGTTACTCTTTATATTCTTTATAACAATTTAGCATTTTTTATATAGACTTGTCAGCGAAAATAAATTATTTTCTCAAATTTTAGAAAAATTAAATTAGAAAAGT
The DNA here is from genome assembly GCA_030710605.1 of Cordylochernes scorpioides. Classification (NCBI taxonomy): domain Eukaryota; kingdom Metazoa; phylum Arthropoda; class Arachnida; order Pseudoscorpiones; family Chernetidae; genus Cordylochernes; species Cordylochernes scorpioides. Next base: position 135,965,854 of record CP092886.1, on the reverse strand, counting down.
ATTATTGTTTTTTAAATAATGTGAAAAATATTATCTATCTATGTAGTTGATGCGGAAGCAAGCATTTGGTATGATTTGTTGAAAATAACTGGTGGCCTAAATACATTTAAAAGGGAATGAGAGTATATAATATGTGGCGGAATTCCTGTTATCTCTATGTCTGGTTATATGTACATTTTTGTATATTATAATTTTATTTTTGTTCTCCTTCAACCATAATATACTTGCTTTATTAATATTAACCATAAGAATAATAATCCTTCTGGCGTTATAAACTGGATATGTCAAAATAAGAGCATTGAGCTTCTGTTGGGGCACGTTTTTTGTAACCATACCCCAACAGAAGGCGTATGTATAATCAAATCAAATGGATACATGGCTTCCCTCCCACATAGACTTACAGACCATCTTTTTGCCCAGAAACCCAGACAATTGATGACACCAGACTTCCGTGCCGATGCCTGGTGAAGGAAACACCAGTGACATCCAGGGACATCCGCGCTGGAAGCTGTTGTTCCATATGTACATATATTCCCCTCACCAAAAGTTTAGGTAAAGGGGACCAGAAAAAAAAAATGGAGAAGGAAGATCTCTAAAGGACTGAACCTTATAAAATATCCTTCCCGAGAAAGGAAAGCGTTATATTACAGTTCAAGTGAAAAGGGGCCTGTGTCGATTTATAGCTAAGACGGAGTGGGGGCGATATATATATATCGTCCCGAGAAAAAGGGAGGATGGTATTTCAATCCATGTGGAGGGAAGAGGCTGGCGTCTGAAATTTTACACTATCGCCGTAGTTGTTGCTCTCTTTAGATTTTTTGTTTTGGTAATACTATATGTTCTATTTTGATGGAAGAGGCCTGGCGTCTGAAATCTTACACTAGTGCCGGGGTTGTTTCTCTCTTTAGATTTTTTTTTGTTTTGGTAATACTATATGTTCTATTTTGATGAGGCCTGGGGCGTCTATGAAATTGATACTGGAGCCGTTGGCCATTTTGATTGGTGTTTCTTTCGGCGAATGAAAATGGAGAGAGAGATGATATAAAAGAAGGTTCTCTGCCAAAAGGCAGGATTCGATCGGAGTCGCTCAGTGAGAAGGACGATTTTTAGACGGGCCTGAGACGTAGAGGAGACCAGACCTTGCCGCCGCTTTCGAGAGAAGGTAAGCCCCTCGCCATTATGGTTTAGCCCCCCCCCTTTTTTTATTTTTCGAACAGAAGCTAATCTATTTAGATTCTGAATGGGCCCTAAAGGGCTTTAAGTGACTTAAAAAGGAGTGTTAGGGTTCGTATATTTTGGCCCGCTAGAATAGATGGAGATCTAGGTTTCCCCCCCCTTTTGTGTAGTAGCCAACCTAGATTTCGCATGGGCCTTAAAGGGCTATAAAGTAACTTCAGGTCACCTCTATCTAAATTTTACTATGTAAATAGCATATCTCGTCAGTATAGACATGTTCCCAAATTTTAAGATATTTTAAATAAATATCTAGAGAAATTTTCTTGTTTCCTCTGTTACCTATTTCATACATAATTTGCCTTATGGTGCTATTCCCACTGTTTAAATGAAATGTTGTATGTTTCTTACCTATTTGAAGGGAATGTTACTAATAATCAAGTCTCCCATAAATTACCGGCCACATACATTGCCGCGAGTGTCTGTGTTTCAGTGTTTTATAGATTGCCCAATTTAATAACGATTTCATGGGTTGTCTGATGAAATTGTATAATAGTGTCGCGGCTGTTTCCATCTTTAGACCATTGTTCTGACAATATTATATGCTCGATCCTTGCTTTAGCTCAACTCTTAATCAATTACAGAGTTTTTCCCCCCTTTTCTTTTTTTTTCTATTTATTTTATTTATCCTGTTTGCACGAATTGCATTACATGTGATGATGTAAAGACATATGCCTATAGTGCATCACTGACAGCTGTGCTGCTATTATACAACATTAAGGTCTTGCTGCGGGTTATATACATGGGGTTGTTGGCCTAAATTGCTATATATATATATACTTAAGTAAGGAAACTTTAATAAGTCACATCGTGTATTCTCCCTTTTCAACTATCCAAACCGGGAACCCATCAATGGCGCCCAACGTGGGGCTCGAATTTAGTATATGTTTCTTCCCCTATACTTTAGAAATATATACCTAATGAAAAGCCATACTATTTTTAAGTATTGGTGAAGTAGTCCACGCATCCTGAGATTAACAGTCTATTATAAATCGTGAATTTTAATTTATGCTTTCCGTTTCACTGGCATTTTATCAGGCAATGAAAGTTATGTTGAGGCGGTGTATACCGCATCTCTCGCTGCTGTCTTTTACGATTCACATTGTTTGTGGCAAAACCTTAATATTATCATTGATTTCTGATATCAAAGTAAAACGTCTATGGGGATGAGTATCTTTTATTCTGGTCTTCTCGAGCTTTCGAGCTTGTCCGCCCTTCTACAGGAGAAACATATACAATATATCAAGAAAATATAACGTCGCCTGATGCTAAAACTATTATGATTCTATGTACATATATATATATACATTAGAAAGTTTTGCATATTATTTGTTTTCTTAAGACATATTTTTTTTTTGATTAAGGTATTACACATATTCTACTATTGTTTGCTATATTCTATGAATTATCTTATAGGTTAGAAATTCTATTATTTAAGTAGTTTTATAATAGTTATTGGCTATTACATATAAGTTATTTATATTATTGTTGATATTATTAGCTGGTACTAGGATATATTGTGTTATATGTTTCGGGCAAATCTATTTTCTATTAATGCTATTGTGTTTTCTGAATAATAGAGAATCAATTATAAGCCTTTGATATTTGCTGTTTATGTTATTGTAATGTATCCTAGGTTCTACTAATGCGAAAGTGTGACCTGTTTCTTTGCAGTGTAGGAAGAATTAGAGATCTATTGTCTTGATTAATAACGTTGCGTCTATGTTCATATATTCTATTGCTGACCCTCCTTCCTGTCTCCCCTGCGTATTTGGCTTGGCAGCTGTATACACTCTGACAAGGGAAGGTTATCTTAAATTGATAAATGTGCAAATTTTTTTTTTTGCCTTAAGTAGAGATTTCCAAGATTCTATTTCTGAAACATTTTTTTGGATGAGGACAAATAAAACCATCTTGATAGTATTAAATCTGCAGTATACATTTGCCAGCAGAAGGCATGATGAGATTACATGAAATTTAAACCAGTTATATGTTTAGTATGTTCCTTCAGTTGTAATTTGACACCGTCTTGAAATAAAGAAATTGGACGGTGCGCTATATCTTGATGATGGATATTTCTGTGTCAGAAAGGTGTAGTTATTCTGTTTAATGAGAATTCCAATAATTATCGAAATTTAGCAGATTATCATTGGGGATTTGAACAACTGTCTTGAAAATTTTTGAACAGCCTGAGTAGATAAAGGAATCCTGGAGTTAGAGTGGAGAATTAGTAGTACAGACTGACCACTCGACGCAGATAACTCTAGAGAACAATTATTGTGTTAATCCGCCGTAGACAAGAAGAGCATTGATCCTCAGGATATTCGATAGGCAGAATTTTGAGAATTGATAAGGTCATGGTTAAAGTTAACACAGGCATATGGGAGTAAAGACAGTGATTTAAACAAGATAAGAGGCAGCCTTGTGTCTTAAAAACTTTCAGTGGAAGCAGATGCCACTGCAAATATTCAGGTCTAATAATTTCCAAATTTGAAGTCATGCATGACGGGTTAGCACGGGATTGACGCCTGAACTGGCTTTCACTGGGATTAATCGAGCTTGCGAAAGAACTAGAAGAAGTGTGACATGTCACGCCACTGTACTAAGATAATAATTGAGAAGATTTATGTTGAGCCAACTGAAATTAGTAAAGAATTAAGAGATTAAGGTCTTATTCTTTGAGTTTTACACTAATTTCAATTACGCGATATGGACGGCGTTATAAGTTGGGTGGAAATGGTTCGGCCGCAATGGGATGGTCTCCTGGAGATGATACGATCAAATAATACTTATTGAATGCCGGGCGGGATCGCATGAAGCATTAAATGACATCGAGAAATGCTTAAAGAAACACCCTAGAAGATTGGGGATCGACAAAATGACGACATGGAAAATGCTCAACATTGTACATTGGCAGCAAAATGACATCTTGCTATTGTATGGACGACCACTCCTTCCTGAAATGTGCAGCGGATGTTAGTCCCAGAATTAGGTCCTTGAGGCGACACTTTCCTGTGCAGATGACATAAAAACGCATGACAAAACAGCACATGAGCATTTAAACTAGCTTCAATTCCTGCCATTAATTAATTTAGTTCACCAATAGCTATAGAACCGCTGGAGACCTCCATACCCTGTGTGAATATTTTAGTGAGAAATGAGCGATTCAATTCTATGAGCCATGAGGTATCCTGTAAGATCAGAGATGTACCCCATTCAATTTTTTTTTAATAATAGCCAGTGCGAGATATTTCCAGGATTTTTTTTCTAACTGTCATATAATTCGAAAACTAGAAAACTACACCATTTAATACAGTTCACGTTTAGCACCCATGTGGACTCAATATGACCATTGAATAAAAAAATCGAAGACTAATGAGCGAGCCAACCTAAAGAGAACGAGTTTAATAGGCTTACAATCAATAGTTGAAGCAAACTATTCGCACAAATTTGTTATGTTCTCTCTCTAAATGATCTATGACATTATAGGTTTTCTTAACAAGGTAACTACCCCGCCGAGTGTATATGGAGTTATAAAGCTTAAGGGTCATAGGCTGTTGGAATAGAGTAGTTCAAAATTAAGAGTGATAATAGATCGGGATCCAGATCCCGATGACGGGTTTCGAAGAGACTTCAGAGGGATGAAAGAGGTGTTGAAAGTGATGGAAGGGCGATGAAATATGATGAAAAAGGCGTTGAACTGTGTTATAAGGTGATGAATAAGAGATGAAATGTGTTGAAGGCGTTGAAGAGAGATGCGATGGAAGTAAGTTGAAAGGCGTTGAGGATGATGAAGGATGATGAAAGAGTGAGAAAGCGTTGAATGTTGATGAGGAAGAGATAGAAAGATGCAGAAAGATGTTGAAAGAGAAAGAATTGAAAAAAGTTGGATAAAGGGTTTTGTAAATAGTAGATAAAGATTGATGGAAGAAAGTACATTTAATGTATAAAGCATAGCTGTCGACCGCAATATCGCCTCGATAGAACTATTTCTTTTAAAATAAGACATATTATGCACTGGGGGTTTGTGTAAGCTGATTTTACATAAGTTTCGGCAACAATATACACTATTTAATATAGATAGGTCTTTATTAATTACAATATTAGGTTATATATATTAAATAGCAAATATGTCTTAGTGTTATGGTGAACTTTAAACAGTTTGCAGTTTTTTTTTTTTAAACATGTGTTCTAGTGCTAAGTGTTGAAAGGAGCTTTAACACCATGTTTCAGGGTTTGTGTGTTATTTGTCTCAACCTTGTCTTTGTGCAGAATACCGTTTCACAACCTTACTGTAGTGTTTGTTGCCATCTTTAAAGATCTTCACAATTTGTTTTAATATTAGTGTGTCATTTAGAGAAAATTGTCACAACCTTATCCTTGTATAGAACACCGTTTTTACACCGTTTTATTTAATAAGTTATATGAGAGATTTTAGATATAGTATAAGAGTTACTATTTACATGAGCCAAATCGACCCAACAGTTAGAGCAAGAGGGGGGAACTCAGATATTTCCTCCTTTCACGTGACGCGACTGTTCACCCCGACCGGTCGTGCCAGATAAGAGGGAATACCAGGAAACTCTGTCCTACTGACATCGCTCCCTCAACACGAGGAACGTCATCCCGCTGCTTACTAGTCGGTCACAAGACCTTAGGCAGTCTGTTCTTGCACTTCGGGTTTGTGATAGGGCTCCATGCTCGCTACAAGGACGACATCTTGGGTTTTCGTGTTCTCCTAGTGTAGAATTGGCTCAGCCTCATTTTTAGTATAGTATATAATTAAGAGTCGTCTCACAAGCTTGTTTTAATATGACACACCGTTTTGAAGAGCTTGTACAACCTGTCAGGATATGATTTAGGAAAATTTTAGTTTCTTTTTATTGTTATGTTACAATTTATCCAACAATAGAACCAGAGCGAACTCAGAAGTAATGAGACGAGGGGAAGTTGACAGAGTTAGTGTGAACAGTTTAACTTTACGCAGGTCTACAAGGGTGAAAAGGCCCACACAGTGTAAATTCTGCTTAGACTGTCGCCTCTAACTAGGATTTTGGAGTGTGTACGGAGAATCAGCTCGATAGAATGAGAAGTTTAGAGATTTCAGCCTTTTTTTTTAAACCTTTTTTTTTTAAAGTAGAGCTTCATTAGGATTCCTTTTTTTTTTAATACAAACTATTTCTTGTTAAAACCCGAGTTTCAAAGACCAATGAGAATAACGTATACCATTGTGAATTAACTATTTAGTGTAAATCTGAAATTTTAGTTATTACCAGGAGTAATAGGTGAAGGAAGGTGTAGGAAATCACAACTTAGAGGGGGGGCTATGTCTAAAACAACGAACCTAATAGGCATCCTATGGCTTGTGTTGGGTAATTCAGAAACCCTATAATCCCTGGCCTTCAGGTAGTAGCTTTGAAATAGGTTTCTAATGAGGACATGAAAGGTCAATCTTTCAGAGTAAAGTTGTGAAGTATTTTTTTATTTTTTTTATTTATTGTTACAAAAGCACGAAGTCCAAAGGACTAGTGTGCTGTGCTAGTATTATTTATATATATATTATTAATTATTTACACGATGGATTAGTATTGTTTTGTAAATTATTGTACAAATAGTTCTAAACTTAACAAAGTTCTCATAAGATAGAGTATATACACAAAGAGAATTTGGTAATGTTTCAAAGTATCTACATACAATTTGATTAGTCAGAGGGCAAGATAAAAGAAGATGCTCTGGTGATTCAACATCTAAGCGGCATTCACATGTTGGATCATTGATAGCATTCAGTTTGAATAAGAAACTTAAGAAGGGTCCTTTGCCAGTTAAGAATAAAGTAGTGAATTTATCAGAAGAAATGAAATTTGGGACAGCAATTGGAAAGAATTTCTTGAACAGTTCATTAGATTGAGAAAGATAAAACTTAAATTTTAGATCCAGATATAGTTTGTTTAATTCTTTTTGAAGGGGTTTTTTGAGTGTTCGATCTGTGAGAGAATTTGTCATATTATACTTTGTTTGTAATAATTCAAGATAATCGGACAGTAAAGGGGTTTTCGCTAGTATATGTGTGATGTAAGAAGATGAAGTCCTATAAGCATGAATGCATCTAATAAGAATTTGATATTGTATAGAATTCAACTTGGATCTTTTTGCTGTAGTGATAAAAGGAAACCAAATATTTGATGCATAGCTTATTGTAGAGCGTATCATAGCTTTATATAAGATCAATCTACGTCGAGTATCAATGCCCCAAGTACGTGCACATAATGAGAATAATATATTCTTAAGTTTCGTAGCTTTCATAATTATATTGTCAACATGTGTTCCAAAATTAATCTTATTCCTTTGTCTATGATTTTTAAAAATAACTCCCAAAATTTTAACACTTTCTGTTGGTTGAATTATTTTTCCATCAAAATTAATAGGCAATTTTTCATAGTTATGTAGATAGAGTATACCTGTTTTGTTTGGACTTAGTGAAAGTTTTACCTTTTCACACCATGCTTTGATTTTTATTAAACATTTGGTAATATTAAACTGAAGATCATAGATGTTTGAACTCCATACCACAAATGTCACATCGTCCGCGAAAGCAATTACTCTAGCAAAACTTTCGTTAAAAGATAAGTTGAAATCATTAAGTAATATATTCCAAAGAATAGGAGAAATAATACCACCCTGGGGACATCCCTTATTTATCTTTTTTATACACATTACATTAGTATATTTAAACTCTACACTCCGGTCTTCAAAGTAAGAATTAATTATTTTTATAAGTACCGCTGGAAAATTTGCCTTGTCCAATTGTTGGAGAATTGCCGGATGCCATGCGTTGTCGAACGCTCCGCTGATGTCCACTGTTACTATTGCCGTATTTTCTGTTTCTCTTTTCAGAAGACTTAATTTAGTTATTTCTTGTAAAGCAGAGATTGTTGATTTTTCTTGTGTAAATCCATGTTGAGCAGGATGCATAACATTATTACTATTAATATGATTTAAAAGTTCAATATGAATTAGACTTTCAAAAATTTTACCTAAATTAGAAGACAAGCTTATAGGGCGGTAGGCTTTCGGATCTTTATAATTTTCTTTATTAGGTTTTTTCATAATCATTACTGATGACTTTCTCCAGGCCTCCGGATAATAATTAAGTCCCATACAAGCATTGAACAATTTTGTTAACACAGGAGATATATGATGAACTGCCGTTTTGATCATCTGATTGCTTATATGATCTATTCCTGGAGCCTTGCCATTTTTAAGTTTTTTAATTATTGAACAGATTTGAATATTATCAAAATAAATGATTTTATCATTAGAAAAAGTATAACTCTTGTCTCTGATTAATTTATGATAGTTTGTGTCAGAAGATTGACAGTCATTCGAAAATAGAGAAGATAAAAGATTTTTCATTTCTGATTCGAGCACATCTTTAGATACATCTAGAATTGGTAAATCAAAAGACCTAGGAGAAATTTTTTGTTTAAAAGTTTTGTAAGTATTACCAAAAGGAGATGTATTTTCAACTTCCTCCAGGAATACCCTCCAGCTTACATTTCTTGTTTTTTCAATAATATTCATATACTTATTTCGTATTTCTTTATACATTTTTTCATCAACTAGCTGTCTATTAGACCGTTTACCCCGATAATATAGATTTCGAACATATTTAAAATGATTTTTAAAAAGTTCCAGTTCATCCGTCCACCAATTAAATGGATTATTATTTAAATATTTTGGTTTTAATCGTAGAGATGCATATGCAGCTTCAATTAATATGTCAGTTATGAGAGAAACTACACCGTTTATATCGTTTATATTTACTATTTTACCTAATTTCATCATTGCCTCATTTATCCTAGACACATTGATTGCCTGCTCATATTTTTGCCAATTGGCTCTTTTTTCTTGAAAATACCATGTAGAATTATTTTCATGTAATAAACTTTCTGTTTCCAGACTAATGTCGAATGAGATTGCGTGATGGTCTGTGATTTGCGAAAGATTTAACGTTTTCCATCCATTAACAAGTACATGAGCATGACTATTAGTAATAGTAAGGTCTATTATACTTAATCCTCGACATGTTTTGTTTCGATTGTTATGTATGAGCATATTGTGAAAATCAATTATAGGTTGAAGTCTTCTACCGTAAAGTTGTGAAGTATAGGGACCCTAAGCCAGGGGTAGAAGTTAAGTAGGCCCAGATCGTAGTCGATCCTCGGAAAGCACTTGAGAATGTTAGTGTTGGGTAGTGAATCGTAAACCCTATAAATCCATCTTTCAATAGAGTGTTGAGGTCGGACTACTGCAAAGGGGGCAGACGCAAGGTGAAGTAGGAAGAAAGTGACTTCACCCACGGTGGCTAGGGGAGTGACTCAATTCCGCTTTTATGAGGTGTCACGTTTAATGGTCCTTTATTCGCCATTGTAATTTGTGTGTGTCTTTATAGAATTGTCGTGAATAGTCACTTAGTGTCAAAGCAAGGGCAGTTTTTGAAATTACCTTTTTTTAGGTAGGTTAGCTTTCAGATTATTTAGAATTGTTAACCATTTTATTAACAATCATTTATCAAGTATAAAGTATTAGTATATATAGAGTTTGTATGAGGCATTAATTTAAGTTAATAGGGCATTAGTCCCCACTTTGTTTTAATTAGAAACTTTATTTGATTTCACATTTGTCCTGAAAATTTTGTTATTATTAGGATCTATCAATGATGATAATTATAGTACTTTGGCTTGTGTAGCAGCTTTTAACTTTAGTTTGTATGCAAACCGTGAATGATGGGGGGGGGGTGTATGAATGGATTGGTTTAATGAATGTGTAAGAAGGTTAAAAACAATTATACTGTAAAGACCAAAGGTACTTTAGCATAGAATAGGGAACCAATAGGTTCAATTTTAAATTTGATTTCTTTATTTGTTAGGAACGATAGCCTCACAGGGCTGTACAACTCTATTGTTAGGAAAGGTATTCGCTCCATTTTGTTAGGTCTCCCCTTTCGGGAGTATAAAATTTTAATTTCTATTACTAGGGTAATCAAGTACTCTTTGTTATTTATATCAACTTGAATTTTAAGAGTCGTAGATAATGATCATATCTCGATTCTCAGACTGGAAGGTTGTGGGAGGTTATGATCAGACCAGAAACCCCACCAAACTTCCCCTCATTAGAGGAAACGAAGAGGTATAGATTGAATTTTATGCAGGATGGGGGATTTGTTTTAGCCATGCCGTATAGCCTGGGGTATAACGGCGCGACCTTGGGTAACCGATCTGACACCGTAGTTTCGACGCTTTTAGCGTGGCTGGAGCGAGGGTGTTCTAGACGGGAGGTCCTGTAAGATTGGCATGTAGGCAGAGATTGCCCAGTTATTCTAGACGAAGTGTTTCCGTCTATTGAATTTTTTTTGGTACCAGTTTGATCCCCCATAGCTAGCGGAAGTTTCTTCTAATAAAGGATTCGCCCTGCCATACGTTTTGTTGGAATGAATTCGAGTATAAGACCGATTCGAGAGGCAAAATAAGTAATTATTAGGACCTTCAACGAGTTTAAACTCGTTCCATGTTAGGATAAAAATTTAAAGTATTAGTTAACTATAATGACCGCGAACGAGACGCCAGAACAAGCCAGTGAGTCAAAGTTTTAGAAGTGTTGTATTGAGGACAGTAGAATTAAGAGCAGTTATACAGGGAGTAGAGTTCTGAAGGAATTTGTAAAAGGAACCAAAATTTCAGATTGATAAAATTCAAACTTATAAGATGTAGATTTATAGGATTCAGGTCAAATGAATAGAGAGTATATTAGTAGATGAAAGTAATATGAATTTCTTGGAAGGGGGAGGTAGCTGAACTGTACACACCCCAGAGACAAGGTAAACGGAGTCACAAACAAAATGGGAGAAGTTGATTAGTTTCTCTGTCAAACAGAGAGCTTTCTTCATACGGTTGTCACCCTAGATTTAAATGGACTGTGTAGTTTAATAGAGGTCTGGGCTATGCTCCATTTGACCAAGATTCTAAATGACGTTCCCATCTGGGTTGAGAGAGTATTGTAATTAGAGGAATCTAACACATAAGAGAAAACACACCCTCCAGTAGGATCGGGATAGACGAATATTACCCAGTGACCAACTCGTGATTCCAGACTGGATAAGATTGAAACTTAACTGAGATACTAAACCTTGAACCTTCAGCGCACAAATATATATTATGTTTACATTTTCTTTTTCAATATGTTATTATTTTTATATCATATATATTATATTATAGTCATATACTATTCATTTCAACAATTTTATTTTGACATTCATGATATTAATATTTATATTAAATATTTAATTATATATATTTTGTCACCATATATAATCTTGTAGTAGTTTTCTTTTGTCATCTATCATGGGATGATTTTTATCACTTATATCTTAACATATTTAATCACTATCTACATGATATGTTTTACTTCAATATATATGTTATACTCATCATATAACATGGAAGGATTCATTTTATCATTACATATTTCGTGCCTTATTTAAAGATTACTTACATAATTTGTTTTCTGTAATTTTTTATTTAGCAAAAGTCATCATGTCATAGGCTAATCATTATATACCAAGATATTTCTTTCAGCTAACTATAATTATCCTTTCCTTTGATTGTATATGTATAACCATACCACACGAATGTCTTGATTGGTACTTAAATAAAGATGCTGGCATGTTTTAGGAGTTGGACTAGTCAGTTATTTCTAAACGACTTCTTGGCGCCCAAAATTTTTTTATATAATATGTAATAGGGAAATGCTCTAACTGTATTGTTAGCAGAAAGAAGGTAGCAATGAATCCAGCACCACAAGAGGCAAGGATGGGGTTGAGAGGACTTACCACAAGGAGGGCCTACTCCTCAAGGCCAAAGAAGAAAGTGGAAGGGCGGTATATATACCCATGAATGGTAAGACAGATGACCTTGCTTACTTCCATACATATGATATGACTGTCCCCCATAACCTATGTTGATAACAGTGTGCTGACAGAATAATAACACATAAAAACCCCTTTGCCAGGATGCACAATGCCCACTAATGTTCGGAATAATAAACATCTAGAATAGCATACCATCATTTTGATTAGCCTTATCTTCCCTATAGGTTTCGGTACACCTGGCTTCACCTAGTAATGGAAAATGCATTTTGCTAGAAATGGGCCTGCTTTCATAGTAACTGATGAAAGGCAGATGAATAATGAATAGCACAAACGCATTTGTCCATTACTTGGCAGGGGGAGGATTGTTGGGGCACGTTTTTTGTAACCATACCCCAACAGAAGGCGTATGTATAATCAAATCAAATGGATACATGGCTTCCCTCCCACATAGACTTACAGACCATCTTTTTGCCCAGAAACCCAGACAATTGATGACACCAGACTTCCGTGCCGATGCCTGGTGAAGGAAACACCAGTGACATCCAGGGACATCCGCGCTGGAAGCTGTTGTTCCATATGTACATATATTCCCCTCACCAAAAGGCTCTTTTTTCTTGAAAATACCATGTAGAATTATTTTCATGTAATAAACTTTCTGTTTCCAGACTAATGTCGAATGAGATTGCGTGATGGTCTGTGATTTGCGAAAGATTTAACGTTTTCCATCCATTAACAAGTACATGAGCATGACTATTAGTAATAGTAAGGTCTATTATACTTAATCCTCGACATGTTTTGTTTCGATTGTTATGTATGAGCATATTGTGAAAATCAATTATAGGTTGAAGTCTTCTACCGTAAAGTTGTGAAGTATAGGGACCCTAAGCCAGGGGTAGAAGTTAAGTAGGCCCAGATCGTAGTCGATCCTCGGAAAGCACTTGAGAATGTTAGTGTTGGGTAGTGAATCGTAAACCCTATAAATCCATCTTTCAATAGAGTGTTGAGGTCGGACTACTGCAAAGGGGGCAGACGCAAGGTGAAGTAGGAAGAAAGTGACTTCACCCACGGTGGCTAGGGGAGTGACTCAATTCCGCTTTTATGAGGTGTCACGTTTAATGGTCCTTTATTCGCCATTGTAATTTGTGTGTGTCTTTATAGAATTGTCGTGAATAGTCACTTAGTGTCAAAGCAAGGGCAGTTTTTGAAATTACCTTTTTTTAGGTAGGTTAGCTTTCAGATTATTTAGAATTGTTAACCATTTTATTAACAATCATTTATCAAGTATAAAGTATTAGTATATATAGAGTTTGTATGAGGCATTAATTTAAGTTAATAGGGCATTAGTCCCCACTTTGTTTTAATTAGAAACTTTATTTGATTTCACATTTGTCCTGAAAATTTTGTTATTATTAGGATCTATCAATGATGATAATTATAGTACTTTGGCTTGTGTAGCAGCTTTTAACTTTAGTTTGTATGCAAACCGTGAATGATGGGGGGGGGGGGGGGTGTATGAATGGATTGGTTTAATGAATGTGTAAGAAGGTTAAAAACAATTATACTGTAAAGACCAAAGGTACTTTAGCATAGAATAGGGAACCAATAGGTTCAATTTTAAATTTGATTTCTTTATTTGTTAGGAACGATAGCCTCACAGGGCTGTACAACTCTATTGTTAGGAAAGGTATTCGCTCCATTTTGTTAGGTCTCCCCTTTCGGGAGTATAAAATTTTAATTTCTATTACTAGGGTAATCAAGTACTCTTTGTTATTTATATCAACTTGAATTTTAAGAGTCGTAGATAATGATCATATCTCGATTCTCAGACTGGAAGGTTGTGGGAGGTTATGATCAGACCAGAAACCCCACCAAACTTCCCCTCATTAGAGGAAACGAAGAGGTATAGATTGAATTTTATGCAGGATGGGGGATTTGTTTTAGCCATGCCGTATAGCCTGGGGTATAACGGCGCGACCTTGGGTAACCGATCTGACACCGTAGTTTCGACGCTTTTAGCGTGGCTGGAGCGAGGGTGTTCTAGACGGGAGGTCCTGTAAGATTGGCATGTAGGCAGAGATTGCCCAGTTATTCTAGACGAAGTGTTTCCGTCTATTGAATTTTTTTTGGTACCAGTTTGATCCCCCATAGCTAGCGGAAGTTTCTTCTAATAAAGGATTCGCCCTGCCATACGTTTTGTTGGAATGAATTCGAGTATAAGACCGATTCGAGAGGCAAAATAAGTAATTATTAGGACCTTCAACGAGTTTAAACTCGTTCCATGTTAGGATAAAAATTTAAAGTATTAGTTAACTATAATGACCGCGAACGAGACGCCAGAACAAGCCAGTGAGTCAAAGTTTTAGAAGTGTTGTATTGAGGACAGTAGAATTAAGAGCAGTTATACAGGGAGTAGAGTTCTGAAGGAATTTGTAAAAGGAACCAAAATTTCAGATTGATAAAATTCAAACTTATAAGATGTAGATTTATAGGATTCAGGTCAAATGAATAGAGAGTATATTAGTAGATGAAAGTAATATGAATTTCTTGGAAGGGGGAGGTAGCTGAACTGTACACACCCCAGAGACAAGGTAAACGGAGTCACAAACAAAATGGGAGAAGTTGATTAGTTTCTCTGTCAAACAGAGAGCTTTCTTCATACGGTTGTCACCCTAGATTTAAATGGACTGTGTAGTTTAATAGAGGTCTGGGCTATGCTCCATTTGACCAAGATTCTAAATGACGTTCCCATCTGGGTTGAGAGAGTATTGTAATTAGAGGAATCTAACACATAAGAGAAAACACACCCTCCAGTAGGATCGGGATAGACGAATATTACCCAGTGACCAACTCGTGATTCCAGACTGGATAAGATTGAAACTTAACTGAGATACTAAACCTTGAACCTTCAGCGCACAAATATATATTATGTTTACATTTTCTTTTTCAATATGTTATTATTTTTATATCATATATATTATATTATAGTCATATACTATTCATTTCAACAATTTTATTTTGACATTCATGATATTAATATTTATATTAAATATTTAATTATATATATTTTGTCACCATATATAATCTTGTAGTAGTTTTCTTTTGTCATCTATCATGGGATGATTTTTATCACTTATATCTTAACATATTTAATCACTATCTACATGATATGTTTTACTTCAATATATATGTTATACTCATCATATAACATGGAAGGATTCATTTTATCATTACATATTTCGTGCCTTATTTAAAGATTACTTACATAATTTGTTTTCTGTAATTTTTTATTTAGCAAAAGTCATCATGTCATAGGCTAATCATTATATACCAAGATATTTCTTTCAGCTAACTATAATTATCCTTTCCTTTGATTGTATATGTATAACCATACCACACGAATGTCTTGATTGGTACTTAAATAAAGATGCTGGCATGTTTTAGGAGTTGGACTAGTCAGTTATTTCTAAACGACTTCTTGGCGCCCAAAATTTTTTTATATAATATGTAATAGGGAAATGCTCTAACTGTATTGTTAGCAGAAAGAAGGTAGCAATGAATCCAGCACCACAAGAGGCAAGGATGGGGTTGAGAGGACTTACCACAAGGAGGGCCTACTCCTCAAGGCCAAAGAAGAAAGTGGAAGGGCGGTATATATACCCATGAATGGTAAGACAGATGACCTTGCTTACTTCCATACATATGATATGACTGTCCCCCATAACCTATGTTGATAACAGTGTGCTGACAGAATAATAACACATAAAAACCCCTTTGCCAGGATGCACAATGCCCACTAATGTTCGGAATAATAAACATCTAGAATAGCATACCATCATTTTGATTAGCCTTATCTTCCCTATAGGTTTCGGTACACCTGGCTTCACCTAGTAATGGAAAATGCATTTTGCTAGAAATGGGCCTGCTTTCATAGTAACTGATGAAAGGCAGATGAATAATGAATAGCACAAACGCATTTGTCCATTACTTGGCAGGGGGAGGATTGTTGGGACACGTTTTTTGTAACCATACCCCAACAGAAGGCGTATGTATAATCAAATCAAATGGATACATGGCTTCCCTCCCACATAGACTTACAGACCATCTTTTTGCCCAGAAACCCAGACAATTGATGACACCAGACTTCCGTGCCGATGCCTGGTGAAGGAAACACCAGTGACATCCAGGGACATCCGCGCTGGAAGCTGTTGTTCCATATGTACATATATTCCCCTCACCAAAAGTTTAGGTAAAGGGGACCAGAAAAAAAAAATGGAGAAGGAAGATCTCTAAAGGACTGAACCTTATAAAATATCCTTCCCGAGAAAGGAAAGCGTTATATTACAGTTCAAGTGAAAAGGGGCCTGTGTCGATTTATAGCTAAGACGGAGTGGGGGCGATATATATATATCGTCCCGAGAAAAAGGGAGGATGGTATTTCAATCCATGTGGAGGGAAGAGGCTGGCGTCTGAAATTTTACACTATCGCCGTAGTTGTTGCTCTCTTTAGATTTTTTGTTTTGGTAATACTATATGTTCTATTTTGATGGAAGAGGCCTGGCGTCTGAAATCTTACACTAGTGCCGGGGTTGTTTCTCTCTTTAGATTTTTTTTTTGTTTTGGTAATACTATATGTTCTATTTTGATGAGGCCTGGGGCGTCTATGAAATTGATACTGGAGCCGTTGGCCATTTTGATTGGTGTTTCTTTCGGCGAATGAAAATGGAGAGAGAGATGATATAAAAGAAGGTTCTCTGCCAAAAGGCAGGATTCGATCGGAGTCGCTCAGTGAGAAGGACGATTTTTAGACGGGCCTGAGACGTAGAGGAGACCAGACCTTGCCGCCGCTTTCGAGAGAAGGTAAGCCCCTCGCCATTATGGTTTAGCCCCCCCCCCTTTTTTTATTTTTCGAACAGAAGCTAATCTATTTAGATTCTGAATGGGCCCTAAAGGGCTTTAAGTGACTTAAAAAGGGGTGTTAGGGTTCGTATATTTTGTCCCGCTAGAATAGATGGAGATCTAGGTTTCCCCCCCCTTTTGTGTAGTAGCCAACCTAGATTTCGCATGGGCCTTAAAGGGCTATAAAGTAACTTCAGGTCACCTCTATCTAAATTTTACTATGTAAATAGCATATCTCGTCAGTATAGACATGTTCCCAAATTTTAAGATATTTTAAATAAATATCTAGAGAAATTTTCTTGTTTCCTCTGTTACCTATTTCATACATAATTTGCCTTATGGTGCTATTCCCACTGTTTAAATGAAATGTTGTATGTTTCTTACCTATTTGAAGGGAATGTTACTAATAATCAAGTCTCCCATAAATTACCGGCCACATACATTGCCGCGAGTGTCTGTGTTTCAGTGTTTTATAGATTGCCCAATTTAATAACGATTTCATGGGTTGTCTGATGAAATTGTATAATAGTGTCGCGGCTGTTTCCATCTTTAGACCATTGTTCTGACAATATTATATGCTCGATCCTTGCTTTAGCTCAACTCTTAATCAATTACAGAGTTTTTTCCCCCCTTTTCTTTTTTTTTCTATTTATTTTATTTATCCTGTTTGCACGAATTGCATTACATGTGATGATGAAAAGACATATGCCTATAGTGCATCACTGACAGCTGTGCTGCTATTATACAACATTAAGGTCTTGCTGCGGGTTATATACATGGGGTTGTTGGCCTAAATTGCTATATATATATATACTTAAGTAAGGAAACTTTAATAAGTCACATCGTGTATTCTCCCTTTTCAACTATCCAAACCGGGAACCCATCACTTCCAGGGATATTGATATTTTGATATTGACTCAAGGGATTATTTTATCAAACTGGATATGTCCACAGATATATATTTATACATTTACATATACACACATTCTATATATACACCTATTTCTCAAAACTTTAGGACCTTTACACATACGATATAAATGATATAACATCTTATGAATTAATATAAATAGATTTATCCACTGATTAAATACTATACTTAAACGCGTTATCTAAATTTTCGTAATTCATTATCTACATGATTTTGTGTGTGAGAACTATATTCTCTTGATCAATATATCTTATTCTATTTGCTTCAAATTTCAATTTAGGGATCCATCAAATAGCTATAACCTAACATCTTAAACCATATATAACATCCTTAATGTATGTGAATTAAGATAATAGTGCATATAATAAATTAATAATATAATTCTGCAACACAATATTAGAAAGAAAGATGCGACATCGCCGTGGTGACAAGCAGGGTCAGTTTGGCCACATGTATTTACCCCAAGAATGGCTGAGGGGGGCCGATAGACCAGTCAACAAGGGAGAGGCCCATCTGGTGGCCAGGAGAGAAGTCGTCTTCCCTTCTGTTGGATTCTGCACTCTGCATGTGACTTGCTTGCTTCTCCCATTAATTCATGAAGGTAAATAAAAAAGAGTCACGAACAGAGATCCTTACCGATCCGCATTCTCATTTGGCCAACCTTGTCACGGAGGCGGTGGTGTAACAATATGTTAGGTTAATGGAGAAACATAAACTGTTTCATACCAGACTTATTTTCTAAACCACTGATGGAATGTTTTGAAACAAACCCTTTAAATAGATTGATGTCCATAAATAACTCATATCATTAAGATATAAATAACGAAAGAATCATCAGGATAAAATCAAAATATTACCTTTTTTACACTGCGCGCACTTCTCTTAAATACAATTTTGGACAGAATTAATTTAGGCAAAATTTTGAAAATTGCAGTAAATATATTTATATGTTATATATGTGTGTGTGGTAATTAAATAAACAAATAAAACATATGTATTAGATAAAATATTTTATTCAAGGGTCATTGAATAAAAATCTAAAAAAGGTTCTTGACTAACATTTACAAAAAGAAAAGGGGTAATTATATATGTTTTACTGTCTCATACACTGTTTAGCTACATCATTCAAGAAAACAGATTAGAAAATAAATAATTTTTATATAAATAAATTAAATGCTACATTGATCCTTCCTTATAAAAAGCTGTGGCTTCACTGCTACAGTGATCTTTCCTGGACCAGTGCTTCAATGATGTTTCATCCTAAAGACTTTTGCGAGTTCCTTGACTTTAGAGCCCTTTCTTGTTCCCATAAGGGTTCTAATTCATAGGTTACATAACTTCCTGAAAGCTTGGTAGGGGTAAAGTATCGCGCTTCGTAAGTTTTTCGCATAACGCTACGTCACACGTCTTATTGGTGTATAGATCCATACCAAGTAACGGGACGGTATGTTGTCTCTCTGTCTGGAGTCATAGTTCATTTTTATTAGTATCTGGGGCTATCAAAATGCGAAACCGTGTATGTTGCCTTGCTTCTTCTGATTTTGTTTTCATCTTTTGGATAAACTTGTCGTCCTCTGTGGTTTCTGGATAGGGAAATAAGATGTCAAGAGGAGTGTCAGTTTCCCTACCATGGACCAAAAAGAACGGTATCAAGTTAGTTTATTCCTGTTTTGTGAAATTATAAGCGAAAGTTATGAAGGGCAAGATTTTATCGCAATTTTTCTGTTCGAGATATACATACATGTACACAATATCTGCTATTTCTTTGTTTAGTCGTACTGTTAGTTCATTGGTTTGGGGATGATACGCCGCAGCAGTCCTCTTAATAATTCCGCAACAGGTTGTCAATTCCTGGATGAGCTTCGTTTGGTATTTGCGGCCCAGGTCCGTTACAATCTCTCCAGAGGCTCCGTGGAACAAGATCACTTTTTCAACAAAGAATTTTGCGACTTCCTAAGCTACTCTGGATGCCAAGCTTTCTACCATCGCGTATTTGGATATATAGTCGGCGCACACTATTATCTACTTTTTTGTCACGTGATAATAGGAAGCCTCCATGTAGATCGACGCCTACCTTTTGGAACGGTCGATTTAAAGGTAGTTTAGGCATCAGGTGTCCGAGCGGTAGTTGAGACGTGTACTTCCTTTGTTGAGATTCTTGACAGTGGCTCACTTTTTTTTAACATTTCGAGAGATCACTGACCAAAAATACTTCTTTTTCACTCTATTGTAAGTCTTAGAGAAACCCAGATGCCCTGCCATAAGGGCGCTGTAAAGTTCGTTCTAAATGTTATATTTCAGTTGTTTTTTGGAAAGTCAGTTGTAGTGGTTCTTCTAAAGAATCCATTAAAATATTAAATCAGTTGTTATTGGAAGAAAGTTATGCTAACCTATCAAGAATTTTAAACAAATATGGGTTGTTCTTTTGTTCATCCATGAAATTCCCAAGGGTTATCAAAAACTGAAAATCATCATCATTAGTGTCTTCAACTTTCCTTTTTAAAGGATTCTTCAAAAAGAAGTCTGCGCCTTTGTGCGTCTTTCCCGTCTCTTATATCTGATTAAAATAACGTGTTCCTGCAGACGAAAGGCCCATCTGGAAAATCTGCCCGAAGGGTCTTTCCGGTTTGTTGGCCAACACAAGGAATGGTGATTAGCCACAACCTTAAATGAGCGTATACATATATAACCACAGGAGCAAAATATATTTACATTTTGGTTTTTGATTTATAAATAAATCCTTTGAACGAATCAAATCGAAAACCCTCAGAATTCTCTATCTCTTTTTTAAATATAAAAAAAGGAAATTTGTTAAAAAGAAATGGAAATCATCTATGACACTACATAAGAACGAACTGCTCGCCGCACGATGCATTAAAAGTTATGGTACCTGAAAGAAAAACTAGCTATAGCACAATTGATTGAAATATTAACGAATTATCAGGGGTTTGATTGTCTTATAATTAAGTTTTAATATATATAAACATTTTATTATTACCATTAAATGTTATTAGTTTTTACTTTTTTTAATCCTTTCATTTGCGGACTCCGTGGTAATCCATGTATAAGACTATATGTCTTAAAGAAGGCTTCTGTATGTATGTGTGAATTATCAGTGGTCATTATTGCCAAATTAAACGCCTAGTAAACGGAGAACGGAGTTTTGATACTGCCCATAGGACACGCTTTCAAAATAAAACCATTAAAGAAGGCTCAAAACGTTTGAAACAAAAATATTGTTAAAGAGTAAAATATATTGTATTAAAAATTTATATATAATTCGAGTATATTTTAATATAGTTTCTTTAAAATACTCATTTTCTTATACGCGCTATCAAAGTTAAATTAAATATATATTTGCGGTTACATTATTTATTCAACTATCCCTGTTTACTTCTCATATACTTACGTCCCTAAATGACTGCTGGAGTAATTACTTCATACTCGGTCCTGTCCCCCCTAATTCTATCATCCGACGAAGAGGAAGCTAAGCGGAATAGATGATTTTTAAAAGTGAGGAAATTTTGCTGACGAAGGATCCCAACCAGATCGAAGAGATGTCGGATGATTGGTGAGATAGGTGGGAACCCCCCCATCCGAGACAGTTGGTCGTCGTATGACCAGAGAAGGGCGCGAGTCATCTTATGAGCATGTCTCGGGGGGATTCCTGTGGTTATGCGAAGTCGGTAGTCGTTATCGACATCAGCGATCATTAGATCGGTCGGTGGTAGAATGATTCCTCCCCTGACCACACTCATGAAGAAAAGAACTTGCTGATGGAAGATCGGAAAAGGCAGAATTCCGTAGAGAATCCCAATTAACGCCATCGAAGGGTAATAACAATTTATCACATGTTTATACAAGGGATAAACTCTTACTCCATTTTCAAAACGCAGTTTGCAGGATTCGTGAATAAATGGGAAGCTAAGTTTGTAGCCTGTACAAAGTACAATTGCTTGAGCCTCATGAACATGCCCATTTAAGAAAACGACGTAATGCGGATGTACGCTAGCGATACCCTCTTCTTGAACAACGTTTGAAGGTAGAGGTCCGTTGTAGCCCGGTTGGAGATTATGACTGATGACGACCTGTACAAAATACATGTTAGCGCGCGCACGATAGAACTCTAAAATAGAAAGTAATCAATTTTCTAGAACTTCACGTAAATGCGCTTATAAAAATTACATTAAAAAAATCTATATAAATATGTATACTAGATCATTAGAATGTTTGATATGCAGCAGAAAAATTCATAGATAAGCATATCGAAAATATCTTTTCAACGAAATAAATTTGCATTTAAGCTATCATTTTTAGCATTCAATGTGAACGATACTCATTACCAGTGTAAAAATCGTTTTTAGGTTATTTTATTCAAATTTCGACGATTGAGTTGGGTAGCGTTATTAACCATAATGGATCAGTATGGACGATATTTCCAAATAATTCTTATCATTACACTTGGTAAGCTTTCAGGGCATGTCCTTCCTCAGGCCAAAAAGGAAGAAAAAATTAGATAAAACCTGATATAGATCATGATGTGTGAGATAAAACTAGGTAAAATGATTCTTACATCTTGATATTTCTCTTTATTTAAAGTTCGTTATATCTTGCCTTAATTTTTGGCTCTAAAAAGGGGGTTCTCTGAGAGCTTGTCAAGTTTAATAATGAGGATTATTGGGAGATGCCGTCTATTGATTCTCTGTGGCTTCATTAAGCCATCAAACACCTAGAAACGGTGTCCGTTTTATTAGTCCGCTGATTGGATCTCTACTGATTTCTATTATATTTTGGTCTTAATGATACCAGTATAAAATTATCGTATTTAGATATGATCAAATTTGTGGTATATGGGACAGGCCAATTGCTCTTTCTCTAGCAGTTATATACATTAACTTCAATTATAAAAATATATTGCCTCTATCTATTAAAGTGTAAAATAAAAAGAGAGAGTGCTTCATATATTATAAACTATATATTT
This sequence comes from Cordylochernes scorpioides, assembly GCA_030710605.1. Classification (NCBI taxonomy): domain Eukaryota; kingdom Metazoa; phylum Arthropoda; class Arachnida; order Pseudoscorpiones; family Chernetidae; genus Cordylochernes; species Cordylochernes scorpioides. The sequence goes on along the minus strand of CP092886.1, from coordinate 135,942,886 downwards.
ATATAGTTTAAGTTTATATAGTTATAGTTTAACTATAACTATTACTCTCACACATTACGATTAATTTTAAATTGTATTATTTTCAAATCCTAAAAATTCAGGGTGTATTTCACAGTAGGATTCAGATAAAACTTCAGAATTTTAATCTACTTGATGTTCTAAACATTCAGATCCGCAAAAAAAGGCCCTAAAAGATTATGTATAATGAACAATATTTACACTACATTGAGGATATGAGAAAGGAAATCATTTTTGTGGATTTATTTAAAAAAGAGAGGTGCGCGCGCATCACCCCCCCCCCATTAATATCATCTAACTGCACTTTACAATATGATAAGCTCTAAGATTGGCTATACCATTTAATCATCAAAAACACCTTTTTTGAAGATTCGGCCGATTTAAAACCTCTTCTCTCGTAAGATGTTATGAAATCATATCTGCATCTGCACTCGTGATGGCCATAGCCCGAAGCCATTATATTGTTGCACTGGGCTGCGGTTTGGCAGATTCTTCAGTCTTGAGTCTCTCCTCAGACGTGTCTTGCATCTTTCCAGAACGTGTCTCAACCATCTTACAAGGTTAAACCAGTCAATAATAAGACAACTATAAATTTAGGTAGCACCTAGAATCTCTCTTTATTTACCACATCAAAGTTTAAAGCATGTAGGGTATTTAGTGTATCAAAATACAAATGTTTTATAGTACATAATATTTTATATTAATAATCTGTTTTATAAAAATAAATAAATTTATAATTTAAATTTTAAATATATTAAAAATAATATTATAAATAATTTTAAAAATAGGCGCATTAATCATGATGCAACACTTCCCCCTCTCCAGAGGTCGTCACGTCCTCGTGAGTGACCTCATCAATTCTTTCAAAATAGGGTTTGAGTCTTGAGACATGGACAATCAATGGGTCTTGGCCAGGATTATCTTTCGGCTCAATTAAGTAATTTACGTTGGACAGCTTCTTTAATATTCGATATGGCCCAAAATATTTTCTCAATAGTTTTTCACATTTTCCGATTTTCCTGACTGGTGTCCAAACTGCCACTAAATGTCCTGGTTCATAGATTCTCTCGTTGTGTTTTTTGTCATAGTTTCTTTTCATTCTTTCCTGAGTCTTCTCTGTGTTGTTAATGACTACCTGTCTCGTCCTTGCTATTTTATCTAAGTAGTTTTCTATATATTCGTCGTAATCGTCCATGTTACTGTCCGTTGGGATATTCTCGTCATCTAAGAGGGACATGGGTTCCCTCCCAAACAACAGGAAAAATGGAGAGTAGCCTGTGGTTTCTTGAATTGTGGTATTATATGCGTGGGTGATAAAAGGAAGGATTTCGTCCCAGTTCTTCTGATCCGTATTCACATACATGCTGATCATATTGATTAAAGTTCTATTTAGCCGTTCCGTTAGTCCGTTAGTCTGGGGGTGGTAGCTCGTTGTGAAGCAATGTTTAACTTTGCACATTTTCATAACCTCCTTCATCAAATTGCTAGTGAATTGTGAACTCTGTCGCTGATAAGAAATCTTGGAGCCCCGTGACGTAAAAATATATGTTCGATTAAAAATGTAGAGACTTCTTTCACTGTCGCTTCTGGTACTGCCTTTGTTTCAGCATACTTGGTATAATAATCCGTCAACACAATGATCCATTTCCTTCTTCTTTTCGTTGATGGCAAGGGGCCAACAAAGTCAATTCCGATTCTTTCAAAAGGGTAGTTAGCTGGGGGAATAGGTTGTAGAAGTCCAGATGGCAACTGATTTGAACCTTTCCGACTTTGGCAAAGATGGCACGTCTTTACAAATTCGGAAACATCTTTCAGCATGGAAGGCCAATAGTATTTATTCTTCAATCGGTATGTGGTTCTGGCGACGCCCAGATGGCCATTCAGCATATGGTTGTGGTATTCACTCATGATTCTTTCCTTCTCTTCTTTGGCACTACCAGCAACCATTCTCTACCTTCAGGATTTGGATTTTTCTTGTAGAGACAACCCATTTTCTTCTTTAAAGTTCTGTGTAATTGAACGTTTGTTTCCACTAAGGTTCTTCTTAATATTCTCAATAAAATCATCCTTTTCGTCTATTATTTGATTCAAAAATAGTCTTTCATAATCCTCGTCCCATTCGTTTTCTGGTAAGGGTCCTCTAGATAGACCATCAGCATCCAGATGTTTTTTTCCCGATTTGTGTATAATTTCGAAATATATTCCTGAATCTTCAGTGCCCATCGTGCTAATCGACCGGTCGGATCTTTTAAATTCTTAAGCCAGCATAGTGCGTGATGATCAGTTACGATTTTAAAGTGCCTTCCATATAAATAGGGCCGTAATTTTGATATCGACCACACTACAGCTAAACATTCCTTTTCGGTGGTTGAATAATTTTGCTCAGGTTTACTTAGGGTTCGGCTCAAATATGATATTACCTTCTCTTCGCCACCGATATTTTGAATTAGTGTTGCGCCTAAGCCGATGTTAGAGGCATCTGTGTGAATGCAGGTGGCTGCATTTGGATCAAAGTGACCTAAAATTGGCGGATTCATAAGAGCTTTTTTAAGGTTTTGGAACGCTTCTTCCTGTTTTCCTGTCCAGATAAATTGCACATTTTTTCTGATGAGACTGGTCAATGGGTCAGCGATTAATGAGAAATCTTTAATAAATTTTCTATAATATGAGCACATTCCTAGGAATGATTGCACTTCTTTGGCCTTCTTGGGCTGAGGAAAATCTCTAACGGCTTTTATATTATATTCGGCAGGTTTTTATACCCTCTTGGTTGGTTATATGTCCAAGGATCTCAAGTTCCTCGAAAGCAAATCTGCATTTCTTGGCGTTCAGTTTTAAATTAGATTCGCTGAAGCATCTGAGGACAGCTTCAAGTCTTTTAATGTGGGTTGGAAAGTCCGAGCTGTATATAATTACATCGTCCAGGTAGCAAAGGCAAATCTGCCATCTCAGATTTCCGAGGACATTGTCCATGTTCCTCTCAAAAGTAGCAGGGGCGTTGCATAGACCGAAGGGCATTACGTTGAATTCATATAACCCATGTGCAGTAGTGAAAGCCGTCTTCTCTTTGTCTCTCTCTTCAATTTCGACTTGACAATATCCCGATTTGAGATCTATTGCTGAGAAGTACTTGGATCCTTGGAGAGTATCCATTACATCATCAATTCTTGGATTGGATAAACATCCTTCACTGTTACTTCATTTAATTTCCTGTAGTCCACACAAAATCTGTATTTGCCATCTCGTTTTTTTACCAATATAACGGGAAAGGACCAGGGGCTTGAAGATTGTCTAATTATTCCTTCTTCGAGCATCTCGTCTATTGATCCTTTATGATGGTTCGTTCCTTAGCGCTTACCCGGTAAGGCTTGTGCTTTATTGGTTTTGCGTCTTCTGTATGAATCTGATGTTTTGCCAAACTGGTCCTACCTAACCTCGATGAGAACAAATCAGTATACTTGGCCAAAATTTGTTTTAGCCTCTCTTGTTCTTTAAATGATAAATTTTTGTTTATTTGAAATTGTATTTCGTCATTTTCATTCTGCTTCTCTTTATTCTCTATAAAATTTACCCCTGCAGGAAGACTTCCATAAGCCAATGTTTGGTCTTTCATGATTTTTAAAGGTCGAGGATAAGGGTTCGTTATCCAGATATGGGTTTTCTTATCCGTGACAGTAAGCAAACTTCTTGCCAATCGAAGACCATTTGTTTGAGTCATTCTGTTGTTCTCTTCGATGACATATTCGCCATCCTCTGCTTCTATTGAGGCCCTAATCAATTTGATAGATAGTTTAGGTATAACGGTATCTGTAGTGCTCTTTATTTTTTTTAGATCATGATTGCTTACGTCATGATTACTCTTCAAATTATATTTTATTGTTTCTCGTTTACAATCAATTTTAGCATTCATTTTTTTAAGGAAATCTCGTCCAAGAATAAGAGTTCGTAGATGCGCGTCCATTACTACAAATTCGTGGGATAATTCAGTGTCATCAATTTTTAAATCTAAAATAATGCTACCTACCATATCTAATTTTTTTCCATCGGGTCCTGAACACGTTTTAGTGAGACTATTTATTTCACGGCCAGCAAAAAGTGCTGTTCTTAGGTCGACCACTGAAAGATCGGCGCCTGTATCAATCAAAGCTTCGCATAACCCTATCTTGTCCACATTAATATTAATTTTGTACCTAGGGTCCAACTTCTAATTCCATTTATGGTCGACTTGCTTTGATTGAAGGAATCAGGCGCGACACTTAGTTTAAATCTTCCAACACGGAATATCTATTCCGTGTAGGAATATTCATTTGTGTGTCATTACAAACATCCGCATAGAGGCGAGGCCGTGTATAATCTTTCCTTTCGTCCATTTGAAGATTTTCTTGGCTCTTGTCTTGGGAAACTGAGGGGTCCTCTTCTACGATCCTCACAAACTTGACTCTGCAATACCGCGCTACGTGTCCTGGCTTGTTACACTTGAAACATATTGGTCTCCCGTCTTCTGTTCTATTCTTGTTTGAATCTGGACTCTTATTGTAGGTTTTCCTTGGGTAGACCGGTTTTGGCTCAGGAATGGGAGTGTAAAATCGTCTAGGGGCAGATACCTGGGGCAGCGGCTTGTTCTGGTAGTACCTCGGAGCGGGGGCCTGGGGCTTGGGGGTGTTCTGGTAGTACCTCGGAGCGGGGGCCTGGGGCTTGGAGGTGTTCTGGTCTGGTCTTCTGAACGACGGAGCGTTCTTCCATTGCTCTTGATGGTGGGAACGAGGAGAGCGTGGTCCATTATATAGAACCTTTGATTTTTCTATACGTTCTTGATAATTATTTTCAAACAAATCCATCTTTTTACAAAATCTTAGGAGTTCGTTGGTATTCTTAGGAGGGTTTAAGTAGAGGGCAAAAGAGTATTCTTTCTTTAACCCTCCAATAACCCAATTTATTTTATTCTCTTCTTCCATTTGGGGGTCGACCTTGTTGCACAGAACCAGGATATCCTCTGCAAACCTGATTGCAGGTTCATTCCACTGCTGCATTTCTGTTCAGCCTCATCTTCAATTCTTCTTTGTTGGCGTCTGAGCCAAAATCCTGAATTAGGCGGCTCTTGAAATGTTCCCAGCTGGTAAAACTTATCTTGTGTAGGTCCAGCCAGGTTTTGGCGCTACCAATCATGTTCATGGCTGCATAGCGAGAAATAATATATTCTGCCCAGTGGTACAGGAAGCCAATTTCTTCAAGGGACTCAATCCATGGGCGAGGGTCTTCTGTTCCATCATATTTGGGGATGTCTATGTTGGGGTTCAAAACAACTGGGTCGGCACTTGCATCTCTACCAATTGTTGCACTGGGCTGCGGTTTGACAGATTCTTCAGTCTTGAGTCTCTCCTCAGACGTGTCTTGCATCTTTCCAGAACGTGTCTCAACCATCTTACAAGGTTAAACCAGTCAATAATAAGACAACTATAAATTTAGGTAGCACCTAGAATCTCTCTTTATTTACCACATCAAAGTTTAAAGCATGTAGGGTATTTAGTGTATCAAAATACAAATGTTTTATAGTACATAATATTTTATATTAATAATCTGTTTTATAAAAATAAATAAATTTATAATTTAAATTTTAAATATATTAAAAATAATATTATAATAATTTTAAAAATAGGCGCATTAATCATGATGCAACAATATACAGATAGGCCTTTGCACGCACTAGAAAAGGCCAAAACTGATGTTGTGTGTGCATGGTTTATTCATTTTCCGAGTGTTATACTTAGAGAAACTCAAAAATTGTTATGTAATTAAAGTAAGTAAGAAGTATGAATCCGTAGCCAATTTAACTTTGCATATGATTTATTATTAATAGAAAATATACAAAACAAATCTTGGTATATGTTTCTACATGAAAACAACAAAAAACTATAATTATTATATACATACAAGTTCCTTTTCAAACACGAGCTCATCTATAGACATTGTTACTCTGTGTAATATTCCAACAAAAATTACATTTTTTAATGCATTTATTCACCAACATCGTTCAGTTTCACGATCAGGCAATGCCTTTTTTTCTTAATTTATACATGCGTAATTTCTATAGTAAAAGCATGTCTCCATGCGTTGCCTGAATATAATTATGGCTATGGATCAATTGTCTTGAAGGAGGTTGTTTAAGGAGACTCACATGTCTTAGGAGTGATTTACATAAAATATAAAGGTTACTGCCCCTACTCACCTCGTTGGCCACGCGGGACAGTTCGATGGCGATGTCGACCCCCGACGGACCGGCACCGAGGACAATGACCTTCAGGTCCGTGAAGGGGTCGGGATGGCGGTAGTCATGACTGTGCATGACGATTCCCTCGAAGGAGTCGAGTCCTGGAATTTCCGGCATGTAGGGGCAGGAGTAGCGCCTGCAAAATCCACATAGATTTTAAATATTTTTGTTTGTGTGCTCTTGTTGAATGAAATTTTATATAAATTTGGTATATAATTTGGTTTAATATCAATTTAAAATATATTATTGATGAAAATATTGTCTAAAGGATAATGATATAAAAACGAAAATGCCATCTTTTACGTCAAATTAGGAGCAAGAATCATGCGCCTATTGACCTGCAATCTAACAGACTCAGGTCAACGACAAAGTCACAACACTAGCTCTGGCAAATTCAGAATATCACCTAGAGACCATGATTTCGGTCAATGGCCCTCGTCAGTCAAGGACAAACTTTGGATTACATGAGCTCTACAAAGGAATCATGAAGTCTTCATGGTGTTTTTAGCTGGTAAAGTCGCTAGGTCAATTATATGGCTAAATATAGATAGAACATTTTTGCTGCAAGGGTATTGTTCTTATAAAGAAAAGTTCTCTCTACTTCTTAAGACAAAATTTCTATTTATTTTTTAGTGAAAGATTTGATAGACCAAACCATTTCACAAGTTAAACACTTCTTTATCAAATTTGAAGATTACACGTGTCTCTTGAGGATTTAACGAAATTAAGCCCGCCCTGGACTATCCAAAGCCCTAAACCAGGGACATCAGGCAATGTCCTGAATTAGCCAAAGCTGGTGTTGTTAATTTTCACCGACCCGAGTCTGCTAGTTTGAATAGACAGTTAATAAATAGCACATAGTTTATGCATCTGTTTTGATGGGGTAAGCTAGCCTTTAAAAACACTATTGTTGAATTTGAACAAAGGTGAAAATTTAACATTTATTAAACGATAAAATTATTTTAAGTTTCAAAATATATCATTATTTAATTAGATATCTCTCTTTATGTGTATCTAATTTTCACTTTATTTATTTTCGTAAATTTAGCTTTAAATCGAAATGTATGTAATATGAATTATATGTAACATTTACAAAACAAACGTTTCTGAAATGATTTTGTGTGCAATGATAAAAAAAAATTCTAAAAATAAATAAATGATAATAATCGCATAGATATAATAGAAAAATTGCTATCAACCTACAAAAATAATTTATCTTATAAAATATTAAATATTAATCTTTTAAAAATACAAAACTATTTTAAGTATATATATATATATAAAATATTTTACTTAATATTGATACAAGGGATTATTTTATTGAACAAAAATATTTTCTCACAATGAGTTTCTTTTTATTTTAAAATGCTATCTTCCAAGTGATATTCGCTCTTCAACGGGCTTAATAAAGAACATCAACTATATATTGCAAGAAATATTTACAAATATATTCGCGCGTATGTATTTGTAAATATTTCTTGTAAGATATAGTCGATGTTTTTTATTAAGCCCGTTGAAGAGCGATTATCGCTTGAAAGCTAGCATTTTAAAATAAAAAGAAACACATTGTGAGAAATATATTTTAGTATTTTTTTTAACGTTTTCACAATTTTATCATGAATAGATATCAATCTTTAAAATTGAAAAATAAAACATAGATTTTATTAAATATAGGCACAATGGCTCAATTTCAGATACAAAAGCATCATATTCTTCTAAAAAAGCGCGCGCGCTTATGTCCCTAGTTTTCTTAAATACCATAACTAAGACTCAATCCTTCTGTATTCCATATATGAGCCACGCTCTCCCAATATTTTTCATTGATGTAAAGACAGTAGAAATTTTCTTTTTTTAGTTTTAAAAGAAATATTCGTGCTTTATGTTTTAGTCAAATAGATGAACAATATATATCTCTAAAATAAACCTTAAAAACTGACATATTTTTCGATTATATTTATATATTACGATGTACTAGAGCGCCATCTGTTATCAAATTATAAAACTATTTTAGAGGCGTATTATTCTTTTTAAAATAAAACAATATCTACTGTTGGAAAAGAAGACGTCCGAAGCAGCCAATGGGAGGCCGGCGGAGGCAGCTACGGGGATGCAGCGGCAAAAATGAGGAAACAATACAGGAAGAACTTGTAAACAACTTTTTCGAACGCTAGAATTTGCCCTGATCTCCAATTCTTTTAGTGTAAATGTTTAAATAATACTTTACTTATTTTCTTAAATTGTAATAAATATAATTTTCCCTCCTGTTTTCGTCGTATATTTTAAAAGTGTTATAAACAACGACGCCTTAACTTTGAACCTTCAACCCCGCCGACCAAGAATAGAGGTGAGTGACTACCTCTATAGAATTTAGATCGTCGTCACAACACAGAGTGGCGGTGAAATCGCAATATTTTTGGCATCCCAGCCGGGACTGTTGAAGGTAAATTCTAGAAAAAAAAAAAAAAGAAGCATTTTGAGCTGACCATTTTGGAACTCGCTAGCTAACCCTACTTGCCGCTTTGTTTACAAGATGGCGGAAGAATTAATTCTACGTTTAAAAAAGAAGCGTGCTGTTAACAGATCATATTTAACGAAAACATGCAATAAGATTGAAAGTGGACTTGACACGCTAATGAGAATTGAACTTGAAGAATTATTAGAACAATTGAATGAATCATTTAACGAACTTAAAGTAGTGGATCACGAAATAGAAACGCTTCTTGAAACTGACGATTTAGAGAAGGAATTACAGGGCGTAGAGGAATATCGAGAGAAATATATTACTTGGAGATTTAGGGCAAATAAAAAGATTCGCCAATCAGATTTTCATGGCGAAAATATACCGAATTCGAACTCACGAATAGATGAAAATGAAATGAGACATTATGTACCTTCCTGCACGACTGTGAAACTTCCGAAATTGATGATATCGAAATTTTATGGAAACTTTAGTGAATGGCTGACGTTCTGGAATTCTTTTGATGCAGCTATACACCAGACCAACTCACTGAACCCCGATCGATAAATTTAACTATCTGAAGTCACATCTCGGCGGAACTGCACTAAACACAGTCGAAGGTTTCGCTTTATCTGCGGACAATTATGAGAAAGCTATAAAATTGCTTAAAGACAGATTTGGGCGAGAAGACATTTTGATTAGCCGACATATGAACAATTTGTTGTCAATGAGACCACTCAAAACATCAAACGATGTAAGAACCTTCCGCGAACTTTTTGACAACCTTTCTGTTCATATAAGAAGTCTCGAGTCACTAAACGTGTCCATTGATGTTTACGGACAACTGTTGTGCCCGATAATAATAAAGCTTCTACCTGCAGACCTTAATTTGGAATTGAACAAAGAACTCCCGACAGGTTATGTAATTAATGACTTGATTACCTTTCTGGAAAGACAATTAACTGCACGGGAGAAGAGTTTTAGAAACGAAATCGGTACCGGGAATGAATCAACTTCTAAACCTAATTTGGTAAACAAACATCCAAAGACAAGATTCTACAATGAAAAACCAATTGCGACAGCTTCAGAACTTTTGAATTCAGTTCACAAATCGAATGAATGTGTATTTTGTGGTAAAGACAACCATGGAAGCCCTAAGTGTGACTTTGCAGCTAATATTAGTTTAAACGAAAGAGATCACTCATGAAGAAAAAAGGCGTTTGTTATAAATGTCTTCGGCCTTCTCATTTAAGTAAATTTTGCAGAAATGTAGTCCGTTGTTCGATCTGCAACATGTCTTCCCACCTGGATGTCATGTGCACAAAACTGATTTTAGATAGAGGTGGATCTTCCAAGTCTCCAACGGTGCAAGATGAAACTCTCGCCAACTTATCAACCTCCCCAGACGTCTTGTTACCTACTTTGAGAGTGACCCTCAAAGGGAACAGAACGGAGAAGACGGCACGGGCTATAATAGACACCGGATCCCAAAGATCGTATATTTTACATAGCACAGCAATGGAAATGGAATACGAACAATCTAGGAGAGAGTTCTTCCGGCATTCCTTGTTTGGAGGTTCGAGTACCGACGTAGTTGAACATGAGGTCTATACCATTCATTTATCTGACATCAATAATTCCTATCGCTGTGAGTTTGAAGCACTAGGTCAACCCCTTATCTGTGGAAGCATACCTCCGGTGTGTCCAAGATCATTGTTAGAAGGGAGTGAAGAACTCGACGTGTCTGATTTGATGAGAGACCGTATAGAAGTCCTTATAGGCGCGGACATCGCCGGGAGATTGCTAACTGATGATCAGAGAAGGATCTCATCTGGACTGGTGGCAATCCGTACCAAACTAGGATGGACTGTGATGGGAAAGATTCCTCCAACGGAGGTGAGAGATGACATCAGCTCCCTTTGCGTGACCACACTTCTATCTTTGGATCTAGAAAACTTGTGGAAATTAGATGCAATTGGAGTCTCTGACGCGGAGGTTGAGAAGAAGACTCAGTCATTACAAGCTGAAATGGAGGAACATTTCGCCCACACCACGACGCGAGATATCGAGGGGCGCTATGAGGTAGCTCTACCCTGGGTGCAAGACAAGGAAAGGATTCCTTCGAATAAAGATCTAGCCGAAAACCAACTAAGGTCTGTAAGAAGAAAACTTGAAGAAGTTGGAGACATGAAAGAGTATGGACAAATCTTTGAAGAATGGATGAAACAGGGGATAATCGAGTATGCCAGAGAGGATAAACTAGATGGTGTACACTACCTGCCACATCGACCAGTGTATAAAAGGAACAGTCAAACTTCTAGAATACGGCCAGTATTCAATGCGTCGGCCCGGAAGAGAGGTAAACTTTCCCTGAATGACTGTCTGGATAAGGGACCCAATTTGATAGAAATTATACCAAGACTTTTAAATAAATTCCGGAAATATGAAGTTGGTGTCTCTTCCGATATTGAGAAAGCATTTTTACAAATTGGAATAAAAGAAGAAGACCGAGATTATTTACGATTCCTGTGGCACACCGAAGACGGAAGATTAATCACGTATCGACATAAAAGGGTTGTTTTTGGAATTACCACTAGTCCGTATCTTTTAAAGGCTACCTTATCTCTCCACTTAGATAAGGCTCCTGAACATTTAAAAATCACAGCTGAACAGTTGAAATCATCCTTTTATGTTGACAATTGTTTATCCAGTTTTCAGAATGTTGAAGAAACGGAGAAATTCGTGAAAGAATCTACTGAACTGCTCTCTACAGCTTGTTTCAATCTCCGAGATTGGGTGAGTAACGTTACAGACTTTTCTCTTATGAACCAACTGAATAAGGAAGTGAACATTTTAGGAATAACATGGAATACTGATAGAGACACACTGACAATTGTTTTGGAAGATTTTGAATTAATTGGACCAACCACCAAGAGAAAAGTACTTTCAATAGCGAGCAAGATATTTGATCCATTAGGAGTTGCTTGTCCTGTGACTTTAATTCCCAAGCTGATATTACAGGAAACTTGGATACAGAAGTTGACATGGGACGAAGTCCTACCTGGATGTTTAGTACAAAGATTTTGGAAGTGGTTTAGCAAACTGAAACACTTGCCTAACATAGAAATTCCTAGATGGCTTTGTTTTAAGGACTCCTATGTAGAGAAAAACCACTCTCCACATCTTTTGCGACGCCAGTCAGTTTGCCTATGCAACCTGTATTTTCCTCCGCATTGAAAAGGAAGATAGAGTGGACATCCAATTGATACAGGCTCGAACACGAGTAGCTCCACTGAAGAAACTCACCATCCCAAGATTGGAGCTTTTGGCTTGTCTGATTGGAGCTCGTTTGGCAGCTAACGTCATACAAGATCTGGAATTTGAGGAAATTCCAAGATTTTATTGGACCGATTCGACCAATGCTCTCTGTTGGATCCAAAGGGAAGACAACTGGGCAGCCTTTGTGATGAACCGTGTTAAGGAAATTCATAATCTTAGCTCCCCCGAATCTTGGCGCCACATACCAGGCCGATTAAACCCGGCAGACCTCCCATCTCGGGGATGTTCAGCAGAATCACTTAAGGAGACAAGATGGTGGGAGGGACCTGCATGGTTAAAGGTATCCCAAGAAGAGTGGCCCAAATCAACCATTATCCCTGATTTGGAGATTGTTTATTCTGAAAGGCGCAAGACCATCCTGAACACCTTGTGTACGACAAGAGAAAATGAAAATTTATTTGGACGTTATTCCCATTTTTTGAGAATAGTACGAATCACCGCCTGGATATACAGATTCTTCAACAACGCCAAGATTGATAGAAGAAAGATAATTTCAGAAGATCTCAGTACAGAGGAAATCACTAAGTCAGAAATAATACTGATAAGACTTATCCAGAGAGAATCGTTTTCAGGGCATGAAGATAAGAAACTACAAGGCTTTAAGTTGCTAGTAGACTCTTCAGGGATTTTGAGAATAAAAACTAAAATTTGCAGAAGAGAAGATTTTGCTAATTTTAGAATGCCCATTTTATTGCCCTCAGATCACTTTTTGGTTTCTTTGCTCATCAGGTGGAACCATGAAACCCACGGGCACGCCGGTCTACAAACTCTCCTCGGTATTCTGAGAGAAAACTATTGGATACTAAGATCCAGGAAAACCGTCAAGAAGATCATCAATCAATGCATTCGCTGTAAACGATTCACCGCGACACAGCTACCGTCGAGTCAACATCATTACCAGAAGACAGAGTACGAGATGCTGCAGTTTTCGAAATAGTAGGAGTTGATCTAACTGGACATCTTATCTTAAAGAATAAGAAGAAAGCATGGATTGTCATCTTCACATGTGCAGTGTATAGAGGAGTTCATCTGGAACTTGTGACATCTTTGTCTATGGAAGCCTTCCTCCAAGCTTTCCGCCGATTTATTGCTCGAAGAGGCCGACCATTGATTGTGTATTCGGATAATGGGACTAATTTCAAAGGTATAGCTAATGCTTTAAAGAATATTGATTTTTCGAGATTAAAATGTGATCCCACATTGAAAAACATCACCTGGAAATTCATACCGCCTGGTGCTCCTTGGTGGGGTGGATGGTGGAGCGTTTGATTGGAATGATGAAACAATTGCTCTTTAGGATTCTCGGTCAAACCTCCTTGGGATATGAAGAACTTTCCACGGTAATGTGTGACGTCGAAAGCTTGATGAACACACGCCCACTGACCTACCTAACTGAAGAAAGTGAGGATCTCGCTCCATTGACACCTTCGTTGTTCTTACATGAGGTCAGAGAGGTTGGCGTTCCAGACCTGGACTTGATTGATAACCAGACCCTCTCCCGCAAATATCAATATATCAAACGTGTACGAGAAGATCTTAGAGAACGATTTCGTATCGAATATTTTGGATTCCTGAGACAAGAAACGAGACGCCTGAAGACTACCATACCACTCAAGGTGGGAGACATGGTACTCATTGGACAAGAGAGTTTAAAGAGACTACACTGGCCGTTAGCCAGAATAATCCAACTCTATCCAGGAAAAGACGGACTTGTGAGGGTTGCGAAAGTGAAAACTTCATCAGGTGATAAAATACGACCTATTCAAAAACTCTACAATTTAGAGATAACGCCCGAGATAAGATGTCGAGACCCTCTAACGGAGCGATCTCCCACACAAGAAGTTCGATTGACAACTGAAGAGGACCCTTTGACTTCACAACAAGAGCAACATCACATTGATACCCCGAATGTTGTGTCAAGTTACGGACGGCCCATCAAGAGACCCAACCGATTGGATCTACTGAACTTTTCCTTCCCATGTTTGAGTCGTCGAGACGCCAACTCAAAGGTGGGAGAAATGTTGGAAAAGAAGACGTCCGAAGCAGCCAATGGGAGGCCGGCGGAGGCAGCTACGGGGATGCAGCGGCAAAAATGAGGAAACAATACAGGAAGAACTTGTAAACAACTTTTTCGAACGCTAGAATTTGCCCTGATCTCCAATTCTTTTAGTGTAAATGTTTAAATAATACTTTACTTATTTTCTTAAATTGTAATAAATATAATTTTCCCTCCTGTTTTCGTCGTATATTTTAAAAGTGTTATAAACAACGACGCCTTAAACTTTGAACCTTCAACCCCGCCGACCAAGAATAGAGGTGAGTGACTACCTCTATAGAATTTAGATCGTCGTCACAACACAGAGTGGCGGTGAAATCGCAATACTACTGTCCTTACTGCGATGAAAAAATTAAAGCCAGGCCCTCCCTTTAATTTTTTTATCGCAGTAAGGACAGTAGATATTGTTTTATTTTAAAAAGAATAATACGCCTCTAAAATAGTTTTATAATATTTATATATAAAGAGAAAAAAAAATCAAGAAAAAATTCATCTAAAAAAAAATCGTTATGGCCGGATTTTTTAGTAACGAAAATATGCTGCAAACAATGCATATTAAGTATTATTATTGTCTTAGTAGTAGCTGTCGTGATGAGAGGAATTCTTTAATATATTATTATAATCATCATTTTTTAAACCCATATAAAAATATGACTCTTTTAAAATATATTTAATATCTAAAGCGCGTGTGTGTGTTGGTTTAAATGCGTACATACATCTTCTCAGAACGATGTGCAGCGATATAGTGAAAACCGCCTCTGAATTGGCAAAGCAAATCTAGAGTTCTTGGCGGCCAAAATCAGCGATATCCATATATATATATATATATATATTTCTTCAAATAAAAGTATGCAACATCTCAGGGAAGGATTTAACTGAAGATCAGTTGAGGCTTCTTTATCTGGCCGAAGTGTCTTTTATTTGAAGAAATATGAATGCCGGCCAGGCAGCCTCTATCTTTACGATATACATATATATACACATAGTATATATCAATAATATAAAACACGAGCCGCTCACCCGATGCATACGATGACAACATCGAAGTGTAAGACTTGATGAATGTTGGTCCGGCGGTTCTTGATGAGCAATCTCCACATGGTCTGGTTGGAATCCGGTTTGGTGGGAATGGGTCGCACGTCGATGATCTTCGAGTTGAACTGTTCCACAACACAGTAGGTCCCGTATGTTGTAAGGATCCAGTTTTAAAATAACTTTATTAGGTAACATATAAAAAGAGTAACTCATGTAATAATGTTTACAATGAAAGATATATAGACGTTCATATCATTTGTAATGTCTTCATGTATTTACAAGGATAGTGTCTGTGGTTCCTAGAGGTTCTGGATGTTTATTTTCTCAATTGATGTTGCAAAGATAGAACATTTTATTATTCCATTTTATCTTATTAATTCGATCTATCTGTATTTCGGTTCTTTCGCTATAAATATACTCTTTTGTAGTTACTTTAAATTAAATGATAAAGATTCATTTATTTTTTTTAAAAGTTGAAAATATCAGGCTTCCGGGGATAAGTTTATTTTAAAACATTTTAATTCATAAATCTCGATTCGAGCACGAAAGCCCTTCTACAGGAGAAAGCACGCTAAACTAAATCGTCAATGCGCCCGAAGTCCGCATATAATAAACTGGTCATCTGTATGTTACCCAAATATAAAACAACATTTCCCACTTTGTTACCGTTCTCCACTCATTTATCTAGAATATATGTGACATACTCCCACCAAAACTACCTAATTACATAAGTCCATACCCCGCTGTAGATACTGCCAGGAAAGAAGCGTACATCAACGTACGCAGAATAAACATATAAAAGATAAACAAAGTTTCGATCGACATCATCAAACACCCGACTTATAACCAGGCGATCTGGTCCTGGTTAAAATATACAACCTTCCAAACACCGGAAAACTTATCCCTTATTGCACAGTACTATATATATATATGATTATAAACCTCTCATCTCTCCGAACGTAGTAAGAAATAATAGACCGAACCCACACCTCAATAGATATTGACATAATACACTGTGAATAAACTCAGGCACTATACCGAAAACATTGTCTTTATTTCACCACCTTCGGTGCAAACCCATTGTCCCTCCCCATAGTAAAATTCAATTTTCTTTTTCGAAATATGGGTGAAAAATAGGTGAATATCAAAAAGTCCAAGAAAACGGATTAAAACGTTTCTTTTTTATCTTCTATTTAATTTGTATTATTTTCCTCTCTTTTAGCATCTCAATAGAGAAATGTTCCAAGGGGTGAACCACGAAAAATAACCAGACCTAGCTACACTCAACCATTCTTATATCTTACCTTCAGACCTATTTTCCATAAAACAGTTCGCAAGAATAACAAGAGAGAGACTATAAACCTAATACTTCTCTCAAAAATATAATACAATACCCCTCCACAAACATCCACTCAAGATGAAATCTACCCATCTAATAACCCCAGAAAATCGTTTACATAATCATAATTATAAATTCCTTCCGCAAAGAACAACCCTATCACACAATGCAAGAACATTTAACATATATTCCACTTAGTATATCTAATATGATGCATCAGCGCGCCATTTGTTATAAGAAATGGAAACAATTTTCGACGCGTATGATTCTTTTTGAATTAACATGGTTAGTTACAATACCTTATATTCTTATACGTGGACTTGCATTGCTCTACCCTGGAACATACTACTTAACACATCACACATAGACTCTACTAATTACAAAATACTACCTTCTTAATCATCACAACCTTTGTGAATTCAGTCGAAAATACGGCTGTCACCCTTTATCGTTTGGGTCGCCTAAATCTTAGAAATTGTGAGTGAAAATTTTCAAGTTATCTTCAGAGCCCATCCATAATATTCAAATAGAATGATAAATATATGAAATCTAAAGATGAGCACATACTTCCCTAAAGAAAAAATAACAACAACAAAACGATCACAACTAGACTGCGTAGATTTCATAGTGGGAATGAAGGCGAATAACACCAAAACGTACATCACGCACTTTACTGGCAATCTGTTAGGGACTCTAAGTAAAAACATATTTTTATTTCTTTTCTTTTCTTTTTATTATTTAATATTTTTTATTTTTTTTTTTTGTAGTTGCGATCTCGCGATCAATGTCCTAAATAAATAACTACGTTTGTGGAGCCTCCTTAAAGGCCGCCAGTTTCAAGGCGGGTTTCTTAAGACTTTAGCTGCCCATAAATAAAATCCTCCATTCCGCTTAATACATAGAACATGGCACATACTAACCCCCCCCCCTCCCCAACGTTATTCCATCGTGTAACCCACCAGGCCTAACCTAAAGAGAAGGTTCACATCAGCAAGTCACCCAATTAAGCCCACCAAGCCTAACCTTAGAGAGAAGGTTTACACCAGTAAGTCACCCAATCACATCCACCAGGCCTAACCTAGAGGGAAATTTTACACCAGAAAGTCGCCCAATCAAGCCAACCAGGCCTAACCTAGAGAGAAGGTTTACACCAGCAAGTACCCAATCAAGCCAACCAGGCCTAACCTAGAAGAGAGAAGGTTTACACCAGCAAGTCACACAATCACACCCACCAGGCCTAACCTAGAGAGAAGCTTTACACCAGCAAGTACCCAATCAAGCCAACCAGGCCTAACCTAGAAGAGAGAAGGTTTACACCAGCAAGTACCCAATCAAGCCAACCAGGCCTAACCTAGAGAGAAGGTTTTCACCAGCAAGTCACCCAATCACACCCACCAGGCCTAACCTAGGGGTAAATTTTACACCAGAAAGTCATTCAATCATACCCACCAGGCAGGCCTAACCTAGAGAGAAGGTTTACACCAGAAAGTCGCCCATAAAGCCTACCAGGCCTAATCTAGAGAGAAAGTTTACACCAGCAAGTCACCCAATCACATCCACCAGGTTTAACCCAGAGAGAAGGTTTACACCAGCAAGTCACTCAATTACAATCACCAGGCCTAACCTAGATAGAAATTTTACACCAACAAGTCACCCAATCAAACCTACCAGGCCTAATCTAGAGAGAAGGTTTACACCAGCAAGTCACCCAATCAAACCTACCAGGCCTAGCCTAGAGAGAAGGTTTACACCAGCAAGTCACCCAATCAAACCTACCAGGCCTAATTTAGAGAGAAGGTTTACACCAGAAAGTCACCCAATCAAACCTACCAGGCCTAACCTAGAGAGAAATTTTACACCAGCAAGTCACCCAATCACACCCATCAAGCCTAACCTAGAGAGAAGGTTTACACCAGCAAGTCACCCAATCACATCCACCAGGCCTAACCTAGGGAGAAGGTTTACACCAGAAAGTCATTCAATCATACCCACCAGGCAGGCCTAACCTAGAGAGAAGGTTTACACCAGAAAGTCGCCCATCAAGCCTACCAGGCCTAATCTAGAGAGAAGGTTTACACCAGCAAGTCACCCAATCACATCCACCAGGTTTAACCTAGAGAGAAGGTTTACACCAGCAAGTACCCAATCAAGCCAACCAGGCCTAACCTAGAGAGAAGGTTTACACCAGCAAGTCACCCAATCACATCCACCAGGCCTAACCTAGAGAGAAAGTTTACACCAGCAAGTCACCCAATCAAACCTACCAGGTCTAATCTAGAGAGAAAGTTTACACCAGCAAGTCACCCAATCAAACCTACCAGGCCTAATCTAGAGAGAAGGTTTACACCAGCAAGTAATTCCATCACACCCATCAAGCCTAACTTAGAGAGAAAGTTTACACCAACAAGTCACCCAATCAAAACAAATTATCCGCCACCGCGGCAGTAATCTGACCCTCCAAGGAAGCAGCAGATGGCCCTCACGTGACGTCACCAAACAAACTGTCACTTCCTCTTCTACATTTAACCACCATTGGGAGAGACAGAATCAGATGCACAATTTCATTCCACACTTTTAAACATTTTATGCCATATTTTTCCGTGTATCAATAATTTTATGTCATATTTAAATCAACTATTTGTTAATAATAATGTCGTATACTTAAAAAATTCACCTAATGCTCTCTTTACCTTTTTATAATTATGCATTCAATCCAACTTGTATTTCTCTTTTGCAGTGTTTTTTACTGGAAATTTTTAAAACAAAATAAAAAAATGTTTTCTCCTAACTCTCACATTTCATCAACTTACTAGTAGATCTTCCAGTAAGTAATTTTCTTTTAGTTCTTTTGCTTTGTAAACTCTCAGTCTCTTCCTATTTTAGTGTTTCCTACACAGAGCCGAGATGCATGCAAACTATATTTTCCTCTTCAGGATTTCAAATCCTTTTTATTTATGGATTTTTTGTTCTTCACATCGTTTTGTTTTCTCTTCACTCGAGACCGCTCTAACAATCAGAAGTACAACCGTCAGCAAGAACCCTTTTGATCCCTTTGTAACTAATCTCAAGGCGTTTAACAAACAACGATAAAATTCACCTAGAGACCATTCCTTTTCTCCCAAGATTTCCTGGCACATTCAACACTTTAATAGAAGATATTTCCCCTCATTCTTTTTCTTATAATTTTAATCAAAAGCAAATTTAATCATTATGGATTTTATATCCCTTGACGTCGTATATATAATTCAATTTTATTTTGGAATTTGTGTTACATTCTTTTAAATTCTTTCATTTAGAAGAGGAGGGAGGGAGATCTGTCATATTTTATAAAACCGATATTCTATCATTAGAGATGGACATTTGTACTCTGTGTTACTATCGTACAGAAGGACACTCTGAGGCCGCCCAGCAACTAGAATAAACTTTGACCTCCCGGGCAGGCCATGGGGTGGTTAGGCTGAATAGGAAAAGAATGAAACAAACGACGCCGCAAACATCGCAGATTCGCGCTGTATAAAAAAAGGGCCTCAGAAACTGGCAGTGGATAGGTGACGATAGATCCGTGCACAGATGACTCGGATCCCGGGAGACTTTTCTTAACCAGAAGTCTCTGTGTGCTTATTCACCTTGACCCCATGACTGCTTCCCACATTTCCTTTCCAAAATCCAGTGCCACGACCACATTCTCAGCCATAATTCATATACTGTATATATAGATGGACATTTTGCCGGGAGCCGGTGGCTTTGTCACCGACCCGATGCCGCTAAGTTTGCGGTGACGGTCAATAGATGGCGTCTAGCTTTGACGTCTATTTTGACAGGAGAGGCGACCTTTGTCTTTTTATATTTATATATATATCATACTAGGTTGTTATAAATATAAATATTCTCTTTATAGTAAAAAAATTAACCATTAGCAATATCAGCGAATTTTTGACAATTTAAAAATATTAGAAATATAATCTATTTATATATGTATAAATCGTTTTGAAAATAGAGCAATCCATACTTAATTCATTAGATAATAAAAGGCATATATTGGATTTAATAAAATATTTATTTTACCAATATTTCGGCTGGCTGAACGCCAACCTTTATCGAGGCATTACATTTTTGTATACACAAACACAGCGCCGCAAAGTGTTATAATATCACAGTTGAAATCAATTAAAATACAGAGTAGGTGGGAGAAATTTGTGAATGAAAAAATTATTATAAAAATTGCAATCAAATATGTAAAATATATTAAAATATTAAAGGAAAAATATGAGTTCTATCTTTATATTTAAAAAAAAATTGTAATAAGTACATAAAATAATTCATTAAGAGATAAATTAAAAATATATATTTTTTATTATCTAATATGTATAAATATATATTTATACTAGCCGAATGACCCGGGCAACGCCCGGGGTTTACCCGATTAAATGCTTTTATTCAAATACTATTCGTTACAATTATAAATTGGCGCCGTGGATGTCATTCTTGTATAATATATAAATGAGTTTTAAAAATTGTAAAAAAAATGCATCGGCCGGGAATCGAACCCGGGGCGCCCGCGTGGCAGGCGAGCATTCAACCACTGAACCAAAAGCAAACGGTGACAGAATTAAGAACGCATGACGATGATAACTGTATATTATCCGTGACAGAGGCGGCCGATGAGGAAAGACGGTCGTGACTATATATAGTAACTAGCCGAATGACCCGGGCACGCCCGTGTTTTACCCGATTGAATGTTTTTATTCAAATACTATTTGTTACAATTATAAATTGGCGCCTTAAATAAATGCATATCCTAATCAATCAGTCATAGGCCGCCTCTGTCACGGATGGCCGGCGCCCTCCTATTGCACGGCTACGATCACGTGTCATCGTTGGCGCGTAGGTGACCCCCCCCCCCCCCGCCGGCGGCGCGCGCCCGTTGGCTGCCGGCGAGCACGTGACCTCCCTGTGCGCGCGTATCCGTGACAGAGGCGGCCGGCCAATGACTGACTGATCAGGAAAGACTCTCATGACTATATATAATATAATATAATATAATATACTAGCGGGTGTACCCGGCTCCGCCCGGGTTTTACCCGAGTGAAAGTTTGCCTAACGAATATTATATATTATGAAGTATAATAAACAATGTTAAAGATTAGTTTTAATTATTAATCAAGATTGTGTGTGAATATGTGAGAAAGATGTAATATCGTTGTTGTTTTCTTGGCCGACTGTTTTACATATGGTGTTATCTTAAAATTGCTTGTTTTGAATATTTTTTTAGATTGAGTTGAATGAATTGCTGAATTTTTTTGTATTTATATATAAATAAAATTAACTCTGTTGATTTTTTTAGTATTTAATCGATAACAGCGAAGTTACGCATGTTAAAGTTAGGAAAAATATTTTGATGTTAAGCAAAACCTGCTCCATCTCGTTTTACATAAATGTTGAAAATTTGGTCGAAATTGATGCATTGTAACGAAAGTTTTTAGCGAACAACACTTATGAAATTAGCATTTTATTAATATAGATTTTAAAATTCAATTTTGGCATTAGTTCTTGAGGCTAAATTTGGAGAAATTTAGTCAAAAATATTCACGAGATAGATTAATAATAAAAGCTTTATATACGTTTTTTAATGTATCCTGGTGTAGAAAATAAAATTTAAAACGTTGGTACC
Source organism: Cordylochernes scorpioides (assembly GCA_030710605.1). NCBI lineage: Eukaryota > Metazoa > Arthropoda > Arachnida > Pseudoscorpiones > Chernetidae > Cordylochernes > Cordylochernes scorpioides. Next base: position 135,920,702 of record CP092886.1, on the reverse strand, counting down.
GCACCAATTTATTGATTTGAGGCAATGAATAGAATAGAGAGGCAATAAGAGAATTTTATGGGGGAGAGTAGCACAGAATATCAAAGTTAATATCTATATATATGAAAAACAAAAGAAAAAATAAAAGATAAGTGGGTCAAGTGTTGATATTAAAAAATAAAGAAGGCATTTCCTGACCACGAGCACATGTGCTTTTTAGATGACAGAGCGCCATCTAGTAGAGCAAAAATAAACTAAACGTTCATTTAACTTGCTCCGTGATATTTGGCCAACCCAATTTCTTGATAAATCAAGAAAAGCCATCCACGAACGCGTTTCGCGCTGTCGGCGCTCGTCAGCGTGGAGTATGCTGTAACCACTGCGATCTAAAAAGCACATGTGCTCGTGGTCAGGAAATGCCTTCTTTATTTTTAATATCAACACCTGACCCACTTATCTTTAATTTTTTTATATTGTTTTTTTTTTTATATAACACTAGTGTAAACATAGAGTAGTAACAGGTATCTTACCATGATGTGTTTCCTGATGTCATAAAACTCAGCGTAGTGGTTGAGGTACTCTAGGACTTTGGCGTGGTGGAGAAAGGAGTTGTCCGAATCGGGGAAGGGAAAATCCGGGAAGGCCATGACTTCTTTGGGAAGGTTCGTCCTGGGAATAAATCAAAGACAAATTCACAACGGAATCAAAAATTAATATAATAAATTTAGAAAACGAAAGGATTTAAGCACGAATGATTCTTTTTTACATAAAATAAACTTCTACTGTCCTCACTGCGATGAAAAAATACAATAAATTTATTAACAAATATAATACTGTAAATATTGAAAATATTCGAATAATAATCCCTTGAATCAATATTAAAATACAAACATTAGGTCTCCAGGGGAAAGTTTTTTTTAAAGCTAGAGATATCTATAAATAAATGATTTGTAAAAAATAAACTTTTCCCTGGAAGCTTGATGTTTGTATTTTAATATTGAAAATATTATTAGTAATGATTTGTGAGTTGGAATATATTTACGTATAAATTGCAAAATATATGGATATATATGTTGTAATATATTCCAATACATCTATGTCTCCATGTATTGTATAAATGTATAATGTAATTGCCAAAGTGTGACAAATAAAATTTCGAGTGAGTGACAGCCGATGCCAGAAGGAGGAAAGAGGTCCGAAAAACAAGTCGGGTATGCCCTGTGGTGTGTCGATTTACTGGTCCAGCGATGGCTCAGAAAGTCTCTCAAAGTTAGTGTTTTATTGAAGATTCTTGATAACTACATTCATATGGGAAGACCAAAAAGGACAACACCCCAGGAATGTACATCTGGGCCCCTCTAGATTCCCCGCAGTGCCGACCTGGCGCGCGCGGTCGTCCTGGTAATTTATGGCGGCCGTCTGCATTTTTGTCTTGACGGCGGCGGGGTGCTGCATCCAGCTGGCCCCCACAGCCCCCTTTTTTTTTATGAAAACAGTTAGTCGGCTTTGGGACGATACTTTCAGACGCCTCTAGACGGAGCTCTCCCCTACCGGCGCCGGCTACACTCACTTTTTGCCATCTCCGTGGTGACATCTACCATGTCTCGTTCTTTGGTGCAATACATTCACGCCTGAACCCACTCTAACATTGAGGTCACAACGACTGAATTTGACCAACACACTACAGTCATCCTACAGGATCGACTACCTTACCACAGCGAAGTCGACAGGATTACCTACCAAAGACAAGACATCCGAAGATGGAGAACCAGGCAAGGAGTGACGCCACCTCGGAGGGAAATACCACGCCTTCAATCGTGACCGACATCGTAGCGCAGTTAGCAGCAGCTCTTCGCGACATCGTAAACCCCGGCCAAAGAGATAGCGACCTACCCCGGTACGATGGAACGTACCCCGCTGCCAATTTCTTCCAGCAATACGACGACATCGCCGACCGCGCCTACCTGACAGGGACGAAGCGCCTCCAAAAACTTCCGGCACAACTCTCAGGTGAGCCCCTTACCTTTTTTTGCCAACTTGACTTAGCCAATAAGTCCTACGACCAGGCCAGACAAGTCTTAATAGACCTGTACCCGGGCACAGTAGAAGTTTCATTTTCCAAATTTTTAGCATTGAAGCTAACTCCTCAAACCACCCTACAAGGCTATTATAAGGAAAAAACCGCAATGGGCCTACAACTGAACCTGCCTACCGACATCATTCTCGAATCCCTGACTGAAGGCCTTCCCACAGCCGACCAGCGTTTGGTGCGAACCGTGTCGCCAAACACATTGAAAGACTGGCACGATTTAATGGCCAGAATAAAGGGTTCGAATGTACCCGCGCCAGCGCGCCCAACACCAGAACCCACCTCTTCGAGGCACGATGGCCATATTACTTTGGCCAGGGAACAACCAAGCCGGCCCTATAACATGCCGCCGCGTTTCTTCAGCACCCCTAGACTGCCTCGCCATGCAGATTCAAGTGTGCCATCGCAACCCCCGTCACCATGCCACTACTGTCGGGGAAATCACTGGAACGCCCAGTGTCCGCGCCGACAACCATCTGGTCGAAACAATGTGTTTTACCAAGAAACTACGGGGCGTCAGCCGAGGACATCTCTCTCCACCGCCAGGTCACAGCCAGCACGGGCAGCCCCGCCATCTGATACCACAGTTCAGACCACTCCCCGAAGCGAGGAAATAGGAGGTAATTTTCGTTGCCCTCCATAATTTAATATTTAAACTGGGACTATGCAGAAAATTTTGTTTACCGTTCTTGGCAGATACAGGAGCTTCGGTCAATATAATTAATATAACAATATTTACCTTTCTTGAAAACAATTTAGGTTGTACTTTTAAAATATATGATGACAATGTTACTCTTAGTTCTGTTTCCAATGACATTTCAATAATGGGATTTTTATATTTAAATGTCACTATAGGCTGTTTAACTAAATTAACAAAATTTTATGTTATAGATTCCAAATTACCATTTGGCATATTATCTCTTAATACATTAAGCAATTTCAAATTGAAAATAGATTTATGTAACTTTTTAGTCTTCCAAAACGAAGCTCCCCTGCCACCTACCGTGTACCATTTTTCGCTTGTGAACGACTCATGCAACTATGGTAAAAGCCTTGAAAATTCCAGCAAAATGGCTAACCTTGCCACCTATCAGCACAACCCATCGATGCATGTGTCGGACACTTCTAGGCATGGTCTTAGCTATATGTCTCCTTCACATGAAAGCATTTCTAATTGTGACTTCGCCTCGCCTAAAAAACATGTTGATATGCCACAAAATAACGTTTTTAATGATTGCATTCCTAATTATACTACTAATGTATGTCAGATACCCGCATCCCAGTCTTGTTCAAATTCCAACATCCCTTTAAGCTTTTTAGATATAATTAATAGATATTCTCATATTTTTTCTAGTAACAAATTTGATGTACCTAAATTGAAGATACCCCCAGTTAAGATTCATACTTTATCCGATAAAATTATTGCTTTGAGACCTTATCGTGCTTCTCTAGTTGGTCAACGAGAAATACAAGAGCAGGTCAACCAAATGCTTAAATTCGGCATAATAGAACCTTCTTTTTCTCCTTATGCTAGCCCAGTCACCCTTGTAACTAAAAAGGATAAAACGAAAAGATTTTGCGTAGATTTCCGTAAATTAAACGAGATAATTTGTCCCGATGTACACCCTCTCCCCTTAATAGAAACGGTTTTGGATAAGTTAGCACACGCCAAAATTTTTACAAATGTAGACATAAGTTCAGCATTCTGGCAAGTTGAAATCGAACCTAGTTCCCGAAATCTTTTAGCCTTTGTAACTCTCGAAGGGCAGTACCAGTTTTCTCGATTACCTTTCGGTCTGAAAAATTCACCACAAATATATGAACGTGCTCTAAGTCAAGTAATACAAAAGTATGAGTTAGATTTCATAGCCCATTATTTTGATGACTTTGTTATATTCTCTAATACCATAGAAGAGCATGCTCAACATATACAAAAATTCTTCTTAGTGTGCCAGGAAGAAAATATTAAATTAAATTATAATAAATGCGAATTTTTCAAGACCCAAATTGAATTTTTAGGATATACGATAAAATCGGGCACCTACACGCCCCAAATTAAAAATCTTGATGTAATCAACGCTATTAAGGTTCCAACTAATCTAAAAACACTCCAATCGTTTTTAGGTGCCATTAATGTGTACAATAAATTTATACCTAATTATGCGCAACTCAGAACCCCCCTTAATAAGTTACTTAAGAAGGACACCACATGGAACTGGGACAATCAATGCCAAACCTCTTTCGAAGCTCTCAAAGAGAGTCTGACCTCACAACCAATCTTACATCTTTTTAAAGAAGGACTGCCGTGCCAACTTTATTGTGACGCCTCACTTTTAGGCATAGCCGGTGTTCTCAAACAACAATACCCAGATGGGACTCTATATCCAGTACAATTTTACAGCCGCGCGCTTAGGCCACACGAGAAAAATTACACGATTTCCGAACTGGAATGTTTCGCCATCATAGAATGTGTGGACAAATTCCGTGTGTATTTAACCGGCGTTAAATTCACCATTTTCACCGACCACCATGCCTTACAGTGGCTTAAGACCATAAAAAATCCAACTGGATGACTATTTCGGTGGAGTCTTAAGATGTCCACATACGAGTACGAGATCCGTTACATAAAAGGATCGAAACAGCATGAGGCGGACCTTCTATCGCGCAATCCTTTCTGTGGATTCCTCAGCGCTGCACAAATAAAGGAAAAACAACCCCTTGAGCTTCCCTATCCAAACGCCACCATAAATCCAGAAGGCCTTCACACTCTAACTCGAAAAGGCGTGACGAAAGTCATCGTTCCTCCCTCGCTCCAACACACACTAATAAATAAGGTACATGTAGAATATAATCACCCTGGTGTTTCACAGATGACGAGAATCATTTCCACCCAATACACTTGGCGTGGAATGACACACTCGATTGTCAAATATGTTAGGTCTTGTCCCACATCCCAATTAATTAAAAGACCCAAAGGTCCCAATTACGGTACACTAGGACAACTTCCTCCCGTTTCACATCCCTTCGACACATTATCTATAGACACCATAGCCGAATTTTCAAAATATGGCAGTTCGAAAACTTATCTCCATGTGATCGTCGACCATCTAAGCCGTTACGCATGGACCTTCCCCTCTAAGTCAACCAGTACACTTACATACTTACAGTGTTTAAAAAAGGTAATGCAGAGCAATACACCCAAATGCCTCCTTTCGGATAGAGCACCTGCGTTTACCTCACCCAAGTTTAGGAGATTTTTACTAAGACATGGTATACAACCCCTTCTCACAACTAGTAACAACCCGCAGGCCAACGGCCTCTGTGAACGTCTAAATGCGACACTCACAGGCAAGCTTAGAATCCTCCATCTAGAAAACCCCAAAGTATCCTGGATCAAATTAATAAAAACCGTAACAGATAAATATAACCAAACACCCCACACAATCACTGGGTTCCCCCCTTCGTTTCTTATGTATAATATAATTCCAACAGAGTTGAGTTCCCACATCGATCCCTATCCTCCTGTCGAAGAAGCTAGGAAAATAGCCATTAAACGCACACTCGATAGGCACGCCAAGGAAAAAATAAAATACGACAGCAAACATAGAACGCCCCAATTTGAAGTCGGAGATATAGTTTTAGTCAAGGTCTACCATCACCCGAACAGCGATAAATTACTTCCCTACTTTACAGGTCCATATACTATATTAGAAATAATTTCTCCCAACGTTGTTCGTATAAATAGAGCCAATCAGCCCTTAAACAGAGACAACGACACAGTACATGTGAACAAATTAAAATATTACACTGAAGAGGTCCTTTATATCGCACCACCCCAAAAATATTCCCTTCCAAATAAAAATAATAGAAAACCTACCAATCTATCTCCATACAACCACTTCCCTCCAGACCTTTTCGACAATTCAACTAACCGCCACATTCCCCCCAGATCTAGTGAACCGTTCCTACATTTAACACCAGACACTTTTAAAGATTTTAACACCCTAATTGACCTATGTTTCGTTAAAATCATAACTTTATAAACAACACACCTATATCATCTATACTACTTTTTAATATTTCGCATATTTATTATTTACTTATTTTAATTATATCTCAAGTCTTTTGTTATTTTTAACTTTTGTCTTTTTATTTTTATACCATTGTACAAACATTAATCACACACAATTTTTAATTTTAACTTTTTTTTCTCAACTTCAATATTTAAATCCTATTTTTAGATTTTTAAGTTAAAATTTTAGAAAATGAATCGAGAGCATTACCCACAAAATTCTCATGGCATCACAGCCCATACCTTCTCAGAGAGATCGTTACTATCCGCTGAAACATTGATTTCTCACATTTATTCCATCTTAACTACAAACTCCTCTTTGCTGTAACCTTCCCAACAGTCGAACTTGAGCAGCTAGTTAGATGAGTTTTTTTTCTTTCTTTTTTTTATCTTTCATTCACGGCCCGGTTCGAGCATCAACGCCCCTTTTTCTTTTTTTTTTTTTCTCACATTCGGGCAATTTTTTATTATTATTCAATCACCTCACTTTCACTGCCTTACCGCGGCCAAATCGTTATTTTTTTTTTTATGCGACAGAACGACTCTCTCTCTACCACACTTTCTATCACTCTTTTTCTCGACCAAAGTTTCCACCACCTATTCCCAAATCCGTCTGATAGGACAGCCCATGTCGAATACCTTCAGCATACTGTAGATGGACCAATGCCTACGATCCCATAACGTCGCATTGCATCGCAGTACCAGAATCTATTATATGTCCACCTATCTAGACCCTATAATTCAATGCACTTTCAAATATTAATTCCAACATTCAACGCTGTATATATTCACCCAAATTTACATTTATATATTTACATTTTTAAAATCCTTTTTCATATATTTTTTATACGTTGGGCTTAACATTATTATTTGTTAACATTTCTCTTTTTATTATTAATCATTATTATTAAGGATAACATACCCAATGTTATAATTGTACACCCCCATAATATATTAAACCAATTTGTATACAAATTATTTTCCCCAATTTTAATTATCTTATGATTTCATCTATAATCACCATAACCTAATTTTCATCAACCGGGGCATAAACTGTTGTAATATATTCCAATACATCTATGTCTCCATGTATTGTATAAATGTATAATGTAATTGCCAAAGTGTGACAAATAAAATTTCGAGTGAGTGACAGCCGATGCCAGAAGGAGGAAAGAGGTCCGAAAAACAAGTCGGGTATGCCCTGTGGTGTGTCGATTTACTGGTCCAGCGATGGCTCAGAAAGTCTCTCAAAGTTAGTGTTTTATTGAAGATTCTTGATAACTACATTCATATGGGAAGACCAAAAAGGACAACACCCCAGGAATGTACATCTGGGCCCCTCTAGATTCCCCGCAGTGCCGACCTGGCGCGCGCGGTCGTCCTGGTAATTTATGGCGGCCGTCTGCATTTTTGTCTTGACGGCGGCGGGGTGCTGCATCCAGCTGGCCCCCACAGCCCCCCTTTTTTTTTTATGAAAACAGTTAGTCGGCTTTGGGACGATACTTTCAGACGCCTTTAGACGGAGCTCTCCCCTACCGGCGCCGGCTACACTCACTTTTTGCTATCTCCGTGGTGACATCTACCATGTCTCGTTCTTTGGTGCAATACATTCACGCCTGAACCCACTCTAACATTGAGGTCACAACGACTGCATTTGACCAACACACTACAGTCATCCTACAGGATCGACTACCTTACCACATATATATAAAGTTTTATGTAAAGAATTAAAAGCAAAGGAAAAATTGTAGAATAGGTTTATATTTAAATTTTATCAGAAAAGGTATTTTTTACTAACAAATTAAGGCTTTAACAGTTTCACGCTGAAGTTTAGGAAGTTACGCATAAAAGTGGACCCCATTAGAGAAAAAATAAGAATTTAAGTTAGAGTTAAAAAAGAATAAAATACAGAACAATGCTAACATTTGACCAAACCGATAAAAATGAAGAGAAAGAGAAGTTTATTTTTTAAAAATATTCTTGTAAAATTATTTTAAAAGGGTAAAAATCAATTTAAATTCCTAGATAAAATTAAAGATAGTATGCATATTGTTTTCAAATATATTTTAACTAAAGTAACTTTAAAGATAAAGTAATTTCCACACCAAAAGATAAAACTGTCAGCTACACTCTACCTTCCACACAACCCAATATTTGGATCATTGAACCGAAAAAACAAAATTATGGCCGTACCAATAAAACATATCCCTGCTAAGTTCCCATACATAGCCCCAGCTGATTTTTGTGTTTTTTTTCCCATGTAAAACAGAGCACTGGTAAGACGAAAAACGAGTTTACTCGAAGGACTCTAGAAGGTTGTACAGGATGAGTGGCAGAAATTAAGTTTTTTTTCACCTTTTCCGAAAATAAAGTCATTTTAGTATGAAAATAAGGTGCAAAGTGGGCTACAAGACACGGATTTCAAATAGAGTAACTGACAGCCTATAAATATGGCCTGTTATTTGAATAATTTGTGTGTGTGCTAATAACACCTGTTCAGATAGTGTTCCCACTCACTGTACATATATATTGGCCTTATTTTTTGGGGAATCTAAAGGGAATAATAGGTTATTGTAGATGAAAACCAAGGAGAAAAGCAAAGAGAGCTTCTTGTTGAACTCGGGTGGTCTCGGGTGAGAAATTGTAAGCCATATAAAGATTTAACTCAAAAACATTTTCTCTTTCTATTTCTAAAAAAATCCTTCCTCTAACAACTTGAAGTCTACTCGGCTGGAGAGTAATAGCTTGTGACTTTAGGGGTCGGGGGGGGGGGGGGGGGAGATGGAATAATATTTGAGGCTAGAAATAAAGCGTATAAAATGTTCTATGTTTAGCCTGCTATATATAGAGCAACACAATTTTACAAACATTTTTTCAAATCGTATAACGTTATCTCACTGTGAGATTAGATAAGCACCAAGTATCATTTTAGATTCATTTCGATATATTTTATAAATTCATTTTGAAATATTGCAATGATAAAATTGTTATGGGAAAGTAAAATTTCAAGCAAATATGATAAATGAGATCGTACCTGAGCATCTCGTACATGGAAGAATGAATCGGTTCTCCGTACTGGTCGCGGTTGATCTGGTCGGTATATACCCAGGTTCCGCCCAGGTTTTCAGTCATCTCGAAGATGTGGACGTTGAACTCAGGAACCGAGGCGAAGTGCCGCGCCGCGCACAGTCCGGAGGCTCCGGCACCGATGATCGCCACCGAGGTCCTGTTATCCTGTCTGGATTCTGCGCAACAGAATGTCTTTATATAGTAAAGCCGATAGAGAGGAGGAAAATATCGAAAGCTCTCAATATAATGATTTAAAAATAAGTTTTTTTTAATGAAAAATGGACAAGAATTCAAGCAAAAAAAAAAAACGTCGCTTTTCTACAGGCTTATCAAAGAAATGCAAAGAAAGATGAACTAATATATATACTATATTCAAAATGTTTAAATTATAGTAAATAAATATAGTATATACTTATTAATATAATGTCAGTTTATAGCATGCCAAAACTGAAAAAAAGAATTATCATTTAAAAAAAAATCAGATTTTATAAAATGGAGAAAACAAGTAACTATAAAGTCAACAATTTGAAAAAAAAAATGCATAAAATTTAATATTTATATTAATACTTTAAAAAATATTATTTTGAAAAACTAATAGATAAGAAATACAATTCTCGCGAAGGCTTCGTCAGTTACGTTTCACATACGCGAAACATAGAAAGAAAAAATGGAAAAGGTGAAGAGAGTTAGAGATGGAAAAAGCTAAAGATAGATCCATGACAATGTGAAATAAAATAAGTAAAGAAAATTAGAGTGGTTATATTTTATAAATAATGTAAGTTTTAGATTATATTGAAATTACAATTGCAAATTGGAGGTATTCTATATTATTTTTAGAATATTATATTTTTAATTTACCCGTCTTGAAGAGTGCTTGGTTAAGTGGCTTCGTCAGTGTAGAGGACAAAACGTTCCTGTCGGCGGTTTCATGTTGAAGGAAAAAGCCAAGTCTTTTGTGCAGTCTCTTGGAATTAAAGGATTCGCAGCAAATGAGGAGTGGCTCTCAAATTTCAAAAATCGACAAGGCATATCATTTTAAAAAATTTGTGGAGAGAGCGCCAGCGTGGATATTTCCATTTGTTACCAATGGGTTGAAGACCTAAACCAACCTTTGAATGGCTATGACCCTAGGAACATATTCAACACAGACGAAACCGGGCTTTTTTTTATATAAATGCCTCCCTGATCGCGCGCATTCTGACGTTCAAAGAGGAAAAGTGTCATGGAGGGAAACTCAGCAAAGATAGATTAACTGTTTTTTAGCGTGTAACATGGACGATTCTCAAAAATGGAAACCACTTATAATAGGAAAATCTGCGAAACCACGCTGTTTTAAAAGAATAAAATCGTTGCACACAGTTTATAGGTCAAACATAAAACTGAGGATGACAACAGAGTTGTTTAATGAATGACTCACTTCAGTTAACAGTGACATGAAAAAGAAAAAAACGTAAAATCCTGCTGTTTTTTGGACAACTGCATCTTGCATAATAATCCACCACTATTAGACCATAATGACTTTTTTTTCAGCCAACATGACATCAAGATTGCAACCGTTGGACCAGGGCATAATTCAAAATGTTAAAACTCTCTACCGTAGAGAAATTGCTTATCTTGTGCTGGATAGCATTGAAAAAGGTGAAAGGTAAACATAACAGTTTTGACCACTATAATCATGATGGATAAGGCTTGAAAAAATGTCAACCATACCACTGCTATAACTGCTTTAGAAAGTGCGGGTTCAAGCACGCCGAAAGTGTTGAATAGTCATGGAGCCGCCAAAAAGCACAAATTCTGACTAAGAGTGGGGACGTCTGCCTAACTATGGAGAATTAACATTTGAGAATTATTCTCATGTCGATGATGACATCAGCGTACACGGTGCCTTAACAGATGCCGAAATATTGAATTTGACCCATCTGGATGAGGAAGAAGACGAAGAAGAGCAACCGCCAATTCCAGTCACATTGAGCAAGGCAAGGAGATCTTTTACTGCCCTATGCTCTTACGTCCTCAGAACTGACACAAGTAACGATTTATTCGCAGCTATCACTACTATCGAGAATTCATTGGACCTTGATAGACTGAAGCCACTCACTCAACAAAAAATTACGAACTTCTTCTTAAAATGAATATTTGTGAATAATTGTAAAAATGTTTAAAATACTAAATCACGAATTTTGATGAAACTCTTGTTTGAGCTAGGGCAAGACCCGAAATCTCCCGAAAATTTATTATTTTAAAAACTTGTAGTAAATCACTTATTTAATCTTGTGTCTACGTAGCATGTATATCCCGAAACTGCAAAAACTTCAAACTCTCGTTTACTTGATTTCCCCCCTCCCTCTTGGTTGTTTGAACTCCTGTTATTTTGAACTCTTGATAAATTGAAAATTTTCTCTGGTCTCTTGAGTTTCAAATTATCGAGAGTCGACTGTATTATAAAATAGAGGAATAGGATCCCAATATCTCAATTTCAGCAATTTGCTTCAAATCACCTCTCAGCCTCTCCGCTATTACAGACATCTTTGTCTCACGGTAACTTCAAGTGTATTTAGGTGCTACCTGTTAGAAGAAATATTTATATCCAGCACACACACGAAGACAATAGAATTTCAACTCTTTATTAACCGCTGAAAAGAATTCATAAACTGATAGTTCAAAAAATGTGTATATTGAGGCACATACAAGTATGGTGTGGTAAGAGAAATCCATTTTATATCTTGTCCAAGATGTTATTTTTCCTTAATCCGCTATCCTTTCACAAAAACGTAGTGTAAATTGTAACAATTGATTTTATTTTTATAAAGAGTCATTTTAACATATATACAAGATTCTTCTCTCATGAATGTGAGCGTTTGTTCATTAATCGCTTTTATTTTTGTATTCTATCGATACTTCTTGTTAGCCTTTCAGATAGCCCTTGATTGATACCCTTTCAGTCTGGATGAGTAATTGATATTTACAGATTTATTTTATATAAAATGATACATTCTAAGACACGCACACGGGGCGCCACCATCTTTTAGATCACAGAAAATATCGTCTTTATGTACAAATTTATATAATGGAATCTCTCCACAATATTATACACTAATTGTAAGGTTTTATCGTTTAAACAATATTCTTCTAATGTTTTATGCTACGAAATATTTGGGTAGATACTGCAGATGTTGGAACGATCATTTAATTCTTTTAAATCATAATTATATGAAGAATTATATATATTTTTAATGTTATTCGTTCGGGTTCGTATATTTTTAACATAATCCGTTGATAGATTTCAGATGTCTTATATATTTTAAATTTTAAGTAGGATTTCAAATTGCGACCTCTGCAAACCTCTGCAAGTACTTGTAGAAATTATAATGTGAAATGTTCACGTTTTCACAAAATATACCGATATATTTATCGCTATAATTTTGGTTTTATATTGCAAACATTATAAATTATACTTATTGTTGAGTATATTTTCAATTACCCATTTGTCTTTGATACTTACGGCAATATTCCATTTTTTTTCAGTGAAGTTTTAAAGAATTTTGCGACTTTTTTTCAGAATTTTTTCGATTCCGGACAAAATTTTGTAAAGCGATGCTTCAACAATCGCCGTGGAAATATTTAATTTTATTTTTATAACAATTATATAAATATATTTATTTAGTATAAAATTGGATTGGGGAATATTCCTAATTTATTAATGAACAAGTGTAAGCCCCCCCATATGTTTACCACTAAAACAAGAATTTTGAGTTGTCAGTTAATTTCATCGCAGTTTATTCATATTTGAGAAATTATCTTTTAACTCCATAAAACAATAACCGACACAACAATCGGAATAAATATATATATTTAATCGTTTAATTGGTCTCTTTAAAGACTCTGACATACCCGGAATATATTTCTCCAGTTAACGAAGCATTCACCTTCTTTTATAGGCAGATGATATTGTTATTATCGGAGAATCCATAAACAATCTGCAAATAAAGATTAATACGTTAAAATATCTTTAAACAAACTTGTTAACCCTAAATTATATATGCTTATCTCAACTATATGAGATATCAAGAAATAGAAATATATATATTGGACTTGCGGAAAATTTGGCCAACATACTCAACTCAACAGGATTTTCTTGGTTAATTAACTGCAACGATGCAAGGATTATCCGGCAAGAAATACCATTAATAACTAAAATTGCAATAGAACAATCTATTCAAAGTGACCAGGCAAAAATAGAGAATTCTAAATTCTACCCTCACTATAAGTATTTACACAGTTCATTCCGAATTGAAAACTATTTACTTAGCAACTTTCCATTCCCAGTAAAACGCTATATCGCACAACAGAGAATACTATATTCGTTTTTTCAAGGAAAACCATACAAAATATTTCAGGGAGGGTGATAAGATTTGTGATCTCTGCAAAGAAAATATGGAAACTGAACTATCTCATTATATCTATGAATGCCAAGATATATTAGCGAGGAAAGAAGGACATTCTTTTCAACGGTAGACACCAGCCAACTTAGGTCAATCCAAACGATGTTAACCAGTGCCCAAACAAGTAGACTAGTTGCTCAGGCCCTATATAATTTTTACAAGGCAGTAGGTGTAAAGAGGGAGAAAAGAGAACTTGGAATCTATTGTTCTTACACCTCAGAATGATGACGAAACATCGAGGGGCCATCGTGTTGGCCGACGATGAGATCGCGGAGCTGGTGATATGGATGGTTGTGCTGGAGTAAACCTCCTTTTTGTGTCTAGATGCTATATTTATGGCGAACTAAATAACTTAGTCCCTATTTCTGCTCCGCGCTTATGGAATTGAAGACTTGGGGCGATGGCGTCGACCTTTCATATTAAATCTTACTTTTCATTATTACTAATAATTGTCTATAGTTGCGGAACTACTGGTTTCCTGTGCTGCTCTTTTCCTGTTATTGCACCTTGTACGGAGAATCTGTATAAGACTAACGTCTTAATAAAGGCTTTGTGTGTGTGTTCACCCTAAATGGAAATAAGTCTAAAATAATGATTTATAAAAACGGTCTATCGACTTATTCGCCGAATTATAGCTAATTATAGGATATATAGCGCAGCTCAGACTTCTCTGAATATTCTTCCCAGAAATCGTTCAAGGCGCTGGAAGACCGATGCCCCTTTAACCTGTGACCTATGTACAAATTTAATACAAGATGAAATCACGTACATTGCATTTAGTTGGTCTCTCTTATTGAAGCACAGACAAGAACTCTTCGGTTATTTGCGTACATCACAACTCAATTATCAACAGATGTGCAGTTGGCTAAATACATCGTTGGCCGATCGAGGTTTTTGTCTCAGATATTTCAAATTCTACAAAGCTGCCATCAATGTCTGGAGAGGTTCATGGGACCCGACGAGTGCTGCCGGCTGTTTGGGCGCGGAGGCCGAGCGGCTTATTTCTGTGACACTTGCTCTCTCCGTACAAAGATGTACATACTTTTTAACCTAATTTGTGGACCTCTTTCTCTTTCCGGGAAATCTTTATAAGACCAGGGGTTTTAATAAAGTTTTTTGTGTGTAAATATTTTAATTATTTCTAAAAAGGATATCGTTATTATTAAAATGGAAATTTAAGTGCGTTTTTTTCTACGATGCCCTAATGATCTGGAAAAATAGCATTTTGTAGTGGCTATGCAAATTACCCTATATTTTAATTTAATATGTCGTTATCGGCTTAGGGTTCACGGTTTATTCTAGTGCGGATTGGTTGTATTCTATCACATGGCCATTACCAGCCAATGTACAAGGATATTTCTTAGCTTAGTGGTTATATTAACATATTAAATGTGAACAACTTGGGTTTCCAATAACGAAAGAGATTTGCAGAGATTTCACGCTTGATTTTATTCTGTAACGGTAATTTTTTGCGGCGTAACAAAGGATCACTTTTATTATATCGATATAGTTTAGGTTTATACTTGAGATTTCCCGTTGCACATGCAGTGGAAAATCTCGAGAATAATACATGCTTCTAGTCGCTCTCATTGGTATTTTGCTTGTTTTTATCATAATGATGCTCCATTCCGTATGAAATCCAGTTTTTTAAATCTTATTTTGAGAATTGTGTGTCATATGGTAATTATAAATGGTTTAATCGACTACAAACAACATTGTACTAATCCACACCGCAATGCTTCATTCACTTCTCAACAAACAATTCCTCCCTATCTGTTTTGCTAATATTGTAATGTTTTCTGTTAAATCGCAGTGGTTGTTTTGTAAGAGTCGATTTTCTAATATTATTGTCATTCGATGCGCTTTTGATAATGTTTTTTTTATTATAAAATATTTATTGTCAAATTTCCAGAGTAGATGTTTGGGTCAAACCCAATTTTCGAGTATTTTCCTAAATATATAGGTTGAAGATAAAACTATATTCTATGCTAGTTTTTACCTTCTTATACAGACAAAATTTTGCAGTTACTAAAGGAAATAGGCTGTGATAGTTTGGATTGGCGAGGTAATTGGGAATATTAATCACTGATGACTGGGGTCTTTCTGAATTTTT
Source organism: Cordylochernes scorpioides (assembly GCA_030710605.1). Lineage (NCBI taxonomy): Eukaryota > Metazoa > Arthropoda > Arachnida > Pseudoscorpiones > Chernetidae > Cordylochernes > Cordylochernes scorpioides. The sequence continues at coordinate 135,904,938 of CP092886.1, read as the reverse complement.
TTATCTGTTTACTAATTGCAGAAATCCGTCTCGGCCTTGAGGCCACGCGGCGCGCGAGCTCCGCGTTCTTCGGGCATTTAGAGTGAGAAAAATAAGATCAGCCACCAGTTTTCAGTATTGGCGGATAGTCAAGTAGATTTGCAACATGATGGTGCTCTCTCCATCGAAATGGCTGCAACGAGCGTCGAGTTATCGACGGGTGTAAAATAAAACACGAAGAAATGAATTCTAGAAATTTGTTAACAATCGATAAATATGCAAAATTGCCTTCAACAAACGGCGGACTTGAAAATTCATCGCAGAAAATCTGGAATTAGGCTGATATCGTGGACGATGACTCGGCCAATTTCGATCAAAGGAAAAAAGAAAGCATTCGGCGCTAGCCTCTACCTGGCCCATCTCGTCAAACCAACACTACACGGGTCAGGACTGCGCCGCGCTAGCCATCGCGTCCTAGAAACATCGAGAAAATAAAGGTCTCGAGGCAAATACTCGAACAGTGCCGGAGGAAATCTGAAACTGAGACCTTTGACCAGATGCTCTATCTGGAATACCCCCCGGAGTTCTCTCCCGTCAACTACATCAAAGCCCCGGGGAAAAAACTGGGCGAAAGCTGCGTGGTTGGAAAGGCTTTGGGCAGATCATAGTTGGCCAATAACAGAAACCGTCATCGAAGATTGACTGTTAATCATCGGAGACCTCCGTGTAGTTATATACTACCAAAATAAGGTAGAAAAAAATAACCATCAGCGCGAGCTTTCATAGGTCATTGAGGACGCTAATATCATCAGGACTCGGAGGTTTTATTTCCAGGTGGTATCCATACCACCTAACGTGAAATCTTCCGGTACCTTTACTTGACTGAACCTGAGGAAGACGGCCTTCAACCTCATAAACGACAGGAAAAGATCATGGATTTTCCAAAAAAGATCATCGTGACTCCTGGGGGCGACTCTGCGCTGGCCTATTTGAGTGTGGCTTCCGTTACTCCAAGTGCTACCAAATGGGCCACAATAGGATGAACTGCCCCCATATCATTGGGGCGGCAAGTACGCTCTAGTCTTCAAGCTAGAAGAGTAGCGTGAAGTTCGTGGCGCCTACTTCTATCACCACTGCAGCTGCAGCGCCAGCTACAGCATTCAAATTCCTTGCGACAAATGCTCCTCAGCGCAGAAGTCCTCTACCCTACAAGCTCAATATACCAAAGTTCCCGAGACTGAGCTCACCATCAGGACTCCGGAAACCTCCAGCCAGGCAACCCTAAAGATTAATAAAGGCAACAACTCCAGACATCACTACAGCAAGGATAGATAAAGGTCATTTACTCCAAAGGCTGGATCAACGGCTCAACAGCAGCTATACATTCTAATCGAGCTTCTCCCAAACTCCCTATTCGGAGAGGTTACACTCTTAGGATTTAAGGAAGAAGAAATAAAACAAGCCATCATCTCCTTTTCTCCCCCGACGCTGTCCATGGACAAGCTCAGCGCAGAACAGAGGCTGGGTCTGCACCTACACAATGAACAGCTTATAAGGGACTTGGAAGTTCCGAGTCAACCCTTTGCAAACGGGTCGCTGACATCAGAGCAAGAATAAGAAGCGCACAGGAGCTTCCGCCTTTCGTGCCTTAATAGTAGTGATATTGCCGCTTGACCTAGGAGCATCGAGTACTGCTGCTTTCTGAGGCAGTACGCAGTAGACGTCACCTTTGTTCAGGAAACTAATGTCACGACCCTGAACACCGTCGAGGACTTCTTCTTGGGCTATAGGAAGAGGTCCCATAATCTAGCGGCAGCGCATGCATTTTTTTCATCCGGCGTCCAGGTCATCGGGAAACGGGTTCTGTCCCCAGGCAAGATCGCCATTTCGACTTCACTATCTGGGTATAAGGGCGACATTTGTCAACTTCCATCACTCTCATGCTCCTGATGAGCGGCTACAGCAGCTGCCCTCAATGAAGAAGCGTGGGTCCTTGGGGACCTCAATATCTCCCGAGAAGTCTGCGAACGACATTGTGTCCGGTTCCGTCGAAGCCCTTGGAAAGCTCTTGGACAGGGCCAACCTCGTAGATGTCGCGTACCTGCCAACAAGGATCTGCCGTTGCGGAAGTCGGATAAATTCGAGCAGACTGGATCGAGTTCTGCTACCATCAAACCTTAACAACCGCGTCTCTTGATACTGGAGCCTATACCACACGAACTCTAGAACATCGTGCGGTCCTCCTTCAAATAAGCGAAGTTGTGTTGTTAATGGGCAATCTAAATACGTATATTTATTGTTTATAGTCAGAGATTCTTGTCCCCAAAACCATCTTTCATTTTTGCCTATGAAACTCCCTTTTTAAAGAATATATATACTGTATGCACAGCCTTTGGGTGTGGACACCATAGAAACACCAAGCATGATGGATCGCCTTTTGACTCAAACAAGCCAGATGTAACTTTAAAATGGCCTCAATAAAATTTACCACCGAAAAAATACATAACGGCAACCAGAAGGGTCGTTAACATTGTCTAAGCTACTCAGGGAAGATGAGGACATATCGGCGATGCCAGTCCTTGATTGGAAACGGACGCCTAACACAGTCCGTCCTCTCTGACGTCACCATTAGCTAATAAGATGGATTGTTTCTGAGCCCAAGAGGCAGAGTAGCCAAGATTCGGGTGGAGTACGATCGCCATGCTGCCAGATTGACCAGAGCTATCTCAAAACTCCACCATAGTCCACTTTCACCTTCCCCGGGTGCTATCCCTTAATCCGAGGTAACCATGCTCCTATGCGTGTGGTCTTATTTTGTCTTCAGGCTAGTCCGCTTCCACTCTGGCCCATGACTGCAAATTAAATGAGGAGCATACTGCGATGATATCGGATCCACATTTTTACAACATAATGCTGCATCGTGTTTGATTGACATTATACGTTGACATTATACATATCTTGAAATTTTTGAAATTATTAATTTAGTCATTGTAAAAAATAGTTTCAAGATATTTTCATTGATACGTATATAGTTTCTATAAAGAGTACATTATTAGTATTTATATTCGGTAACCCTGTCACGACTTCACATGGCTTGGAAGGTTGGCGCGCCGAGAGAACAAGTGTTGGCAGGAGTAACGGAAGCGAAGACCTCAGGACCAGATTGATTCTAAAGAAAATAAACGAAATAACTATTTTCAAGGTAATTTTTTATTATTATCTTTTCTTTGTATTTGATAATGGAAACTCGCTAGGGAAAGCAAATTAATAAGTACGTATAAATAAAAATGAGTGATAGGATCTTATTAAGCAGCAACCTGGTGTAACATATGGTGGAGATGCAAGTGCCGACCCAATTGTCTTGAACCCCAATATTGATATTCCAAAGTATGTGCGTGTGATGGGACAGAAGACCTTCGCCCATGGATTAAACCGCTTGAAGAGATTGGTTTCTTATACCATTGGACAGACTACATTGTTTCCTGTTTTTCTGCCATGAATATGACTAGTATCGCTAAAACCTGGCTGAACCTTCACAAGACACCAGCTGAAAATTTTAACAGACGCCTTATTCAGGATTTTATCTAAGATGCTAACAAAGAATAAATGAGGCTAAATGAAATATTGGGATGAACCAGCAATCAGGTTAGAGGAAGACATTATTTTGTTGTGCACCAAAGTTGACCCCTTATGGAAGAGAGAGAGAGAGAGAGAGAAGAAGCGAAAATCAAATAAATATATTATTGAGATAAAAGGAATATTCGTTTGCATTCTACCTAAACTCTCTTAAAACGATCAACGATCAACGAGCTCCTTGTCGTTTGCAAGAAGATAAACTCCTTTGAGAAGAATTACCGAGAACGTGTACAAAAATTTAAAGTCTAAATAACAGCCCAAGCTATTCTTTGCTATATAGCAAATATAAGCTCAAGCTGAAGAAATGAAGAAATTACTTCAAAGTCGTATTTTTGAATCTTCAATACCCATCTTGCCAATCGACCTTTTGGATCCTTAAAAAATTTTAACCAACATAATGAGTGATGATTGGTTGCTATTTTAAAGTGTTTTCTATATAGGTAAGATCGTAATTTCGACATTGACCACAAAACGGCTAAGCATTCTTTTTCCGTAGTCGAAAAATTCTGATTCGGGTTTGCTTAGAGTTGGGCTCAAATATGAAATTACCTTCTCTTTACTTTCGATGTTTTGAACTGATGTTGCACCTAGGCCGATGTTAGACGCGTCCGTGTGAATGTAAGTAAGTGCATTCAGATCAAAATGGCCCAATATTGGTGGATTCATCAAACTTTTTCTCAGAGTTTGAAAAGCTTTTTATTGCTTCTCTGTATCCATGTGAAGGGTATATTATTTTTAATGAGGCTGGTCAAAGGAGCAGCAATATCTGATTATTCTTTTATGATCGGGTCATATGGGGTCGTATTGGGATCATAATTTCTTTCAAATATCAGCTCAAGCTATATATATGAGGACCCTTACCAGAAACTGTTTGGGACGAGGATTATAAAAGACTATTTAAAAAAAAATAACAGACGAAGAGGATATATTTATCGAAAGTGTTAAGAAAAACCTTAGTGGAAGCAAGCGTCGATTGCCCAGAAATTTAAAGAAGATGGTTGTCTCTTTAAGAAAAATCCGAACCCTGAAGGCGGGGCATGGTTGCTTGTGATCCCAGAGAAGAGAAAGGAAGAAACTATTAATGAATTTCACAATCATATGCCGAATGGGCCACATAAGTGTCGCTAGAACCATGTACCGAATAAAGAATAAATACTGTTGGCCTTCCATTTCAAAGGATATTTCAGAATTCGTTAAGACATATGTCGCTCTTGCCAACGTAGAAAAGATTCAAACCAATTACCTTCTGGACTACTACAGCCTATTGCCCCTGATAACTTTCTTTGCCTTTCTGATCCAAAAGCCTGGAGCTTTTCTAGAATGTAGAATGAACCGACAAGCAACAACCTATATTGCCAGGCTCAAAACTGGCCATACAAGACAGATCCTCTTCCAGGATGGTGTAAAGACTTTCCCACAATGCACCATCTGCAGGACCAAAGAGGCCTTACCAGACCACCTCTTGGAATACATGGGAGCCTCAAAACAAAACTTGTATTACAACCCTACCAAGATTGTGAATTTGATCAATGAATATAGTCTCCATGACCTTGTATAATTATACAATGTGATTATAATTTTTAAAAAACTTTATTTACTAAAGAATTGGAATTGACTTTGTTGGTCCTTTGCCATCTACAAAAAAAAAAAAAAAAACAGAAAGAAATGGGTAATTCTGCTGACCGACTATTACACTAGGTATGCAGACACAAAGGCAGTCTCGAAAGCAACGGTAAACGAAGTTTCCAAATTTCTTGTAGAGAATATTTTTCTACGGCACGGAACTCCACAGTATCTTATTGGTGACAGGGGATCTCAATTGACAAGTAATTTAATGAAAGAGGTGATGAAATGTGCAATATCAAACCCTGCTTCACAACGAGCTACCATCCCCAGATTAATGGATTGACAGAGCGGCTAAATAGAAAATTAATCAAATGCTCAGTATACGTGTGAACACAGATCAGAAGAATTAGGATGAAATAACTCCCATTCATTACCCATGCTTACAATACTAAAATTCTGGAAACTACGGGATACTCTCCTTTTTTTCTGTTGTTTGGAAGAGAACACATTTCCCTCTTGGACGACAGGAATATTCCGGTCGACACGGACAAAAATGAGTATGATGAATATATAAAATATCACTTAGATAAAATAGACAGGTCCAGAAAAAATTGTTTTAAACAGAACAATAAAGACTCAAGAAAGAATGGGGGGGGGGGGGGGGGGGGGGGAAACACTAAAAGGACCTACTAAGAAAGAAGTTATGAAAAGTTAGACAATAAGTTGCAGGTTGAACCTCGATCAGAACAATAGGAAAGTTTGAAAAGTTACTGAGAAAATATTTAGGACCATATAGAATTCTAAATATATTGTCGAATGTAAACTATGTAGTAGAACTAAAGGACAACCCATTAACAGTGCATGTCTCTCGACTCAAGCCTTATTTTAAGAGAATTTAGGGGTAGGTCACACACAGTCCCGAGGACGTGACAAGTTCTTGAGAGGGGGAAGTGTTGCATCATATTTGATTAACATGATGCAGCTATATTTTATCTTGCAATTTTTGAAAAATTATTAATTTAGTCATTGTAAAAATTTGCTGCAAATTATTTTTACTGATATATAGTTTTGATACAGAGTACACTATTTTTATTTATATTTGGCAACCTTGTATCACGGCTTCACATGACTTGAAATGCTGGCAGGAGTAACAGAAGCGAAGACCTCAGGACCAGATATTGTATTCTTCAAGAAAATAAATAGAATAAATACTTTTACAAGGGGTAATTGTTTTTATTATTATATAATTTTCCTTATACTTGATGATGGAAATTCGCTCGGGAAAGCTAATTAATAAGTGTGAAGAAAAGAATATAAGTGAGGATCTTATTAAGTAGCAACCTGGTGTAACAATATATATAAATGTTCACAAAAAATAAATTGTAAGAGTGTAATAAATAATCAAAAAATATTTTTTTTTTCAAAGCCATTTATTTAATCTCATACATGTTTAATGAAGCTCTATTATAGTCAATAAAATAAAATCATTTATATCTTTCAATATTTAAGCATATAACAAAAAACAATAATATTCAAATTTGGGAAACTCATATTCATATAAAATAAATTTCGCAAGCGCGCGTTCTTCAAACAATATAATAGAGTATATATTAGAGATATAGATATATAATAATAATAATATATATACTTTAAAGAGGCAAAATAAAATATATATGAAGGCACGTGCATTAATCCGCAACAAAATATATAAGTCCTATATATATCTTACTAATCTAACATCTCAAATGACTAGAAATTATAAAAATTAACTATTCTATAATATAAATCTAAAAGGCAAAATTGCGAAGCCTTGCTACAAAATTTGGAAAAAGCAATAATCAAAATCATAAGATGTATCTATGGCTAGCGTTCTATCTAAATACTGAAAATAGATGTATTGCGTGTTATTTTCTATTTTAACTTATCTATTGAAGATAGCAAAAAAAAAACGTTTAAATATTCATTCTTTATATATACAGCTCTCTAAATAGAACATTTCCAAATCGCTTGTGCACTGTCGAGTGACAGGTCCTTCTATGGAACTTCTATAATTGCTCATATTTATCTTTGTTATGGCTTTAGAAGGTTCCATAGTATATGGGAAAGAGTTAATGCGGGGGACTCCCAACTCCGCCCGCATCGCAGCTCCACGGGTAGATCCAGTGGATGCCCGAACTTGAGCCTTGCCGACGTCATTCGTCTTCAGCCTCAAGCCGGTACTGGTAGCGCTGCTGCCCGCTACCAGACGCTTCTTACACTCCCTCAGTCCTTTCATATCTACTTCTAGAAACACGTCGTTTGCCTCGCAGCTCCACGGGTGGGGGCCAGTAGCTGTCCGAACCTGAACCTTGCCGACGTCATTCGTCCTCAGCCTCAGGCCGGTACTGGTAGCGCTGCTGCCCACTACCAGACACTTCATAAATATCTACCTCTACGGTTTAATCTATATCTACCAATCTCTATCTAATCATCTACATCTAGTAATAAGAAGCAATTAATACATTATTATGTTGGAGTTTGTTGTTGTTAATCGTAGATATATATTTTATATAGAAAAAGTATAAAAATGTAAAGTAAAATAAAATATAGAGTAAACCGTAAAAAAAGTAAATATAATTTATATATTTATAAATTAATATCTATAACTATATATACATATATTTACATTTATAATCAATGAAGATATTAACAGAGTTATTTTGCCCTTCTTATAACTCTATCTCACGATATGCTATTAGAAACATGAAATTTATACAAATAAAGCATTTCCCTCTCTCTAGTAGATGCCTATATATTTTATATAAAAATAGTCTTATAAAAAAAGAGTATTTATACAAATGTTCACAAATAAATAAATCTATATAATGTGTATGATAGATATTATATATAGATGAAAATAGTTTCTATCTCTAAATAAATATCTAAAATATTGCGTACGCGAGACCAATGACAGTTTTTTCATATCTTAACTTCAAATTGAGCACGCAAACATAATATGCGCAAATTTGGATTCATTAGCAAGAAGCGGATAATACATTAAGTACTATTTATACAATTTTAACCCGTTTTTCCCGAACCATTGGTGTGGTATACATACTAATATATTTATATAAATATTATATAGATATATAACAGAGCTATATATGCAGACAGAGCCTGGTGAGCAGCATTGCTATATATTCCGTAGAGTGAAAGTTAAGGTTAGCGAAATTTGCTGCAAGTAAGCACTATAAAAGTAAAGCAACACTATTTACAGTGGAGTGGAATATCGCGGCATTGTAAAAGCAATCCTCTATCCAAGCGTTCCAACATTTTCATTAAGCGATTCTCAGGATAGATTCGAGCTAATCCGCTGCAGGTCTTAAGACTGAACTCTTTATTATCAGTTTCTGATAGAGAATAAATAAGACCGGAATATTTATAAACAAATATTTTTGAAATATTGCTTCGAATAACAGATTTTGGAGAATCCACCTGGATTTTAAAGTATCTATTTTCAAAATAAACGTTTTTTTAAAAAGTATATTCAACTTTTGATTGTATAGCCAAAACCTGGCGTGTGATATTGTTCAACTCCTTTAACAATTTAATACTTTTTAAAAATATTATTATATTTGCTTTTCAACTAAATGATGGCTGTTACATTTGAAGTTTGCGATATCCTGATATTTGTTAATTTTTTTACTGTCAATTACTATATATATAAGCTCGAACTCTATATCACATTTGGCTTCTGCAACTAAAGCTGTGATCTGAATGATGCTTCATTGTTCTTTGAGTCCATAGCAGTAATAACGCCCCTCAGCCTCCAGGGCTGTCCAGGGGTAAGGGGCGGGCGGCGGAGGTTGGCGCAGTAGGTTGCGGTGAAGCGTCTCTAGCTCCCGCGTAAACAGCAGTTTATGATTCTGCTCCAGCATGTATTCCCAGGATTTGTACTTTTCTTCACCGGGTGCGATGTCATCACACTTCCGCGCTGCCACTGCGGCCGGCCAGGAGAGGGGATCCAAAGCTCTTGCGATTTCCACAATGCGCTTAGCCGCTGCCCCCGGGGGACCATCCCCCGCTTGAGCAGCCGCCTCCTCGGGCCGCAGCACCGACCACACGGCGCCCGAGGCCAGCACCAACGTGGCGCCGGGTCCCAGCCGGCCCTGCCCCACCCTAGGCGGGGGCACGTAGCAGCAATTGGCTGCCTCCTGAGCCACACACAGATCAATTTTTAATGAATCGTCCTCAAAAGCAAATTGAATAGCTATTTTTAGGTTGAACATGTAATAATAATTTGCGAACATTTTTATTCTGAGGTAACTCTTCGTTATAGTTGCTGATATACAGGATATGATCAAAAAGTCCCCGCACTGGTCTAATAAAAAAATACGTATAGTAAAAAAATCGCCTATTAAAAAGAGGAAAGAATTAAGACCAGGTGCACGTAAATGTTTACGCGTGCGCCTCGCATTATTTATATATAAAATTGAATGTCTGTCTGTGTGTACTCTATAGATTCAAAAACCATACATCCAATCGTCGTGAAATTTTGGTATATTATTAGGTATATCCCGGGAAGGTTTTCGAAAAACAATTTCTTGAATATCTTGAATATCCTCAGAGTTATTGCAGATTTGTAGATTTAACTCGCAAGCAGCGCCCCCCATTGCGAAGATGATAACAAGTTTTTTTATCTATAAGTTTTATTATCACTAAGTTTATTATCTTAAAGATTATTTATCAAAAGTAAGATTTTCTACCTATTAATTGCGCACAAGTCAAAGTCAGTTTTATGATTTATCTACAACATATATATTGGGAGAATAGATAAAATGATGATTTTGTAATGTAGAAAATTAGGAAAGACAAAATTCAGGATGACACGGCAATTTATTTGAGACAAGAATAATGATACAATTCCAAGGCAAGATACTATTCCTTTAACTTCCAATTACCTAGGGAACCAATTAATATTGATTTTATTCAACTTATCGAGTATTTTTCAAGGGACCGGGAAAAAATGTTCACTTTATCGAGAAATTCAAATTTACGAGTTTCAAATTATCAAAATATATCTATTATTTTTTATAAGTTTATAGAGAATTGTTTTAACAAATGTTCGTTAGACAAAGGTAAAACCCGGGCGAAGCTGGGTACATCCGCTAGTTTTTAATAAATCTATTTTTAGAAGACATAGTATTATATAATAGCGGCTAAATTGAAATGAACGTTGAAATGTAATAACGTGTCTGTTTGAAATTCTGTTTCCGAATGTATTGAGATATTTACGAACTATTAAAAATCAATTCTCATTCTTTTAATAATCAACGAGAAAATATATTTTTCCATAATTTCGAAAGGAAATTCACCAAAAAAAAACCTCTATAAAGAGAGGCAAATTATCTTTCGAAATATTGGTGAATAAATGGTATGGGTTGCTATATGGTAAATATATATTTCCAAATATATAGGGCGATTGTCAAAGCACACACATTATACCTTTTTCTAAAGTGATATATAATGTAAACCAAAAATTTAGGTATAATGCTTATATCGTATTTAAATTCAATGCATTCGTTCATTTCCTATTAGGTACAACTTGTCATTCATTTTAACGATTTAAGCATCTTTATATCACCATTGTACATAATTGTATATTTTTTCATATTTGAAAATGTCATATGATTTCTAATGGTTTATTTCGAAAGTTGAATATAAGACCAATATGAGTAGGAATGGTATAAATTGTCGATTTTCGACAACCAAGACCCAAGATCGAATCCCGCATTTGTGTACTTTTTTCGGAAAAATAAATTACTTAAATGGGTTCCAATTCTTGCAAATGTCCAAACTCACCACTAAGTGCATGTAAAGTGCACACTCATAAGTACAAAAGTCGAACTGATTTCTACATGTGTGTAGACGTGTGATGCACTTACAGTAAAAGGAGACGCTTATATATACTACCCACTATAATGATCATGGCGTACTTAAGATAAGTACTATCACCTTTTAACTATGTCTAAGTAAATGAGATCTACTTAATAGAATATAATAATTAGCAATATATAAAATGACAAATGGCAAAGAGAATAAAAATTTGCTATCATAACAAACGGAATATTCTGGTTCCACAATGTATCTGAAGTTACATGCATCAGACCACTGGAAACACCGAAAATTCCCATACAGGTCATCCAGGCTGCCGAAGCACAAGCGGCCACAAAATGTGGTTCCTTGACTACTTCTGCCCTATTTCTTCCAAAACAAAATATTTTTCTCCGGTTCAAGCGAGGAAATATACATGACTTTCTTAAGTTTTCGTTCTTTGTCCTCTTTTATCTTTCTTTTATCGTTTCCAATAATACACAATACGCTATATTTTATATTACATGCTTATATTTATAAATATTATGTTTATAAAAACTGATTCGATATATAATTCTAAGTGTATTGTATAAGAGAGAGTATATATCTCCGAAAGCGTTAAATTCGTAGAGAAATTTGTAGATGTCGGAAGTATTTATCCAACACGATAGTGAGAGAAATATAAAATATTTTTTTGAATAAAGCATTCGAGTTCTAAGGAATGTACAAAGTTAGTAAAAGGCGGTATCTATATCTGATAAAATACAACATCTAAATACACGGGCGATGCTCACCTGCACGGCGTCACGCCAGTATTCCTCGGCGGTCTGGTCCGTGTGGAGGTCGGCCAGCAGTGGCTCGGCGGGCGCCCCTGGCGCCACGACGAGGCAGTTGGTGAGGTTGCTGCTGGCTACTGCCGCCGCGCGACGTCTCCATCTCCACCGGCTCGCACCGCGCATAGCCCAAGTCCTGGGGGAGGTTTGGACCGCGAGCTTACCGTCCTGGGCACGCGCTCTCAAGTATTATTTTACCTTCAAACTTCTGTCTCATCTCTGATTCTAAAGTTCTTAGGCTTGTAGTACCATCGCCAGATTACATATTTGAAGACTCCAGTTTAGAATCGGCCGGGAAAATGGAGGTCTCTTAGCATGTGGATAGTAATACAATCTTCCAGAAATTCAGACCTGAGAATGAATAACAGGCATGGCCTTACTTCCAATGACAACTGAATGATACACAGAATACTTCTTCTAAGCACTCCAAATGTTCTTTATAGTCAGAGCGATACAGATGCATCAAGATTTTGTCTGAATAAATTTTCTGAATAAAAAAAAAAATTATTTTTCATTTTTCCTTTTTAAACAATCCTTTATAATATCAAATAAATATGTATTAGTATATAATTGCCAAATATATAGCTCCATGTGATTTAATCTCAAAATCATCTGCTTTGGAAGTTTAATCACTCACAAAGCCCATATCGCCTGTATTTAAGAGTTTCCGAGTTTGCCAAAGCTGACGTTGTGGCTTTGCCAACGACTCAAGTCCGCTAGCCTTTCGAAGACGCTCAATAGATGGCGCTTAGTTTTATAATATCTATATTTTACGAGAGAAATAACCTTTATTTTTATATCGATCGATATCCTCTAGGCAAAATTTCTATCTGCCTAAAAGAGTAAATTAATAGTATGCTGCTGAAATAAATTCTTATTTCTCTACACCATTTTATTTACTAAATTATATTTTAATATGCCACTTTCTATATTTGAAAATAAAGATAAATATATAAATGTTTCAATTTGAAAATGGGATTTAAATACATTTGCCAAATTAAAAACCTAACGCAAAACTTTCTTCCTCAAACTACAACTTTTCTTTCTGATTCTATCTATTCATAATCTATAGAGAATATGTTTCCGGTTGATTATAAATATATGAATGGAAGAATATATATTCTTCCATGAATAATTTGACAAACCTGATGATATCCAGAAGAATGGTCTGCAAGCTTTGAGCTAAATCTTCGGCTGCCTGCAAGCGGTCAGGACAGAGCGTTCTTGAGAGAAGCCCGCGGATCATCATAGCGTTGTCAATGTCCTGAGTCTCAATGACGGCCAATCACCAAGACACCCTGGTCTTGAGACACGAACACCCTGCACGACAGTGGCTGTTATGGTCCTGCATGGTGGGTCTTGCTTTTGTTGACATGAATCCTTTCCCAGCTTATTGGATTTTGATTCCACAACACATCGATATAAATATTTGAGAAAAATAAGATATTGATTGAAACTGACTGAACGAAATGGTTTTATTTTGATTG
>CP092886.1:135822484-135891484 GCA_030710605.1 Cordylochernes scorpioides | reverse complement strand
AACCTGATATCAAATTTAACAGCAACATGGTCGAAAATATTAGTCAAATCAGAGGTATGCCAGTTGTTTATTAAACTTAGTGAGTGTTTATTCGATATTGTGAGATCAATTATACTTACTCTCCGCGGCAGGTGGGTGTTTTTTCAGGTTATGTATAAAGAGGTTACATTCGTCTATAATAGGTTGTAATCTATATCCATTAGAGTTTATAACAAACCATATAGTAGGTCTTGAATTAAAATCACCGCAAAGGATTACAGGTTGATTTATATACGTTTTGAGCAGATCTCTAATGAATGTTTGATGAACAGGGTTAAATGTATTCGGATGAATGTAGAAATTAGAAATAATTAATTTTGCGTTTTAACTGTAGAAATAGATATTGTTGTACAAAAAGAATTTGTGAATTTTTCCTCTTTGCTGAACTTATATTTTTATTTAAAATTATAGTTGCCGTATATTTTTCCCCAGTTTTATTCGAACATATAATTTGAGAGTCCATATCATAAATAACATTTTCATGTAAAACATATGGTTCTTGAATCAAAAGAATGTCAGGTGAAGGATATTCATATATCAAACAAAATGTTAACGCGGGATTCGATCCCGGTTCATGACTGTCTGGAAACGAGGGTGTTACCCACTCGTCCTTGTCAGGTGGGTCATCTCTAGTGTTGGCCTGTAGTTTACTTATCGCAGTAAAACTTTTTCTTACATTTTGTTGAATACATCTCACATTTTCAATCATATAGGATATTAATCTATTTAAGATTAAGCTTTAAATTGTATTTGCTACATCATTTCCCTCGTATATTTGTGAATATTGTGTCCTTTGGATAATTTTATCTATTTGTGATTTGTAAATCGGGCATTCACTTGAATTTGATTTATGGTTTGTAGAAAGGTTTTTAAATTTAGGGTGTTTAGAGCAATTGTGACAATTTGGCGCTTCAATACAGTTGTGGCTACCCTGTACACCGCATATTTTACATATTTTAATGTTTTGGCAGTCTTTTGTTTTATGGTTCGGATTAAATTCAAAACAATTTTGGCATTGTCTTACAAATATTCTGTCTTGTGTAGAACATCGCTCAAAATCGGTGTATATCTCATTACCCATTTTCTTAAAATTTGGTAAACTTTAGGAGTTACTTTTAATACTATATTGTGATATGCAGAATTAAATCCCATTCGCGGTACGAGACAAGCGATGCCAAACACGTCCGCACAGTTGGCTTCAGAAGCCATATATCGATTATGTTTATTTTAATTCATTTGAAAAATTCAACTATCCCTGATCATTTATTTTACTCTGGGATGCCGTCACTACAGGATAAAGTACTCTTGGTGAAATTTTATTATTGCAATTCAGAATCTTCCACTGAAGCTTTACGAGCGTTTCGTAACTTTAAAGGTATTCGAAGAGGTAAAGGACCCATGAGTTGCTACTCTCTAAGGAGAATGATAAAATATTTTGAGAAGACTGGATCTCTGGAAGCAAAACCTCGGAGTGGAAGACCATCGACACGCAAGTCAGTGGCTGTTACGGTTTCGCAGAATGTTGAAGCTATTGAAACGTTATCCACGTATGGAGAAGTAAGTGCTCGACAAGTTTCTCGACAAACGGGGATTTCGTATGGAACAGTTTGGAGAGCTCTAAGAATTTTTCTTAAAAAATACCCGTACAAAATTCAAAGATTTCACGAGCTAAAAGTCGGCGATTTTGAGAAGCGTCAAGAATTTGCTGCATGGGTTTTCCGGCAAATTGATATTGATGAAAACTGGCTGTCGAATGTTCTGTGGACAGATGAAGCTCACTTTTCTCTGAATGGAGAAGTCAACACTCAAAACAGCCGCATTTGGGCAACAGAAAACCCTAGGATTTTTACAGAAATGCCACTTCATCAGCCCAGAGTTACAGTTTGGTGTGGGTTCACTTCTTCTTTTATTATTGGGCCATTTTTCTTTGTAGAAATAAATGGAAGAACTTTTAAAACCGTTTCTGTAACTGGTGAACGTTATGTTCAACTTTTGAGAGAAAAGGTTATCCCCATATTGCAGGACAGACAAGCACTGAGCGAAATAACATTCATGCAAGATGGAGGACCTCCTCATATCTCCCGCGGTGCCAAACAATTGCTGAAGGATACGTTCGGTGAAGATCGTGTGATAAGTCGCCACTTTATACAGCAGTGGCCTTCAAGATCACCAGACTTGACGCCTTGCGATTTTTGGATATGGGGGTACATTAAGTCGCGTGTTTATCGATGCCGGCCTACCACATTGGCCATGTTGAAGGCTTCTATCAGACGGCACCTTTCAACAGATATTTTATTTAATGCTGTCCATTCTGTCATCTATCGTCTGCAGGCGGTGTTTGAGAATGAAGGGCGCCACATTGAGCAAGGATTGTGATCTAATACAAGAAACAAGGCCTCCAAGAGACAAGTTACCTCATGTGTTATATAAGCTGCCATGTATTATATTATCTACCAATATTTTGAAGCTCTTTGTGTTGGGTTATGGGTAAATAAATTCTATCCTCATATCTTGTCTCTTTTTTTATTTGTGAACAGTAATTTTTGTTTGTTTGTCATTTGCTCACATCTTATATTATGTCGTGCAGGCCAAAGTGTTATAACTTCTCGAATAACACTGTACACACAATTTTACCCCTTATGTTTAATTTATCGCTTTTCGCTCATTAAAAGAAATAGCATAAGGAATATTTTCTGTAACCCCCCACCTTTAGAAATTTTGGGCAAAAAAAAATAATACAAAATGATTTTACTACCACGTTTTTCAACGCAAAAGGTTGATTTAAAAATTATATTTATTTGAGGGGATACATTTTTAAAAATCGTGTACAGTATAATAAACAATGATAACATTTGACAAGCCCATAGGATATTTGGAATAAAGTACGACAAATGTATTTTGTCACTCCCATCTATATTTCATTTGTTGGATCATGACAAATTTCCAGTTAAATAGTCGAGTGTCGCCAATTATTCAAGAAATTACACATTCCTTATAGCAAGAAATCCTATTAGTAGTACCATCATAATTTTTGGTACTATATTAATATTTCAAAAAATCGTGTATTGAATTCAGCTATGTTTTTCAAACATTCAATATATTTGACAAAACTCTATCAAAAATATAAATATTTTTTGCTACATGTTTTAATTTGCATATACCTATTTTACATATCTCAGATTGTATTTAAAAATCGTTAACCATTTCTTCAAACTTTTGGCGAAATGGTGCTTTATTAATTAACGATTTGATATTATTAGGATTCTTTCCTGGTATACAAAAAGGAAAAATACGTGTCGATCAGTTATATTTTTCAATTAATCAAACAATTTGGCCGCTGAATTTCTGATTCTGGTACAGCGCCATCTAGGGAATGAAATTGTAACTAAAATCAATTTCGAAATTTTCAATATTTGCCATAAAAAATCCCATTGCATTCTGAACACAATGGTGTTTACCGCATTGCTCTAGCGCAAATATTCGCGGAGTTATTAATTTTTAAAGTTGTGCGGGACTTTTGGATCACCCTGTATTTATATATTATTTTTAGAGTGTGTTCTATTTTTATTTTGTAAAAGATGGGTAAACCATAAGGCTTTACACCGAATGGAAAGAGATTGTGGTAGTAGGTCGGGTCTTATCAAAATTGAACCTGGCGTCTGTTTCAACCCTGTCACGTGAAAGCTCTACCAATCTCTTAGACCAGGTAAGGAGTAGAAGTATTTTTTTTAATGTGATTATTTATTGTGTTCTATTTTACTATTTTAATGTGTAAGAATTTGCTTTTATCTAATTTTATAATCATTTTTATCCGTACATATAGATATAGCTGTCTACCAATGCGATTACCACAGCCTGATAGATCGTAGAACGTTGGTCTTTGTTCCTGTTGAAGTTTGAGATTGAATCAAGGAATAAAAGGATTATTTATTAAACAAAGTAACTTAAAACAAGATGTTAAAGTAGCAACATTTTAAAGGCAAGTATATATAGGAAGGCGAGGGACAAAGACTAAAAATCTTGACGTCGACCGCAGCGCCGCCGCGGCCGTTGATTGGTCGATCCTCCAATGCTCCATGCCAATATTTTGATCGCTATTCCAACACTCCCTCTCGATCCAAAATGTTCAGTAGACCTCTTAAGTAGTGGAATTTGTTTCGTGGAAGAGGTTTAGTCATTATATCAGCTAGCTGTTCTGAGCTGCAAACATGATGCAAACATAAGGGATCCAACAGCTTCTCGAAAAGGGAAATTAGGCATCTTTTCCTTTTGTTCTGGAGTAGGACAGTCCTGCTTTGTTAAGATGACAGAAGGATCCATAGGCACCGAAGCAGGAATACAGTCAGCCATATTAAATTTACTCAAAATTTTGTCAATATATGATGACTGGTGAATGAAAATACTTGCCCTATCTTCTGACTGCTCTATTTGTAGCCCAACAAAAAAGTTAACACTTCCAGATGTAATTTCAAATGCGTGTTCTAACTCATCCATTATAATAGCTATTGCCTCTTTATCTTTAGATAGAATAATTCCATCATCAACATAGAGAGCTAAGATAACATTTGAATCATTGTGTGTTCCAATGAAAATGCACGGGTCGGCGTCTGATGTTTTGAAATTATGGCTATTCAAAAAATTGGTAAATTTCTTATTCCAATTTCTAGAAGATTGTTTAAGACCATACAGACTTTTATGTAATCTATAGCAGCTATTATCATCTCTCTTGTAGCCTTCTGGTTGTTCAAGATAAACAAGTTCCTCTAATTCGCCATTGAGAAAAGCTGTCTTTACATCGAATTGCTTAAGAAACGTCCTTTCAGAAGCAGCGTGTGATAAAAGAATGCGTAACGAATCATACCTGACTACTGGGCTAAACGTATCGAAATAGTCAACATTTTTGATTTGAGAATAGCCTTTTGCAACTAATCTGGCTTTGAACCGTTGAATTGTACCATCGGACTCCGTTTTAATTTTATAAACCCATTTACAACCGATAGGTTTATGACCATCTGCCAAACGTTCTAAAGTCCATGTTTTATTTTTATTTAATGCATCAATCTCTTCATCCATGGCTAATTTCCATCTTTCTGAATCTGAACTCGTTATTGCATCTATATAGTTACTGGGTTCATCAGCGAGCGCAAAGTTACATTGGCTATTCGAAACTTTAGAGCGTGTTATCATTGGATGCGAACTGATATCGGATACTGGCGGCATTTCCTGCACTGGGATGTTTGTTGTTGCAACTGGTGATTCATCCGGAGCGCTGTTAATCTGAAATATTATTTCTTTGGGTTTGGTAGATTCTCTATCTGAATGTGTAGTAGCTTTCTCATCGAATGTGACATCTTTAGAAATTCTTATTTTTCTAGTTTTCCAATCCCATAATCTAAAATTTTTGCTTGTATTCTCATAACCTAAAAACATAAGTTTTATCGATTTATTATCCCACTTTTTACGGTTTTCTTTGGGAATATGCATATAAGCATCACAGCCAAATATTTTATAGTTAGCTACATTAGGCTTTGTGCCAAAGAAAAGTTCATAAGGTGTCGTTCCAGGGGTTTGCTTAGTCGCACTTCTATTTAGAATATTAGTGGCTGTGTTACATGCCTCAGCCCAAAAAGATCCTGGAAGATTTCGTGAATTTAGCATGGACCTGGCTGCTTCCACAATCGTACGATTGTCTCTTTCTATACGTCCTATCTGCTCGTGCACATAAGGTGCAGTGAACTCGTGAATTATCCCAAATCTTTTACATAAATCTGCAAAATTATCGCTTTTGAATTCTAGCGCATTATCAGTCCTAAGAACTTTTATCTAATTTCCAGTTTGAGTATAGATTAGAGTAGCATATTCTTTGAATATATCTAGCACATCTGATTTGTTTTTAATAAAATAAATATGGCGATAACCACTAAAGTAATCTTTAAATAAGCAGAAATACAAATATTTACTTAATGATTGAGTCTGCATTGGGCCACAAATATCAGCATAAATAAACTCACCTAGCTGGTAGTTTTTGCCATCTGAGGGATAGCACGACTTTCTATGGGCTTTTCCAAGTTGGCATCCTTCACAGAAGAAAAATACTCCCTCTAAATCTTGAGGCTGCAGACCATCCACCAATCCTTTGGTCGCCATCTCTCGAAGTGTAGCAACTGGAAGATGCGCAAGTCTCTCGTGCCACAACTGAAGCTTGTTCTCGCTGGTGATGTATCCTTGTGATGATGACGTAACCTTGAAGAGCATCCTGTAGAGGCCGTCATGACGCACTCCTACGGCTTTTAGGTCATTATCCATGAAGATCTGTAGCTTGTCATGTTTGATAATGACGTTGAATCCTCTTCTTGTGGACGTAGAAAGGCTATACAAATTTTTCTTTAGTTGCGGCGAGTAGAGCACATTTCTTATGTACGTATTGTACCATCCACCGTCGACGTAGGCTTGAATCTCGATGTCTCCCATGCCTTCTGCAAGTAGTGTCGAGTTGTCTCCCAAGTAGATTGGATGATCACTGGTGAACGGCGTGTAGGTCTTGAACCACTCTCGTCGAAATGTCATGCTGCAGCTTGCACCGCTGTCAGCATACCAAATATCATTGGGCTCTACTTGATTATCGCACAAAATAAGTCCATAATCACTTGAACTTCCTTTTGAATCATGAAGATTTTTGGATTTATTTTTCTCATTAGCTAATCTTTTTCTACATTCGCGGCTCCAATGTCCAATTTTGTGACAATAGTGGCATTTAGTGTTCTTCTTGGCATCTTGAAAAGAACGTTGTGTATCTTTAGGCTTCGTTCGTGCTTGCCTGTGTAATAAGGCCTCATCTTGTTTAGAAGAACCGCTTTGTTGATTCCTTGTTTCTTCAATCAAAAGTCTTGCAGTTAAATTGTTAAGAGTTTGAGCTTTCGGATCTAACGATTCCCACGCTGCAACAAAGTAGCGCATACTCGAAGGCAAAGTATTTAAAATTTTTGCTACCTTTTGATCTTCCGTTATGGTTCCGCCCATTTGTGAAATTTGTGCAGAAATATTTTCAATTTTTGCTATGTAATCACTTATTGTTTCCGATGTCAATCGTGCATCGAAGAATTGTTGCCAAAGTAGGCCAATAGTAAATTCGGATTTTTGTTCATGAATAGCAAGTAATTTCTGCCACATTTGTGAAGCGGAAGTACAGTTCATCAGGGGCTGAAGAAACTTTAATTCGATTGCCTGTGATAACAACATCCTTGCCTTAACGTCCTTTGATTTCCAATTCTGTAGTGAACTTTCAGAGTTACTGTCGGAGGAAACAACATTCGGCTTTATTTCTAAGCCTTCCAATAATTCTAGTAATTTTTGTTGTTCCAAAAGAAGCCTGAATTGGAATTTCCATAGTGAAAAGTTTTCACCATTAAAAACTTTAATCCTTGAAAGACAATCTTCGCTCATCTTCTTTGTCTTGGAATCGGCCAACGACAAAAAGAAACTAGGGTTATGGTTGGCGGTTGACGCCTAAACTTCGAGCAAAACAAAGGCTTACTCACTGCTGGCGGTTAATCCTTTTAGGCGCAGTGGAAGCGTGCTGGGCCCATAACCCGTTGAAGTTTGAGATTGAATCAAGGAATAAAAGGATTATTTATTAAACAAAGTAACTTAAAACAAGATGTTAAAGTAGCAACATTTTAAAGGCAAGTATATATAGGAAGGCGAGGGACAAAGACTAAAAATCTTGACGTTGACCGCAGCGCCGCCGCGGCCGTTGATTGGTCGATCCTCCAATGCTCCATGCCAATATTTTGATCGCTATTCCAACAGTTCCTTTTATTTCAATTATGTTGATGGATTCTAATTTTGATTGACCTCTACATATGTGATATCAGTTTGAGTATTCATGATTTGTGGTAAAAATGGTGAAAGGTAATTAAAACTATTAAAAATAATTCACAATTCCTTTATATTATAAATGCTATATTTGTCTCGAGCGCAAATTGCTCTTCGGCAGGCTTAAATAAAAAAATCGACTATATCTAACGAGGAGTGTCTGTAAGTGTTGGCGCGCAACGTGGATATTTACAAACTAAATTTTAAAACATATGCTAGTTATTTTCATTTTTGTATTTTACTCTAATTTTCAGTTTTAAATACTGTGTGAGAGAAAGTCTATTAAACTTTATTGGGAAATAGAAGTAATCAATTTTAAGGGAAATTTGGTTTATGGGGTTCTCGATAAATCAAGAAAAGCCATCCACGAACGCGTTTCGGGGCCTCGTCAACGTGGAGCAGGCTGTACCACTGCGACCAAAAATGTTTTGGTCCCAGAGGCTTCTTTAGAAACCAAGAAATGGGTATTTAAGGCCACACTTGCGTAAATACGCTAAACATGTGTTGTGAAAATAAATTTACAAAATATTTATTATTTTATTTTTAAAATTATTTTTCACATTTTAGCGTATTTACACAAGTTTGGCTTCTCAAGAAGCCTCTGGGACCAAAACATTTTTGGTCGCAGTGATACAGCCTGCTCCACGCTGACGAGGGCCAACAGCCCTAAACGCGTTCGTGGTAGACTTTTCTTGATTTATCAAGAAAATGGGTTAGTCAAATATCAGGGAACAGGCTAAATCAACGTTCAGTTGATTTCTGTTCCACTAGATGGCGCTCTGACATCTAAAAAGTTCATGTGCTCGTGATCAGGATATGCCTTTTTTGATATTATTATATATAGCAATGATTTTCATCCGTATCTTTCGCAGACAGGTCTCATAATTTATTTTAAAATAATTCGAATTTTTGAATTATTTTTTCAAATATTCACGTTGCGCGCGTACACTTACAAATACTCCTAGTTAGAAATAGGGATTGTTTTTAAGGCCTGTCGAAGAGCGATTTCATCTTGAAAGCTAGCATTTCAAATGAAAAAGAAAGTCATTGTAAAATTGTTTATAATTTTAATTCACTAAAAAGAGAGTATACTGAGTTGTTTTGGTGATTTGATTTCATTTGTCTGCTATATTTGATGATAGGATTTCTAAGGAGAGCAACTTACCAAATCTAATACACAAACGAGATCAACTCATCAAAACCGCACATTATAACCAAATGCTGAGATTGTAATACGCATATGTAGATTAAGCTGGCAGCTCAATCCTAATTATAATCAATGAAAATAACAGAAATATAAGGACAATGATCTACCAGCATTATACACAAACTGGCTCTATGCACGTCCGCGCATGCGTAGGCAAATATTTGTTTATATATTTTCGTAATCAATAAAATTTTTAAATTTATTTATGATTTAAAATTGTATTTTAATTAAGCGTTTCCAATAAATTTTATACTTTAAAAACTTGCGGTAAGTCACTTATTTAATATTGTATCAACATAGTATGTATATCCCGAAACTGCCAAAACTTCAAACTCTTGTTTAATTGATTTATTTCCTTCCCTCTCTCTTGGTTGTTTAAACTCCTGTTATTTTGAACTCTTGATAAATTGCAATTTTTTCTCTGGTCTCTTGAGTTTCAAATTATCGAGAGTCGACTGTATTAAAAAATAGAGATATAGGGGTCCATTATCTCAATTTCAGAAATTTGCTTCAAATGAACCACTCAGCCTCTCCGCTATTACAGACATCTTTGTCTCACGGTAACTTCAAGTGTATTTAGGTGCTACCTGTTAGAAGAAATATTTATATCCAGCACACACACGAAGACAATAGAATTTCAACTCTTTATGAACCGCTGATATGAATCCATAAACTGATATTTCAAAAAGTGCGTATATTGAGGCAAATACAAGTATGCTGTGGTTAGAGAAATCCATTTTATAGCTTGTCCAAGATGTTATTTTTCCTAAATACGCTATCCTATCACAGAAACGTAGTTAAAATTATAACAATTGATTTTATTTTATAGATAGTTATTTTAACATATATAAAAGACTTCATGATTGCGAGTGTTTGTTTATTAATCGCGTTTAATATTTTATTTTATCGATACTTCTTGTTAGCCTTTCAGATAGCCCTTGATTGATACCCTTTCAGTCTGGATGAGTAATTGATATTTACAGATTTATTTTATATTAAACTAGCGGACGTTCCCGGCTTCGCCCGAGGTTTTACCCGAGTAAAGGTTTTTCTAACGAATATTTGTTAAAACAATTCTCTATAAACTTATAAAAAAAAGATACATTTTGATAATTTGAAACTCGTATATTTGAAGCTCTCGATAAAGTGAACATTTTTTCCCGGTCCCTGTGTGCCGTGTCATCCTGAATTTTGTCTTTCCTAATTTTCTACATTACAAAATCATCGTTTTATCTAGTGAACATATTTTCCCGGTCCCTTGAAAAATACTCGATAAGTTTAATAAAATCATGGTCGTTTATGGAAGATGGACGTAGTTCCCGGAGGTCACCCGCCCCCCGCGCGCCAGGACCTCGTGGTCACTCTGATTGGCCGGCGGCCGGACGGGGCAGGGGAGGGCAGGGGGGGGGGGGGGGAGGGGCAGATCTCCGTTGCAAGATGGCGCTGCTTGCGAGTTAAAGCTACAAATCTGCAAATAACTCTAAGGATATTCAAGATATTCAAGATATTATTTTTCGTAAACCTTTCCGGGGATACGCCTAATAAGATCCCAAATTTTCACGGCGATTGGATGTATGGTTTTTGAATCCATAGAGGACACACAGACAGACACACACACACACAGACATTCAATTTTATATATATAGATATATCGTCTTGTACAATTATTTAAACTTTTTAAAATAAAGTACAATACTTAAAATAAAATATGTTTCATAAAGTACAATACTTAAAATAAAATATGTTTCTTATAAATCTAAAATTTTTAAAATACAATATAACGCGGCTGATGATTGTAAAACGAAAATTAAAATTATCTAAAATTAGAAAATAAACTTTTATATCGGTAACCTCAAGGAGATAGCACTAAAGCACTAATATTTGAATTAGTTTTACTTAATATATTAGCCCTGAAAGACCCAAGGTCATCAGGCGTGGACCAAAACCTAAGCCTATCTCGGTCTCAATGGTGGAGCTGCTTGCGAGTTAAAGCTACAAATCTGCAAATAACTCTAAGGATATTAAAGATATTCAAGAAATTATTTTTCGTAAACCTTTCCGGAGATACACCTAATAATATTCCAATATTTCACGGCGATTGGATGTATGGTTTTCGAATCCATAGAGGACACACAGACACACACACACACACACAGACACACACACAGACATTCAATTTTATATATATAGATGATATATTCTAAGACACGCACACGGGGCGCCACCATCTTTTAGATCACAGAAAATATCGTCTTTATGTACAAATTTATATAATGGAATCTCTCCACAATATTATACACTTATTGTAAGGTTTTATCGTTTAAACAATATTCTTCTATTGTTTTATGCTACGAAATATTTGGGTAGATACTGCAGATGTTAGAACGATCATTTAATTCTTTTAAATCATAATTATTTGAAGAATTATATATATTTTTGATGTTATTCGTTCGGGTTCGTATATTTTTAACATAATCCGTTGATAGATTTCAGATGTCTTATATATTTAAATTTTAAGTATGATTTCAAATTGCGACCTCTGCAAACCTCTGCAAGTACTTGTAGAAATTATAATGTGAAATGTTCACGTTTTCACAAAATATACCGATATATTTATCGCTATATTTTTGGTTTTATATTGCAAACATTATAAATTATACTTATTGTTGAGTATATTTTCAATTATCCTTTGTCTTTGATACTTACGGCAATATTCCATTTTTTTTCAGTGAAGTTTTAAAGAATTTTGCGACTTTTTTTCAGAATTTTTTCGATTCCGGACAAAATTTTGTAAAGCGATGCTCCAACAATCGCCGTGGAAATATTTAATTTTATTTTTATAACAATTATATAAATATATTTATTTAGTATAAAATTGGATTGGGGAATATTCCTAATTTATTAATGAACAAGTGTAAGCCCCATATGTTTACCACTAAAACAAGAATTTTGAGTTGTCAGTTAATTTCATCGCAGTTTATTCATATTTGAGAAATTATATTTTAACTCCATGAAACAATAACCGACACAACAATCGGAATATATATTTATATATTTAATCGTTTAATTGGTCTCTTTAAAGACTCTGACATACCTGGAATATATTTCCCAAGTTAACGAAGCATTTACCTTCTTTTATAGGCAGATGATATTGTTATTATCGGAGAATCCATAAACAATCTGCAAATAAAGATTAATACGTTAAAATATCTTTAAACAAACTTGTTAACCCTAAATTATATATGCTTAGCTCAACTATATGAGATATCAATAAATAGAAATATATATATATTGGACTTGCGGAAAGTTTGGCCAACATATTCAACTCAACAGGATTTTCTTGGTTAATTAACTGCAACGATGCAAGGATTATCCGGCAAGAAATACCATTAAAAACTAAAATTGCAATAGAACAATCTATTCAAAGTGACCAGGCAAAAATAGAGAATTCTAAATTCTACCCTCACTATAAGTATTTACACAGTTCAATCCGAATTGAAAACTATTTACTAAGCAACTTTCCATTCCCAGTAAAACGCTATATCGCACAACAGAGAATACTATATTCGTTTTTCAAGGAAAACCATACAAACATTTTCAGGGAGGGTGATAAGATTTGTGATCTCTGCAAAGAAAATATGGAAACTGAACTATCTCATTATATCTATGAATGCCAAGATATTAGCGAGGAGAGAAGGACATTCTTTTCAACGGTAGACACCAGCCAACTTAGGTCAATCCAAACGATGTTAACCAGTGCCCAAACAAGTAGACTAGTTGCTCAGGCCCTATATAATTTTTACAAGGCAGTAGGTGTAAAGAGGGAGAAAAGAAAACTTGGAAGCTATTGTTCTTACACCTCAAAATGATGACGAGACATCGAGGGGCCATCGTGTTGGTCGACGATGAGATCGCGGAGCTGGTGATATGGATGGTTGTGCTGGAGTAAACCTCCTTTTTGTGTCTGGATGCTATATTTATGGCGAACTAAATAACTTAGTCCCTATTTCTGCTCCGCGCTTATGGAATTGAAGACTTGGGGCGATGGCGTCGACCTTTCATATTAAATCTTACTTTTCCTTATTACTAATAATTGTATATCGTTGCGGAACTACTAGTTTCCTGTGCTGCTCTTTTCCTGTTATTGCACCTTGTACGGAGAATCTGTATAAGACTAAGGTCTTAATAAAGGCTTTGTGTGTGTGTGTTAACCCTAAATGGAAATAAGTCTAAAATAATGATTTATAAAAACGGTCTATCGACTATCATGCACTGATAAATGGTTTTGCGGTCAGCGGCCCTTGACTGTTACATTGAAGTATCTATAGTTGGGGTATCTCCGCTTATAACTACAATACATTTAACTATACAACGCTATATTATAAAGGCAAAGTTCTGGCAGCGATTGGTGCTGCTTTGGAAATCCTGACAGGATCTAAGATGAATTCTTTTGACTCAGCTACGAAATTACTTGATTCGATTGTTCTTTCCTATTATATGCAGCATCTATATGGGCATTCAATCAAATAAAAGTAATCGATCAAATATAGAATATTTTCCTAAGACGTTATTTGAACTTACCAAAATCACCCCTGGTATCATCTCTTAAGATCGGAAACTGGACGAGCATCATTAGAAGTTGATTCAATTGTTCTTTCTTCCTTAATATATGTAGCATCCATATGGGCATTGCAGCTTTACACACCCAAGATAGTGAACATTGCTGCTGCTGTGATAGAGATGCATGGAGACATCTGAGGCTCTTCATTGGACACGACAACAACAACATATGGGCATTCAATCAAATAAAACTAATCGACCAAATATAGAATATTTTCCTAAGACGTTATTCAAACTTACTAAAATAACCCCTGGCTTCATCTTAAGATCGGAAACTGGCCGAGCATCATTAGAAGTTAATACTACTAAATTGATCCTAAGATTCTGGATGCGGGTTATGAGAATGGAGAAGAGCAGACTGCCACGTGCATGCCTGTCCCATCTGTGGACAATGCATTATCACCAGTGTGAAGAATACAATTGTTAAATCTGTGTTACAAATATCCTTGATTCAAAAGGATTCTCCTTCTTGAAGACACACACACATGTACAGATCATAATATAATACAAAATGAAACACAAAACATAATATAAATTGCAATAGAACAATGTATTCAAGAAGACACTGCACAAATGCGAACTTCCTCTCACATTACAATCATTTCAAATATTTAAATAACTCAATATAAACTGAAACACATATTTATTCGCCGAATTATAGCTAATTATAGGATATATAGCGCAGCTCAGACTTCTCTGAATATTCTTCCCAGAAATCGTTCAAGGCGCTGGAAGACCGATGCCCCTTTAACCTGTGACCTATGTACAAATTTAATACAAGATGAAATCACGTACATTACATTTAGTTGGTGTCTCTTAATATTGAAGCACAGACAAGAACTCTTGGGTGATTTGCGTACACCACAACTCAATTATCAACAGATGTGCAGTTGGCTAAATACATCGTTGGCCGATCGAGGTTTTTGCCTCAGATATTTCAAATTCTACAAAGCTGCCATCAATGTCTGGAGAGGTTCATGGGACCCGACGAGTGCTGCCAACTGTTTGGGCGCGGAGGCCGAGCGGCCTATTTCTGTGACACTCGCTCTCTCCGTACAAAGATGTACATACTTTTTAACCTAATTTGTGGACCTCTTCTTCCTTCCGGGAAATCCTCATAAGACCAGGGGTTTTAATAAAGTTTCTGTGTGTGTAAATATTTTAATTATTTCTAAAAAGTATATCGTTATTATTATGATGGAAATTTAAGTGTGTTTTTTTCTACGAAACGCTAATGATCTGGAAAAATTGCATATTGTAGTGGCTATGCAAATTACCCTATATTTTAATTTAATATGTCGTTATCGGCTTAGGGTTCACGGTTTATTCTAGTGCGGATTGGTTGTATTCTATCACATGGCCATTACCAGCCAATGTACAAGGATATTTCTTAGCTTAGTGGTTATATTAACATATTAAATGTGAACAACTTGGGTTTCCAATAACGAAAGAGATTTGCAGAGATTTCACGCTTGATTTTATTCTGTAACGGTAATTTTTTGCGGGGTAACAAAGGATCACTTTTATTATATCGATATAGTTTAGGTTTATACTTGAGATTTCCCGTTGCACATGCAGTGGAAAATCTCGAGAATAATACATGCTTCTAGTCGCTCTCATTGGTATTTTGCTTGTTTTTATCATAATGATGCTCCATTCCGTATGAAATCCAGTTTTTTAAATCTTATTTTGAGAATTGTGTGTCATATGGTAATTATAAATGGTTTAATCGACTACAAACAACATTGTACTAATCCATACCGCAATGCTTCATTCACTTCTCAACAAACAACTCCTCCCTATCTATTTTGCTAATATTGTAATGTTTTCTGTTAAATCGCAGTGGTTGTTTTGTAAGAGTCGATTTTCTAATATTATTGTCATTCGATGCGCTTTTGATAATGTTTTTTTTTATTATAAAATATTTATTGTCAAATGTCCAGAGTAGATGTTTGGGTCAAACCCAATTCTCGAGTAGTTCCTAAATATTGTTGCACCAGGTTGCGGCTTGGCAGACTCTTCAGCCTGGATTCTCTCCTGTGCTGGGTCTTGCATCTTACCAGAGCGTGTTTCAACCATCCTACAAATTTATAAAAGGGAATAATGAGATAAGTCTTCTTTAAGTAGCCACCAGAATCCTCCATTTATTTCCTCACATCAAAGAGAGCAGTGAAGTCACACGTGTACCTAAATACAAATGATGATAATCTGTTTTAAATAAATATCATAGAATATTTTATATAAAAAATAAATAAATATATAATTTAAATTTCAAATATATTAAAAATAATATAAGAAATACGCCATTAATCATGATGTAACACTTCCCCCTCTCCAGAGGTCGTCACGTCCTCGTGATTGACCTCATCAATTCTTTAAAAATAGGGTTTGATTCTTGAGACATGGACAATCAATGGGTCTTGGCCAGGATTATCTTTTGGTTCAATTAAGTAATTTACGTTGGACAGCTTCTTTAATATTCTATATGGGCCAAAATATTTTCTCAGTAGTTTCTCACACTTTCCTATTTTCCTAATTGGTGTCCAAACTGCTACTAATTCTCCTGGTTCGTAGCTTCTTTCCATGTGTTTCTTGTCATAGTTCTTTTTCATTCTTTCTTGAGTCTTTATTGTGTTGTTAATAACTAATTTTCTTGTTCTGTTTATTTTGTCTAAGTGATGTTTTATGTATTCATCATAATCATCCTTGTCAATGTCCACCGAGATATTCCTGTCGTCCAAAAGAGACGTGGGTTCTCTTCCAAACATCAGGAAAAAGGGAGAATATCCTGTGGTTTCCTGAATTGTAGTATTGTAAGCGTGAGTGATGAATGGGAGTATTTCGTCCCAATTCTTCTGATCAGTGTTCACATACATACTGAGCATATTGATCAATGTTCTATTTAACCGCTCTGTCAATCCATTAGTCTGGGGATGATAGCTCGTTGTGAAGCAATGTTTAATCTTGCACGTTTTAATCACCTCTTTTATTAAATTACTGGTAAATTGAGAGCCTCTGTCACTAATAAGATATTGTGGGGCTCCGTGCCGGAGAAAAATATCCTCTACTAGAAATTTTGAAACTTTTTCACTGTTGCTTCCGAGACTGCTTTTGTTTCTGCATATCTAGTGTAGTAGTCCGTCAGCACGATTATCCATTTTTCCTGTTTTTCGTAGATGGCAATGGACCAACAAAGTCAATTCCAATTCTTTCGAAAGGAAAGTTGGCTGGGGGAATGGGCTGTAGTAGTCCAGAAGGTAATTGGTTTGAGCCTTTTCTACTTTGGCAAATGTGACACGTCTTAACGAACTCTGAGACATCCTTTAGCATGGATGGCCAAAAGTATTTACTCTTTATTCGGTACATGGTTCTGGCGACACCCAGATGACCATTCGACATATGATTGTGATATTCTTTCATAATTTCTCTCTTTTTCTTCTCTGGAACCACCAGCAACCACGCCCTGCCTTCAGGGTTCGGGTTTTTCTTAAAGAGGCATCCATCTTCTACTTTAAAGTTTTGCGCAATTGATCGCCTGCTTCCATTAAGGTTTTTCTTAACACTTTTGATAAACTTATCCTCCTCGTCTGTTATTTGATTTAAAAATAGCCTTTCAAAATCCTCATCCCAATCAGTTTCTGGTAAGGGTCCCCTAGATAAGCCATCGGCGTCCAGATGCTTCTTTCCTGATTTATGTATTATATCGAAGTCATATTCTTGAATTTTCAATGCCCATCTTGCCAATCGACCTGTTGGATCCTTCAAGTTTTTGAGCCAGCATAAGGCGTGATGGTCTGTTACTATTTTAAAGTGTCTTCCATAAAGGTAGGGTCGTAATTTTGACATTGACCAGACAACGGCCAGACATTCTTTTTCAGTGGTTGAATAATTTTGCTCCGCTTTACTTAGGGTACGACTCAAATATGAGATCACCTTCTCTTCGCCACCGATGTCTTGGACAAGTGTTGCACCTATGCCGATGTTGGACGCATCAGTATGAACATAAGTAGGTGCATTTGGATTGAAGTGACCTAAAATTGGTGGACTTAATAGTGCTGTTTTTAGGGTTTGAAACGCTTCCTCTTGTCTTTCTGTCCAGGTAAATGATACACTTTTTTTTATAAGGTTGGTCAAAGGGTCAGCAATTTTTGAGAAGTCTTTGATAAATTTTCTATAATATGAACACATTCCCAAAAAGGATTGTACTTCTTTGACCTTTTTGGGCCGAGGAAAATTTCTGACAGCTTTGATGTTATGTTCCGCGGGTTTTATACCATGTTTGCTCGTTATATAGCCGAGAATCTCCAATTCTTCAAAAGTAAATCGGCATTTTTTGTCGTTTAACCTTAAATTAGATTCACGAAAACATCTAAAAACAGCTTCAAGTCTTTTGAGGTGCGTTGGAAAATCCGGGCTATATATGATAACATCATCCAGATAACACAAACAAATTTGCCATCTCAGATTTCCAAGCATATTCTCCATATTTCTCTCAAAGGTAGCAGGCGCGTTCCAAAGTCCAAAAGGCATCACGTTGAATTCATATATTCCATGCGCTGTAGTGAAAGCTGTTTTCTCTTTGTCTCTTTCTTCGACTTCAACTTGCCAATATCCAGATCTGAGGTCTATTGCTGAGAAGTGTGTAGATCCTTGGAGAGTATCCATAACTTCGTCTATTCTAGGGATCGGATAGACATCTTTTACTGTCACATTATTCAGTTTTCTGTAGTCCACACAAAATCTGTATTTACCATCTCGCTTCTTGACCAATATTACTGGAAAAGACTAGGGGCTAGAAGATGGCCTAATTATGCCTTCTGTAAGCATCTCGTCAATTTGCTCTTTTATAATATCTCGTTATTTAGCACTTACCCGGTAAGGCTTGTGTTTAATTGGCTTCGCGTCTTCTGTGTCTATCCGATGTTTTGCCAAAATGGTTCTCCCTAATCTCGATGAAAAAAGATCTCCATACCTTTCTAAAACTTGTTTTAACTCCTTCTGTTCCTTTGGTGAAAGATTTTCTTTTATTTGGAATCTAGGTTCTTCGTTCTTTTCTACCTCTCTTTCTCGACTCACATTTATTTTCGCTGGACTACTTCCAAAAGCCAATGTTTGGTTTTTCATTATTTTTAACGGTCGAGGATACGGATTAGTTATCCAGATGTGTGTTTCCCTATTTATAACATTGATCAAGCTTCTTGCTAGACGAAGTCCATTTGTTTGAAACATTTTGCTGCTCTCTTCGATAATATATTCTCCATCCTCTGTTTCTACCAATGCCTTGATCAATTTCATGGAACATTCCGGTACAATGGAATCCTTGGCACTCTTTATTTTCAACATTTCAAAATTGATTTCGTCATGATTATTCGTCAAATCATATTTTATAGTTTCTTGCTAACAATCTATTTTTGCGTTCATTTTCTTAAGGAAATCTCTCCCAAGAATTAATGTCCGTAAATGCGTTTTCAATATCACAAAGTTGTGTGATAATGTTTCGTCATCAATTTTTATATTTAAAAATATACTTCCTACCATGTCCAATTTTTTTCCATCGGGTCCTGCACAAATTTTTGCGAGTTTACTTATACCATGGCCTGTATCGAGGGCCGTTCTGAGGTTGACCACTGAGAGGTCAGCACCTGTATCAACCAAAGCTTCAAAAGTCCCTATCTTGTCCACATTAATTTTTAATTTGTATTTAGGGTCCAACTTCTTGATTCCGTTTATGGTCGACTTGCTTTGATTGACAGATTCAGGCGCGACGCTTAGTTTAAATCTTCCAACACGGAATATCTATTCCGGGTAGGAATATTTGTCTGTGTGCTATGACATACATCAGCATAAAGCCGAGGTCCTGATTTCTCTGATATTTCATTCATTTGGCATTTCTCTTCGACCTTCTCTTGGGTATCTGCTGGATCCTCTTCTAGGATTCTTATAAACTTGACCCTAGAATAACGTGCCACGTGCCCTGGCTTGTTACATTTAAAGCAGATTGGTCTTCCATCTTCCGTCCTATTTTTGCTCACTTCTTGGCTTTTATTGTAAGTGTTTCTCTGAAGGCTTGGTTTCGGCACAAAGTTAGGATTATAAGGACGTCTAGGGGTAGAGGGCTGGGGAAAGTTGTTTCGATACTGTCTGGGGGTAGGAGGGGAGTCGTTCTTGTAATTATTGGAAACAGGGGCTTGGGGCCTGGAAGTGGTCTGGTAGTTTCGTGCGGCAGTCGGCGGCACGTACCTCGATTGTTGTTGGGGTCTAGAATAGCGTGGACCGTTATATAGGTTTCTGGATTTCTCCACACGTTCCCGATACTTCTTTTCAAAAGAATCCATTTTCTTGCACACGACAAGAAGGTCATCGGTCGTTTTAGGAGGGTTCAGGTAGAGCGCGAATGAGTACTCTTTTTTCAGTCCTCCAATAACATGTTCAATTTTTGTTTCTTCTTCCATTGCGGGGTCAACCTTGTTGCACAACACTAGAATGTCTTCCGCGAACCTGATTGCTGGTTCATTCCAGTGTTGCATTCTGTTGAGCTTCATTCTAAGTTCTTCTTTATTCGCGTCCAAAGAAAAATCCTGAATGAGGCGGATTTTAATATTTTCCCAGCTCGTGAAACTAGCTTTGTGTAAATTCAACCAGGTTTTAGCGCTTCCCGTCATGTTCATGGCGGCATAACGAGAGATAATGTAGTCTGCCCAATGGTACAAGAAGCCAATTTCTTCAAGAGATTCAATCCATGGGCGAGGGTCTTCCGTTCCATCATACTTGGGGATGTCGATGTTGGGATTCAGCACAACTGGGTCGGAACTAGCATCTCTACCAATTGTTGCACCAGGTTGCGGCTTGGCAGACTCTTCAGCCTGGATTCTCTCCTGTGCTGGGTCTTGCATCTTACCAGAGCGTGTTTCAACCATCCTACAAATTTATAAAAGGGAATAATGTGAGATAAGTCTTCTTTAAGTAGCCACCAGAATCCTCCATTTATTTCCTCACATCAAAGAGAGCAGTGAAGTCACACGTGTACCTAAATACAAATGATGATAATCTGTTTTAAATAAATATCATAGAATATTTTATATAAAAAATAAATAAATATATAATTTAAATTTCAAATATATTAAAAATAATATAAGAAATACGCCATTAATCATGATGTAACAATATATAGGTTGAAGATAAAACTATATTCTATGCTAGTTTTTACATTCTTATACAGACAAATTTTTGCAGTTACTAAGGCTGTGATAGTTTGGATTGACGAGGTAATTGGGAATATTAATCATTGATGACTGGGGTCTTTCTGAATTTGTTTTATCTGTTTACTAATTGCAGAAATCCGTCTCGGCCTTGAGGCCACGCGGCGCGCGAGCTCCGCGTTCTTCGGGCAAGTAGAGTGAGAAAAATAAGATCAGCCACCAGTTTTCAGTATTGGCGGATAGTCAAGTAGATTTGCAACATGATGGTGCTATTTCCATCGAAATGGCTGCAACGAGCGTCTAGTTATCGACGGGTGTAAAATAAAACACGAAGAAATGAATTCTAGAAATTTGTTAACAATCGATAAATGTGCAAAATTGCCTTCAACAAACGGCGGACTTGAAAATTCATCGCAGAAAATCTGGAATTAGGCTGATATCGTGGACGATGACTCGGCCAATTTCGATCAAAGGAAAAAAGAAAGCATTCGGCACTAGCCTCTACCTGGCCCATCTCGTCAAACCAACACTACACGGGTCAGGACTGCGCCGCGCTAGCCATCGCGTCCTAGAAACATCGAGAAAATAAAGGTCTCGAGGCAAATGCTCGAACAGTGCCGGAGGAAATCTGAAACTGAGACCTTTGACCAGATGCTCTATCTGGAATACTCCCCGGAGTTCTCTCCCGTCAACTACATCAAAGCCCCGGGAAAAAAACTGGGCGAAAGCTGCGTGGTTGGAAAGGCTTTGGGCAGATCATAGTTGGCCAATAACAGAAACCGTCATCAAAGATTGACTGTTAATCATCGGAGACCTCCGTATAGTTATATACTACCAAAATAAGGTAGAAAAAATAACCATCAGCGCGAGCTTTCATAGGTCACTGAGGACGCTAATATCATCAGGACTCGGAGGTTTTATTTCCAGGTGGTATCCATACCACCAAACGTGAACTCTTCCGGTACCTTTACTTGGCTGAACCTGAGGAAGACGGCCTTCAACCTCATAAACGACAGGAAAAGATCATGGATTTTCCAAAAAAAGATCATCGTGACTCCTAGGGGCCTCTGCGCTGGCCTATTTGAGTGTGGCTTCCGTTACTCCAAGTGCTACCAAATGGGCCACAATAGGATGAACTGCCCCCATATCATTGGGGCGGCAAGCACGCTCTAGTCTTCAAGCTAGAAGAGTAGTGTGAAGTTCGTGGCGCCTACTTCTATCACCACTGCAGCTGCAGCGCCAGCTACAGCATTCAATTTCCTCGCGACAAATGCTCCTCAGCGCAGAAGTCCTCTACCCTACAAGCTCAATTTACCAAAGTTCCCGAGAATGAGCTCACCATCAGGACTCCGGAAACCTCCAGTCAGGCAACCCTAAAGAATAACAAAGGCAAAAACTCCATTCATCACTACAGCAAGGATAGATAAAGGTCATTTACTCCAAAGGCTGGATCAACGGCTCAACAGCAGCTATACATTCTAATCGAGCGTCTCCCAAACTCCCTATTCGGAGAGGTTACACTCTTAGGATTTAAGGAAGAAGAAATAAAACAAGCCATCATCTCCTTTTCTCCCCCGACGCTGTCCATGGACAAGCTCAGCGCAGAACAGAGGTTGGGTCTGCACCTACACAATGAACAGCTTATAAGGGACTTGGAAGTTCCGAGTCAACCCTTTACAAACGGGTCGCTGACATCAGAGCAAGAATAAGAAGCGCACAGGAGCTTCCGCCTTTCGTGCCTTAATAGTAGTGATATTGCCGCTTGACCTAGGAGCATCGAGTACTGCTGCTTTCTGAGGCAGTACGCAGTAGACGTCACCTTTGTTCAGGAAACTTATGTCACGACCCTGAACACCGTCGAGGACTTCTTCTTGGGCTATAGGAAGAGGTCCCATAATCTAGCGGCAGCGCGTGCATTTTTTTTTCATCCGGCGTCCAGGTCATCGGGAAACGGGTTCTGTCCCCAGGCAAGATCGCCATTTCGACTTCACTATCTGGGTATAAGGGCGACATTTGTCAACTTCCATCACTCTCATGCTCCTGATGAGCGGCTACAGCAGCTGCCCTCAATGAAGAAGCGTGGGTCCTTGGGACCTCAATATCTCCGAGAAGTCTGCGAACGACATTGAATTCGGTTCCGTCGAAGCGCTTGGAAAGCTCTTGGACAGGGCCAACCTCGTAGATGCCGCGTACCTGCCAACAAGGATCTGCCGGTGCGGAAGTCGGGTGAATTCGAGCAGACTGGATCGAGTTCTGCTACCATCAAACCTTAACAACCGCGTATCTTGATACTGGAGCCTATACCACACGAACTCTAGAACATCGTGCGGTCCTCCTTCAAATCAGCGAAGTTGTGTTGTTAATGGGCAATCTAAATACGTATATTTATTGTTTATAGTCAGAGATTCTTGTCCCCAAAACCATCTTTCATTTTTGCCTATGAAACTTTCTTTTTAAATATATACTGTATGCACAGCCTTTGGGTGTGGACACCATAGAAACACCAAGCATGATGGATCGCCTTTTGACTCAAACAAGCCAGATGTAACTTTAAAATGGCCTCAATAAAATTTACCACCGGAAAAATACATAACGGCAACCAGAAGGGTCGTTAACATTGTCTAAGCTACTCAGGAAGATGAGAACATATCGGCGATGCCAGTCCTTGATTGGAAACGAACGCCTAACACAGTCCGTCCTCTCTGACGTCACCATTAGCTAATAAGATGGATTGTTTCTGGGCCCAAGAGGCAGAGTAGCCAAGATTCGGGTGGAGTACGATCGCCATGCTGCCAGATTGACCAAAGCTATCTCAAAACTCCACCATAGTCCACTTTCACCTTCCCCGGTGCTATCCCTTAATCCGAGATAACCATGCTCCTATGCGTGTGGTCTTGTTTTGTCTTCAGGCTAGTCCGCTTCCACTCTGGCCCATGACTGCAAATTAAATGAGGAGCCTACTGCGATGATATCGGCTCTACATTTTTACAACATATTGCTGCATCGTGTTTGATTGACATTATAGAGCAATATTTCATCTTGAAATTTTTGAAATTATTAATTTAGTCATTGTAAAAAATAGTTTCAAGATATTTTCATTGATATATAGTTTCTATATAGAGTACATTATCATTATTTATATTCGGTAACCCTGTCACGACTTCACATGGCTTGGAAGGTTGGCGCGCCGAGAGGACAAGTGTTGGCAGGGGTAACGGAAGCGAAGACCTCAGGACCAGATTGATTCTAAAGAAAATAAACGAAATAACTATTTTCAAGGTAATTTTTTATTATTATCTTTTCTTTGTACTTGATAATGGAAACTCGCTCGGGAAAGCAAATTAATAAGTACGTATAAATAAAAATGAGTGATAGGATCTTATTAAGCAGCAACCTGGTGTAGCATATGGTGGAGATGCAAGTGCCGACACAATTGTCTTGAACCCCAATATTCCCATATTTGATATTCCCAAGTATGTGCGTGTGATGGGACAGAAGACCTTCGCCCATGGATTAAACCGCTTGAAGAGATTGGTTTCTTATACCATTGGACAGACTACATTGTTTCCTGTTTTTCTGCCATGAATATGACTAGTATCGCTAAAACCTGGCTGAACCTTCACAAGACACCAGCTGAAAATTTTAACAGACGCCTTATTCAGGATTTTATCTAAGATGCTAACAAAGAATAAATGAGGCTAAATGAAATATTGGGATGAACCAGCAATCAGGTTAGAGGAAGACATTATTTTGTTGTGCACCAAAGTTGACCCCTTATGGAAGAGAGAGAGAGAGAGAGAAGAAGCGAAAATCAAATAAATATATTATTGAGATAAAAGGAATATTCGTTTGCATTCTACCTAAACTCTCTTAAAACGATCAACGAGCTCCTTGTCGTTTGCGAGAAGATGAACTCCTTTGAAA
Source organism: Cordylochernes scorpioides (assembly GCA_030710605.1). NCBI lineage: Eukaryota > Metazoa > Arthropoda > Arachnida > Pseudoscorpiones > Chernetidae > Cordylochernes > Cordylochernes scorpioides. Next base: position 135,866,620 of record CP092886.1, on the reverse strand, counting down.
AGGATTACCGAGAACGTGTACAAAAATTTAAAGTCTAAATAACAGCCCAAGCTATTCTTTGCTATATAGCAAATATAAGCTCAAGCTGAAGAAATGAAGAAATTACTTCAAAGTCGTATTTTTGAATCTTCAATACCCATCTTGCCAATCGACCTTTTGGATCCTTCAAAAATTTGAACCAACATAATGCGTGATGATTGGTTGCTATTTTAAAGTGTCTTCTATATAGGTAAGATCATAATTTCGACATTGACCACAAAACGGCTAAGCATTCTTTTTCCGTAGTCGAAAAATTCTGATTCGGGTTTTCTTAGAGTTGGGCTCAAATATGAAATTACCTTCTCTTTACTTTCGATGCACCTAGGCCGATGTTAGACGCGTCCGTGTGGATGTTAGTAAGTGCATTCAGATCAAAATGGTCCAATATTGGTGGATTCATCAAACTTTTTCTCAGAGTTTGAAAAGCTTTTTATTGCTTCTCTGTATCTATGTGAAGGGTATATTATTTTTAATGAGGCTGGTCAAAGGAGCAGCAACATCTGATTATTCTTTTATGATCGGGTCATATGGGGTCGTGTTGGGATCATAATTTCTTTCAAATATCAGCTTAAGCTATATATATGAGGACCCTTACCAGAAACTGTTTGGGACGAGGATTATAAAAGACTATTTTCAAATAAAATAACAGACGAAGAGGATATATTTATCGAAAGTGTTAAGAAAAACCTTAGTGGAAGCAAGCGTCGATTGCCCAGAAATTTAAAGAAGATGGTTGTCTCTTTAAGAAAAATCCGAACCCTGAAGGCGGGGCATGGTTGCTTGTGATCCCAGAGAAGAGAAAGGAAGAAACTATTAATGAATTTCACAATCATATGCCGAATGGGCCACATAAGTGTCGCTAGAACCATGTACCGAATTAAGAATAAATACTGTTGGCCTTCCATTTCAAAGGATATTTCAGAATTCGTTAAGACATGTCGCTTTTGCCAACGTAGAAAAGATTCAAACCAATTACCTTCTGGACTACTACAGCCTATTGCCCCTGATAACTTTCCTTGCCTTTCTGATCCAAAAGCCTGGAGCTTTTCTAGAATGTAGAATGAACCGACAAGCAACAACCTATATTGCCAGGCTCAAAACTGGCCATACAAGACCGCTCCTCTTCCAGGATGGTGTAAAGACTTTCCCACAATGCACCATCTGCAGGACCAAAGAGGCCTTACCAGACGACCTCTTGGAATACATGGGAGCCTCAAAACAAAACTTGTATTCCAACCCTACCAAGATTGTGAATTTGATCAATGAATATAGTCTCCATGACCTTGTATAATTATACAATGTGATTATAATTTTTAAAAAACTTTATTTACTAAAGAATTGGAATTGACTTTGTTGGTCCTTTGCCATCTACAAAAAAAAAGAAAAAAAAAACAGAAAGAAATGGGTAATTCTGCTGACGGACTATTACACTAGGTATGCAGACACAAGGGCAGTCTCGGAAGCAACGGTAAACGAAGTTTCCAAATTTCTTGTCGAGAATATTTTTCTACGGCACGGAACTCCACAGTATCTTATTGGTGACAGGGGATCTCAATTGACAAGTAATTTAATTAAAGAGGTGATGAAATGTGCAATATTAAACCCTGCCTCACAACGAGCTACCATCCCCAGATTAATGGATTGACAGAGCGGCTAAATAGAAAATTAATCAAAATGCTCAGTATACGTGTGAACACAGATCAGAAGAATTAGGATGAAATAACTCCCATTCATTACCCATGCTTACAATACTAAAATTCGGGAAACTACGGGATACTCTCCTTTTTTTCTGTTGTTTGGAAGAGAACCCATTTCCCTCTTGGACGACAGGAATACTCCGGTCGACACGGACAAAAATGAGTATGATGAATATATAAAATATCACTTAGATATATAAAATAGACAGGTCCAGAAAATTAGTTTTAAACAGAACAATAAAGACTCAAGAAAGAATGGGGGAAAAAACACTAAAAGGACCTACTAAGAAAGAAGTTATGAAAAGTTAGACAATAATGTGCAGTTTGAACCTCGATCAGAACAATAGGAAAGTTTCAAAAGTTACTGAGAAAATATTTAGGACCATATAGAATTCTAAATATATTGTCGAATGTAAACTATGTAGTAGAACCAAAGGACAACCCATTAACAGTGCATGTCTCTCGACTCAAGCCTTATTTTAAGAGAATTTAGGGGGAGGTCACACACAGTCCCGAGGACGTGACAAGTTCTTGAGAGGGGGAAGTGTTGCATCATATTTGATTAACATGATGCAGCTATATTTTATCTTGCAATTTATGAAAAATTATTAATTTAGTCATTGTAAAAATTTGCTGCAAATTATTTTTACTGATATATAGTTTTGATTCAGAGTACACTATTTTTATTTATATTTGGCAACCTTGTATCACGACTTCACATGACTTGAAATGCTGGCAGGAGTAACAGAAGCGAAGACCTCAGGACCAGATATTGTATTCTTCAAGAAAATAAATAGAATAAATATTTTTACAAGGGGTAATTGTTTTTATTATTATATAATTTTCCTTATACTTGATGATGGAAATTCACTCGGGAAAGCTAATTAATAAGTGCGAAGAAAAGAATATGAGTGAGGATCTTATTAAGTAGCAACCTGGTGTAACAATATATATAAATGTTCACAAAAATAAATTGTAAGAGTGTAATAAATAATCAATTTTTTTTTTTCAAAGCCATTTATTTAATCTCATACATGTTTAATGAAGCTCTATTATAGTCAGTAAAAATAAAATCATTTATATCTTTCAATATTTAAGCATATAACAAAAAACAATAATATTCAAATTTGGGAAACTCATATTCATATAAAATAAATTTCGCAAGCGCGCGTTCTTCAAACAATATAATAGAGTATATATTAGAGATATAGATATATAATTATAATAATAATAATAATATATATACTTTAAAGAGGCAAAATAAAATATATATGAAGGCACGTGCATTAATCCGCAACAAAATATATAAGTCCTATATATATCTTACTAATCTAACATCTCAAATGACTAGAAATTATAAAAATTAACTATTCTATAATATAAATCTAAAAGGCAAAATTGCGAAGCCTTGCTACAAAATTTGGAAAAAGCAATAATCAAAATCATAAGTTGTATCTATGGCTAGCGTTCTATCTAAATACTGAAAATATATGTATTGCGTGTTATTTTCTATTTTAACTTATCTATTGAAGATAGCAAAAAAAACGTTTAGATATTCATTCTTTATATATACAGCTCTCTAAATAGAACATTTCCAAATCGCTTGTGCACTGTCGAGTGACAGGTCCTTCTATGGAACTTCTATAATTGCTCATATTTATCTTTGTTATGGCTTTAGAAGGTTCCATAGTATATGGGAAAGGGTTAATTCGGGGGACTCCCAACTCCGCCCGCATCGCAGCTCCACGGGTAGATCCAGTGGATGCCCGAACTTGAGCCTTGCCGACGTCATTCGTCTTCAGCCTCAAGCCGGTACTGGTAGCGCTGCTGCCCGCTACCAGACGCTTCTTACACTCCCTCAGTCCTTTCATATCTACTTCTAGAAACACGTCGTTTGCCTCGCAGCTCCACGGGTGGGGGCCAGTAGATGTCCGAACCTGAACCTTGCCGACGTCATTCGTCCTCAGCCTCAGGCCGGTACTGGTAGCGCTGCTGCCCACTACCAGACACTTCATAAATATCTACCTCTACGGTTTAATCTATATCTACCAATCTCTATCTAATCATCTACATCTAGTAATAAGAAGCAATTAATACATTATTATGTTGGAGTTTGTTGTTGTTAATCGTAGATATATATTTTATATAGAAAAAGTATAAAAATGTAAAGTAAAATAAAATATAGAGTAAACCGTAAAAAAAGTAAATATAATTTATATATTTATAAATTAATATCTATAACTATATATACATATATTTACATTTATAATCAATGAAGATATTAACAGAGTTATTTTGCCCTTCTTATAACTCTATCTCACGATATGCTATTAGAAACATGAAATTTATACAAATAAAGCATTTCCCTCTCTCTAGTAGATGCCTATATATTTTATATAAAAATAGTCTTATAAAAAAAAGAGTATTTATACAAATGTTCACAAATAAATAAATCTATATAATGTGTATGATAGATATTATATATAGATGAAAATAGTTTCTATCTCTAAATAAATATCTAAAATATTGCGTACGCGAGACCAATGACAGTTTTTTCATATCTTAACTTCAAATTGAGCACACAAATATGCGCAAATTTGGATTCATTAGCAAGAAGCGGATAATACATTAAGTACTATTTATACAATTTTAACCCGTTTTTCCCGAACCATTGGTGTGGTATACATACTAATATATTTATATAAATATTATATAGATATATAACAGAGCTATATATGCAGACAGAGCCTGTGGTGAGCAGCATTGCTATATATTCCGTAGAGTGAAAGCAAAAGTTAAGTTTAGCGAAATTTGCTGCAAGTAAGCACTATAAAAGTAAAGCAACACTATTTACAGTGGAGTGGAATATCGCGGCATTGCAAAAGCAATTCTCTATCCAAGCGTTCCAACATTTTCATTAAGCGGTTCTCAGGATAGATTCGAGCTAATCCGCTGCAGGTCTTAAGACTGAACTCTTTATTCTCAGTTTCTGATAGAGAATAAATAAGACCGGAATATTTATAAACAAATATTTTTGAAATATTGCTTCGAATAACAGATTTTGGAGAATCCACCTGGATTTTAAAGTATCTATTTTCAAAATAAACGTTTTTTAAAAAGTATATTCAACTTTTGATTGTATAGCCAAAACCTGGCGTGTGATATTGTTCAACTCCTTTAACAATTTAATACTTTTTTAAAATATTATTATATTTGCTTTTCAACTAAATGATGGCTGTTACATTTGAAGTTTGCGATATCCTGATATTTGTTAATTTTTTTACTGTCAATTACTATATATATAAGCTCGAACTCTATATCACATTTGGCTTCTGCAACTAAAGCTGTGATCTGAATGATGCTTCATTGTTCTTTGAGTCCATAGCAGTAATAACGCCCCTCAGCCTCCAGGGCTGTCCAGGGGTAAGGGGCGGGCGGCGGAGGTTGGCGCAGTAGGTTGCGGTGAAGCGTCTCTAGCTCCCGCGTAAACAGCAGTTTATGATTCTGCTCCAGCATGTATTCCCAGGATTTGTACTTTTCTTCACCGGGTGCGATGTCATCACACTTCCGCGCTGCCACTGCGGCTGGCCAGGAGAGGGGATCCAAAGCTCTTGCGATTTCCACAATGCGCTTAGCCGCTGCCCCCGGGGGACCATCCCCCGCTTGAGCAGCCGCCTCCTCGGGCCGCAGCACCGACCATACGGCGCCCGAGGCCAGCACCAACGTGGCGCCGGGTCCCAGCCGGCCCTGCCCCACCCTAGGCGGGGGCACGTAGCAGCAATTGGCTGCCTCCTGAGCCACACACAGATCAATTTTTAATGAATCGTCCTCAAAAGCAAATTGAATAGCTATTTTTAGGTTAAACATGGAATAATAATTTGCGAACATTTTTATTCTGAGGTAACTCTTCGTTATAGTTGCTGATATACAGGATATGATCAAAAAGTCCCCGCACTGGTCTAATAAAAAAAATACGTATAGTAAAAAAATCGCCTATTAAAAAGAGGAAAGAATTAAGACCAGGTGCACGTAAATGTTTACGCGTGCGCCTCGCATTATCTATATACTAGACGAATGGCCCGGGCAACGCCCGGGTTTTACCTGAGTGCGAATATATTTTAAAAACGTTTTAATCTTCATCTAGATCTTCATCTTGTCTACACCTTGTATACATCTTGCTTCCTAGGGTTGCCCGGCAACGCCCGGGTTTACATGATTAAATGTATTATTCAAACACATTAAACATGTGCCCGTTGGCTGCCAGCGAGTAAATGTCGGCGCCCGTTGACTCCCGGCGAGCAAGCGACCGCTCCCGTCGGCTGCCGGCAGGCGAGTGGCTTCCCGGCGCATGCGCGCGGCCGTTGACTCCCGGCGAGCAAGCGACAGCTCCCGTCGGCTGCCGGCGTGCGAGTGCCTTCCCGGCGCATGCGCGCGCACAGGGAAGCCACGTGTCGCAGGCCGTCCAATGGGCGCGCCCCGCCATCAGATTCCACCGCGTTCTAGATGAGCTATTTAGAATAATTTGAATATATAGTTTTAATAATTGATTTATATATTTTTTAAAATAGCCTATCGTCATCCTCGTTATTTTTTACCTATGTATTGAAATTTTGGTTTGAATTAGTGAACTACTGCGAATTTGTATACCGGACATACAAACCAACCAACAAACATACAAACATTCATTTTTATATATATAGATATATATATAATTGAATGTCTGTCTGTATGTATGTACTCTATAGATTCAAAAACCATACATCCAATCGCCGTGAAATTTTGGGATATTATTAGGTATATCCCGGGAAGGTTTTTGAAAAATAATTTCTTGAATATCCTTAGAGTTATTTGCAGATTTGTAGATTTAACTCGCAAGCAGCGCCCCCATTGCGAAGATGATAACAAGTTTTTATCTATAAGTTTTATTATCACTAAGTTTATTATCTTAAAGATTATTTATCAAAAGTAAGATTTTCTACCTATTAATTGCGCACAAGTCAAAGTCAGTTTTATCATTTATCTACAACATATATATTGGGAGAATAGATAAAATGATGATTTTGTAATGTAGAAAATTAGGAAAGACAAAATTCAGGATGACACGGCAATTTATTTGAGACAAGAATAATGATACAATTCCAAGGCAAGATACTATTCCTTTAACTTCCAATTACCGAGGGAACCAATTAATATTGATTTTATTCAACTTATCGAGAATTTTTCAAGGGACCGGGAAAAAATGTTCACTTTATCGAGATATTCAAATTTACGAGTTTCAAATTATCAAAATATATCTATTATTTTTTTATAAGTTTATATAGAATTGTTTTAACAAATGTTCGTTAGACAAAGGTAAAACCCAGGCGAAGCCGGGTACATCCGCTAGTTTTTAATAAATCTATTTTTAGAAGACATAGTATTATATAATAGCGGCTAAATTGAAATGAACGTTGAAATGTAATAACGTGTCTGTTTGAAATTCTGTTTACGAAAATTCTGTTTACATTTACGAACTATTAAAAATCAATTCTCATTCTTTTAATAATCAACGAGAAAATATATTTTTTCATAATTTCGAAAGGAAATTCACAAAAAAAAAAAACTCTATAAAGAGAGGCAAATTATCTTTCGAAATATTGGTAAATAAATGGTATGGGTTGCTATATGGTAAATATATATTTCTAAATATATAGGGCGATTGTCAAAGCACACACATTATACCTTTTTCTAAAGTGATATATAATGTAAACTGAAAGTTTTAGGTATAATTCTTATATCGTATTTAAATTCAATGCATTCGTTCATTTCCTATTAGGTACAACTTGTCATTCATTTTAGCAATTTAAGCATATTTACATCACAATTGTACATAATTGTATATATTTTCATATTTGAAAATGGCATATGATTTCTAATGATTTTCATTTCTAAAGAGTTGAATATAAGACCAATATGAGTAGGAGTGGTATAAACCGTCGATTTTCGACAACCAAGACCCGAGATCGAATCCCGCATTTTGTGCTTTTTTTTCGGAAAAATAAACTACTTAAATGGATTCCAATTCTTGCAAATGTCCAAACTCACCAGTAAGTGCAAGTAAAGTGCACACTCATAAGTACAAAAGTCGAACTGATTTCTACATGTGTGTAGACATGTGATGCACTTACAGTAAAAGGAGACGCTTATATATACTACCCACTATAATGATCATGGCGTACTTAAGATAAGTACTATCACCTTTCAACTATGTCTAAGTAAATGAGATATACTTAAAAGAATATAATAATTAGCAATATACAAAATGGCAAATGGTGGTATGGTGAAGAGAATAAAAAATTGCTATCATAACAAACGGAATATTCTGGTTCCACAATGTATCTGAAGTTACATGGATCAGACCACTGGAAACACCGAAAATTCCCATACAGGTCATCCAGGCTGTCGAAGCAAAAGCGGCCATAAAATCGGTTCCTTGACTACTTCTACCCTATTTCTCTCCAAAACAAAAGATTTTTCTCTGGTTCAAGCGAAGAAATATTCATGACTTTCTTAAGTTTTCGTTCTTTGTCCTCTTTTATCTTTCTTATATCGATTCCAATAATACACAATATGTTATATATTTATATTACATGCTTATATTTATAAATATTTTGGTTATAAAAACTGATTAGATATATAATTCTAAGTGTATTGTATAAGAGAGAGTATATATCTCCGAAAGCGTTAAATTCGTAGAGAAATTTGTAGATGTCGAAAGTATTTATCCAAAACGATAGTGAGAGAAATATAAAATATTTTTATGAATAAAGCATTCGAGTTCTAACGAATGTACAAAGTTAGTAAAAGGCGGTATCTATATCTGATAAAATACAACATGTAAATACACGGGTGATGCTCACCTGCACGGCGTCACGCCAGTATTCCTCGGCGGTCTGGTCCGTGTGGAGGTCGGCCAGCAGTGGCTCGGCAGGCGCCCCTGGCGCCACGACGAGGCAGTTGGTGAGGTTGCCGCTGGCTACTGCCGCCGCGCGGACGTCTCCATCTCCACCGGCTCGCACCGCGCATAGCCCAAGTCCTGGGGGAGGTTTGGACCGCGAGCTTACCGTCCTGGGCACGCGCTCTCGAGTATTATTTTACCTTCAAACTTCTGTCTCATCCCTGATTCTAAAGTTCTTAGGCTTGTAGTACCATCGCCAGATTACAAATTTGAAGACTCCAGTTTAGAATCGGCCGGGAAAATTGAGGTCTCTTAGCATGTGGATAGTAATACAATCATCCAGAAATTCAGACCTGAGAATGAATAACTGGCATGGCCTTACTTCCAATGACAACTAAATGATCCAGAGAATACTTTCTTCTGAGAGAGAGAGAGCACTCCAAATTTTCTTTATAGTCAGAGGGATACAGATGCTTCAAGATTTCGTCTGAATATATTTTGAGAATAAGAAAAAATATTATTTTTTTAATTCTTCCTTTTTAAACAAAATCCTTTATAATATAAAATAAATATGCATTAATATATAATTACCCAAATATATAGCTTCATGTGTTTTTAATCTCAAAATCATCTGCTTTGAAAGTTTAATCACTCGCAAAACCCATATCGCCTGTCTTTAAGAGTCTTTCCGAGTTTGCCAAAGCTGACGTTGTGGCTTTGCCAACGACCCAAGTCCGCTAGCTTTCGGAGACGCTCAATAGATGGCGCTTAGTTTTATTATCTATTTTTACGGAGATAACCTTTATTTTTATATCGATCGATATTCTCCAGGAAAAAATTCTATCTGCCTATAAGAGTAAATTAATAGTATGCTGCTGAAATAAACGCTTATTTCTCTACACCATTTTATTCACTAAATTATATTTTAATAAATGTCACTTTCTTTCTATGTTTGAAAAGAAAGATAAATGTATAAATGGTTCAATGTGAAAATGGGATTCAAATACATTAGTCAAATTTTAAAAACCTAACACAAAACTTTCTTCTTCCAACTATAACTTTTCTTTTGATTCATAATCTATAGAGAATATATTTCCAGTTGATTATAAATATTATGAATGGATGAATATATATTCATCCATGAATAATTTGACAAACCTGATGATATCCAGAAGAATGGTCTGCAAGCTTTGAGCTAAATCTTCGGCTGCCTGCAAGCGGTCAGGACAGAGCGTTCTTGAGAGAAGCCCGCGGATCATCATAGCGTTGTCAATGTCCTGAGTCTCAATGACGGCCATCACCAAGACACCCTGGTCTTGAGACACGAACACCCTGCACGACAGTGGCTGTTATGGTCCTGCATGGTGGGTCTTGCTTTTGTTGACATGAATCCTTTCCCAGCTTATTGGATTTTGATTCCACAACACATCGATATAAATATTTGAGAAAAATAAGATATTGATTGAAACTGACTGAACGAAATGGTTTTTATTTTGATTGAATTTTACCATTTCTTGTCTTGTTTTCATTCACGTTATCTCATAATTCACAGCTTAAAATTTGCTCTGTACGTCCTTGGATATTTTGAAGACAAATAGAGCTAAAACTTATTCCAATTTGAAAAAGGAAATATATTGCAATCCATTCAAGAGCTTATCTCGCTCTTTCCTTGAGTCACTTACTGGCTTCGCTGGGTTTCGGCAAAGCCCACATTCCAGGGCTGCTCCCAACTTTCACTAGCGGGTCGGTCTAGGGGAGGAGTCCTATTTGATCCTTGGACGTCAATCAAGTTTATCGCCCTCTCAGCACTGCAACAAGGCACACGTCAGCTTTACTTCATGCAGAAAGTTACTTACTAATCCTATATGAAATTGATATTTAATAGTGTATTTTATATCTATAATATATTTGAATCAAAACATTCCGTTGACGAGCCTAAAATATTTTATTGGGCCATAACACAGGGCAAACTTTTATATATAAGAGGCTCTTCGACGAGCCTAACGAATATTTTTTATTCAAATCTATTTTAGAGAGAATCAACGTTTGCATGATTATAATATTTCTTCTTTCCTTGCCATCATTTTCTTTCTTATTTAGCTTTATATGAACGCAAATACTGTAAATAAGTTCCCGTTCGAAATTTTATAACCTACGTTCTTCAGCTAAGGATTTTTTTAATAAGACGAAAGATCTTAGTAGAGGATTGTGTATGTGTCATATGTAAGTACCAGTGTTTTTATTCTTTTATTTATTTTTAATCGTTTTCTTTTCCTCGGATTTATCCAGACCAATCTGTGTTTATGAGTTTAATTGTCGTAATTGAGTGTGTTTTCCTGCATATAAATTTCATTATTACCATTAAATGTGAATTGATTTTACACTTTTTAAAATACTTTTTATTTGCAGACTCCGTGGTAAATCAATGTATATGACTATATGTCTTAAAGGCCTTTGTATGTGTATTTGCATGTAATTCTACTGTCCTCGAAGTGTATGTCCATAGTTTGATTGAATATCATAACAAGATTAAATCCATTTTACAGAATCGGATATATAAGCACAATCGTCGAATAATAGAGCTTTAACAAAGCGATCTGGTAGATTAAACTGGGGAAACCGCTGGGAGGTTTATCACTGATGAGTCAGGCCCTCACAATATTTTTCATTGCAATTAAGGGCAGTAAGAGGCATGTTTTACTGAAAATAAAAATTCGTGTTTTAATGGTTTCATTTCTTGATACCTTTTAGTGCTTGTGGAAAATTCCACACATCTACGGACAGAAAACGCTATGTTCGTTCAAATAATAACACTCTCCTTCTCTTTTCCGCAATGCATTCAGGGGCAAATTCAATACACAAGAAATATAATAATTGAAGCACGAATGTTTCGTTTCAAATTAAACAAGCTTCTACTCTCCTCACTGCGATGATAAAATATTGGAAGGACTTGGCTTGTCAGCAGTGAACTAAGCCAACTGATAAGCCAAGCCCTCCCAATATTTTATCATCTCAGTAAGGAGAGTAGGAGCTTGTTTTATTTGAAAAGAAACATTTGGGTCTCAATTGCTTCATTTCTTGTGTATAGATGACTCGTTTATGCCTTATGACAAATTTAATAATTGAGCCTTCAACTGAGAGGGTATTTTTTGTGTGTCTTTTTATAGGTTATCAATGATGTTGTTGTCGTGTCCAATAAAGAGCCTCAGATATCTCCATGCATCTCTATCACAGCAGTTGTCATGTCCTCTATCTTGGGTCTGTAAAGCTGCTGCTCTGGGTCCATGTCAATTTTCTGCGAGGCTGCGACCATTGCTGGGCATGAGAATATGTGGGTAGGTGTTAGTTTTACACCAGGACAATTTTTGCATGTCCTGTAGGTTCTCTTGTGCCATCTGGATGTATTGTCATTCCTTTATGGTGTTTCGTTCTGAGTCTTGTTATTGTTTTTGTAATTCTTCTCACAGAGAGAGAGAGAGAGTTTATTTATAGGCTATCAATATTTAGATAATTAAAAAAGTAATTTATATTTGTGAATAATATCTACAGCATCACATATATATATATAAACGATATCTTTATCACTATTTGGTAAAGTAAGTCAAATAGATGTGAAACCAATTTCAAACCGCATGATTGAAAATGGCCCTATTGTTCGATTAAAATTAAATATAGAACATAGGAGAGTGTATATTGGGCAAATGGAGAAAGAATGTGAGTCTTACCAATGTAAATCTGAATGTGTGGAATTCTCTTACATAAAATGTGATGGAAGTATATTTATTTTTTTTATTTACGATATTAAGTATTTTCTTTCTCAGTTGGAAATAATCAATATTATTAATAAGAATCAATCTTGTGTGAAACATAAGAAAAATAATGAAATTAGAGACTTTTAATTTACATTCCCCATTTCTCAGGAAATAAACCGATTGAATAAGCGTCAGGATGGATGAAAATATAAAATTGATGCATTAAATATTATCATGACAAATATCCAGTATATATTAGTTAAATTATCATAATAATTATATTTCTATTCTAATTTTTATATCGAAGTTTTACAAGCTTTCGTGGAATATACTCTTTCTAAAAAAAGACACGTATACCACAAAAGAGAATACAAGTTCTTGCATGTTATTAGAACTTGATTTTTTTCTTATGTGATTTCCCCGCTTTTGTTTTGATAGGTAAATAAGCTCGAAAGCTTGTAAACGTCGAAATAAAAATTGCGTCGATATATTATGATTGTATTGATAAATTTGGAATAAGAGATGGTTGAGGCTATTTAAAGGTTCCGTATAAAATAAAACTCGTACTGCATATATTTCTCGACTTATCTGAATAACAAATAATACTATTCAATCACATTTTATGAGGAAATTAGAAAGAATTCAGTTAAATAAATCTCTCATATTTATGTAAATAGGTTCGACATGTTAGCTTCGACTCACCAGAGCGACTGGAAGTCGACCTGGTCGAAGTAGAGCCCGGGGTTGGTAGAGATGTCCAGGCGCTTTAGAGAGGAGCAAAGCTGGTCCAAAGAAAGCTTCTCTATGCTGTTGCAAGAAATATCTAACTCCTGGCAAAACACAGAAACGCAGTTAATTAAATATTTTGAAATAATGCTATAAAATAGATACACAAATAATGTGTGTGGGTGTACGTGAATGTATTTTCATATTTTTTGACAAGTCTGACATAACAATCATTAGGTTTATATCCCTCTTGGCAAGTGAGACATAACGACCATTATACTATTTAGAACCCGTATTGTGCTAAAAAATGATACATAACAACCATTTTACGTATTAGAACCCGTATTGGCAAGTGAGACATAACGGCCATTATACGTATTTAGAACCCGTATTGGTAAATTAGACAAAACGACCATTATACGTATTTAAAACCCGTATTAGTAAGCGAGACATAACGGTTACTAGGTTTACAACATATATTGTTAAGTGAAACACAACTATCTTTAAGGTCAGTAAACATTGATGAGCCCAACGTAATGTGTGTTCATTGGGTTCAGGAACCACCTTGATGAGAAAACGTCTATTAGGTTTAGGAATTACCTTGTGGAGTGACCATTAGGCTTTGTAACTACCTTGATGAGTAAAACGTAATGGCCATCAGGCTCAAGAATCACCTTGAGGAGTGACACGTAATGGCCATTAGGTTTTGGAACTTCTTTGATTAACGAGAAATGACAACCATTAGGTTCAGGAAATATTTTGGTTAGTGAGACGTAGTGACCATTAGGTTCAGCACCATCCCTTGGCCATCAAAACAACAACCGTTAGGTTTGAGGTTTACCTTGAGCGTGCGAGAGGAGCAGCGAGAAGGCAGGCGGCTAAGCATGTTGGAGTGCAGGAGCAGCACCTCCAGGCGCGAAGCGCCGTCCACAAGCGCGGCTGGAATGTCCGACAGCTGGTTGACAGCCAAAGAGAGCTCCCGCAGCCGGCCCCAGGGCTTCCACCAGCCTGCCAACACCAGGCTCGCTGTGGAACTTCGGATTCAAGCGCTTTTAATCATATTTCATATTAGGATTTCAGAAGAAATTGGTTGCCTTAGTACATTATTTCACTATTGTTACCCAAGCTTTATCATCGAAAAAAAAATCCCATACATTTTTTATGTGCCAATATTTTAGAGATTGATTTACATAATTAAAAGAAATATGATTTTAATTATTTCTCACCAACATTGTAAACGTTTAATGATCAGAATAAATTAGTTTTATAAATATTTATTGTATTTGAGATTATATTTTAGCATTAAATATAAATCCCCTTGTGTAGAACTATTAAAAAGTGAAAAATATAAAGATATGTATGCTCTCTCCACTTAGTCTCTTTAACAACCAATATAATATTAGATAACATGAAAAATTCAAGAAAATGTTTGAGACCCCCTTTTTTATTTTAAAAGATAAAAATAATTTTAAAAATAATTGACACAAATAACTAAGTGTGGGTGCAACAATGGATGATTCCTTTATCAAGTGCTGAGTATTGAAGCCTAATTTGAATAATGGAAAATTCTGTTTACATTTCTAAATGTTTAATATATTAACGGAAAACAAAAGGTATTCGAATATGTAAAATTTATTCACTGAACAAAGCTGAATTTAACTTGACAAGTTAAACTTAATAACCACATTATTTTTAAATGCCTATACGCTATACCTAGTATAGCCTAATATGGATATTGTTATGTTTTCTCAAAGTCCAAGTCCAAAATTACCAAAATCAAAGTATCGTTTTATCATAACAGAGCACCAAGCCATAAATTCAAGTATATCAAAATTTTACATCATATAAAGCTAGAATTGCTACGATGCGTGTCTCCTATGATCCTACTAAATCCCCGATCATCGCTCTCCTTAACTTCTACATCTCCGGATTGTTATATCTGTGATCTTTGGAGAGTTTGGTTCGAGTAAGGCAGATTGAACGCTTTGAATGATTGAGCGGCTGTATTCCGAATATGCACTTATTCATTAAAATTAAAACCTTTATAGCTAAGAAAGTTTTATCCTTTGAATTATTCACTATATATGGACTATATAATTTGGACTTTATAATGGCATTCACTCTATCTCTCTGTATAAGAGAATTTTATTATGATTAACAAAATAGAAGAGCAATTAGAAGATGGGGCATGCTTTTTCATAGAAATACCTGTTTATTTCATGATGGAGATACAATTAAGGAAAAACTTTACAGTTGGATTATAGATTATTCACATCTGTTACAGATTTGAAACATTATTTTAATTATTTGTATTATGGATATATATGTTGTTCCTTATAGTTAGTACATCGACTCCTACTCTGGATGCTCCACTCACCGGTCCGGCAGGAAGGTGAGGTTGGTAGCGGCCAGGTGCAGCACGCTGAGCGCGGGGCAGCGGTCCAGGAAGTGGACCAGCGCTGAGACGTCTAGCGGGTTGGCCGAGAGGTAGAGCGCCTCGAGCGCGGGGAGCGGCCCGGGGGTGTCGGGCAGCGCAGTCAGCGTGTTGGCCGCCACGTTCAGTAGCTGTAACCTGCGAGATTACATACATCTTAGCACAACTACTTGAACTTAGTTATATCGCAATATGAGAGTATTTTAAAATTAAATATTTAGGGGTAAATGGAGTGAAGGTGTGTGTGTGTATTAGAAAATCATACTTTTTTCAAATATATTTTTCTCACCAGCTGCTGTAAAGTTTAAAAAGGGAACAATTTCTGTTTAGGTTTTCCAACTATGAATGTATTTCTATTTCTTCTCTCTTTTATAATTATTTAAATTTTTTAATGTGAATATATACATATAAACATGAATATTTTGAAATATTAATCAATATTGCAAATAATTCAATAAATTTCCCTTTCCTCCACCTTTTTGAATATGTGAATAAACGTGAAATTTAAATATTAAATTATAATTATTATTTGTATATATATATTTTCACTTGTGTGTATAATAGTCTCAATTTTTCTAATTATATGAAGGTATCTTTAGAACTGCGTCCTGTCATCAAAATAAATCAACTTTTTAAAATATGCCGATTTATATAATCAACACTACTTAATTGAAGCTTCCATTACCCTTTAAGTGTGGGATTATTACTCTGAGAAATCACAAGGTCAGCTGTGATGAATTTAGATTATAGCTTGTTATTCAGTGTCCATAGAGTAATATAGCTTTCCTTTGAGAAGTCACAAGGTCAGCTGTGATGAATTTAGAATATAGCTTGATATTCACTGTGTCTATAGAGTAATATAGCTTTCATTTGAGAAATCACAAGTTCAGCTGTGATGAATATAGAATATAGCTTGTTATTCACAGTGTCTATAAAGTAATATAGCTTTTATTTAAGAAATCACAAGTTCAGCTGTGATGAATTTAGAATATAGCTTGTTATTCACAGTGTCCATAGAGTAATATAGCTTTACTATGAGAAGTCACAAGGTTCAGTTAAGATGAATTTAGAATATAGCTTGTTACTCATAGTGTAATAGAGTAATATGGCTAGAAATATCTATTGTTTATAGTTGATCTCATTCTACATCTTTTTTTTTTTCTGGTTGACAAACAGTTAACGTTTTAAGAGATAAAGCATATCAAAATATAATGTAAATGATTTTATTAATACGTTTTTTCATTGTATTTTTAGAAATATATTCTCAGTGATTTTGGTAGCTATTTATATGTAGGATTGTTAGAGTAAATATAGTTTTACTTTTTATTATACTTATTTTCTATAGATACCAATGTTTTCTGTCTTGTAAGTTTTTCATAAAGAAGCTGAAGTACTCCAACGTACTTATTGAGCAGGTCGAGGCGGAAGGGCAAGCTGCGGAGACGGTTGTGCTGGAGAAACAGACGAAGCAGACTACTGGGCTCCGTGAAATCCGGAAGAAGATCCAGAAGATTGTGGTTCGCCCGGAACTCTTGTAGGTTCGGTGAGGAAAAAAGTCTGAGCAGACAAGCCTTTTAAATAAATAATGACGAGCTTGTTTAAAATGAAACAGAGAGATAACATCATCTATATGTGTTAAAAGGAAACCATTTTAAATTCTCAATTCAATAAAATAATTCCTTGTATCAATTTTAAAATGAAAACATCAAGCTGCTAGAGATAAGTTTCTTTTTAAATTTTTAATTCAAATGTCAATCTTCAGGGCATGAAAACCTTTGAATATGAAATCGTTACAAGAACTCTAACGAAAATAGATCTAAAACATGCTCTAGGTTCAAAAAGAGTCACACGGAGAGTTTATCGAGAATTGATTTAGGATTTTATCTCAAATAGAAGGCCAGACAGACAAATACAGTAGAACCTCCCTGTAAAGGACACCTAATTTCAGAGCCAAAGTGTCCTTAGGAAGAGATGTCCTCTTACCGGAGAATTTCTAAATTGTAAAATTGGTAATTTTGCAAATGAAAACTGTCCTTTGTGGAGAGGTGTCCGCTAGCGGGGTGTCCGCTAAACGGAGGTTCTACTGTATATACACTGCGTGACATTGAAAATGGAACACCAAGAAATAGTGGCCAGAAAATTATGCAAATTTCAGGGTAGACGCGCCAAACCGAGTTATGCAAATGATGTAAAATGCGCAGCTCTCGTGCGCACATGGAGTAAGATATAAGGGAAGGAACTTGCATAAAGGACAGTATTTGTGTCGTTATTTCTTCAAGGAAAATCATTGTAGAAATTTTGTTCTTGTGTCAAAAGACACGTGTAATAACAGAGAATGCCAGGTCATCGTAAACGGAGGCAGTTCAAGCAGACAGACGCTTTTACGAGGGGCATGGTGATCGGACTGAAAAGGGCAGGTTGGTCCATACGTCAAATCACAGCTGATACACACCTTGGTGCGTCCACGGTGCACCGACTGTGGAGAAGATGGTTGGAACAAGGAAATGTGGCAATTTATAGGAATGTCGGTGCAACCAGAGTGACGTCAGCACGTATGGATCGGCGTATCCTTCGACAAGCAGTGGCGGCCCCACAAGCCACTTGTACCGCCATCCTGCAACATGTGCAAGACACCCTAGATCATTCCATCTCGACCAGAACCATTTCCCGTCGATTGGTTGCTAATGGCTTGCACTCATGCCGTCCGCTAAGAAGACTGCCATTGACCCCACCGAATAGGCGCCAACGTTTGGAATGGTGCCGGGGTAGATCGACGTGGATGACGGAATGGCACAGGGTCGTGTTCTCAGATGAGTCGCGTTTCTGCTTGTCCAGTGATAGTCGCCGTGTACGCGTGTGGCGTCGACGTGGATAAAGGTCCAATCCGGCAGCAATTGTGGAACGCCCCATCGTGCGACAACGTGGAATCATGGTTTGGGGCGCAATCGCGTATGATTCCAGGTCACCTTTACTTCGTATTCAGGGCACTATGACGGCCCCAACGATACGTTGATGATGTGCTGCGACCGGCGACACTCCCCTACCTTCAGGGGGTACCCAATGCCCTTTATCAGCAGGATAACGCCCGACCGCACACTGCTCGCATTAGCCAACAAGCTCTGCAAGATGTACAGATGCTTCCCTGGCCACCGTACTCTCCTGATCTCTCACCAATCGAGCACGTCTGGGACTTCATTGGACGCCGTTTGCATGCCTTGCCACAGCCGCGTTCAGAAGACGAACTGTGGCAAATGGTTGAGAGGGAATAGAGAGCCATCCCTCAGGACGCCATCCGTACTCTGATTGACTCTCTACCTAGACGTGTTGCTGCGTGCATCGACGTCCGCGGTGGTCCTACTTGCTACTAAGCCGACGCCGTTCTCGCTCTGTATTATGACTATCATTTTGAAATAAAGATCACTTATTGTTCGTCCCTGTCGCTCTATGTCTGCCGAGTTTCATCACTTTCTGGCCACTATTTCTTGGTGTTCCATTTTCAATGTCACGCAGTGTAGATTTGATACCAAAAATGCAAAGTGTAAAAATATTTTATTTGAACATTTGAAAAGTATTTCCATTTTCGGAGTGAAATTTCGAGTTTTCTCACACAACTCTTCTCATCAGATATTTGAGGTAATATTCCAACCATTGTTGTCTCGAATGGCTGATGGAAAGTTAAAATCTCGCAAGCGTACACAAGTTTAAATTTCAAAATAAAACACATTAAAATTAGTTTTTAAAATTTTATCTGAATTTCAAATAATGTGAGAATTAATTTGATTCTCATTCTATATATTTTTTTTTACATTCTAGAGCCCTTTTTAAAATCAGCATTTGAAATATATATATATTTATAAATATATTTAATTTAAAAAAGGCATATATATTGGATCAAAAAAATAATTTATTTACCAATATTTCAGTTGGCTGAACGCCAATCTTTTTCAAAGTATAATAATGTATTTATTTCATATCGGTATATATATATTAAATGTAATATTGGTAAATAAATTATTTTTAGTTCAATATATGCCTATTTAATTATAAATATCTATTTATAGCTTTCTCTCTATTTAATATATATATGGTAATTTAAGCCTACAACCCTATATTGTATACTACTTATAACAAGATTGTCATGCTGTATATAGAAACACATCTATAAATAATTATACGCATGATTGACATGTGTCATTGCATCACCATATGTAATGTACTCTGTACAAACTGAGAATAAATAAATAAAACTATGTAATAGATTAAGAGCTGAGTTAAAGCAAGATTGAGAAGTTCAAAAACGTCTAAAATCGAGAGAGAAATCCAACAACCCTAAAGAGGAATTTGGCTAGTCGTTGCCATCAAGGTCAAAGGGTGCAGAATGCCGCAGACGTTCAAAGTCCAAATTCTCACATGTTTCCCCCCCCTCGGCAAAGATATAAAACCTCGGTTTTAGCCGAACTTAGACAGTCACTTCACCATCGGCGTGAGCCCTTGTCGGTTGTAGTCAGGACCACCTCATCGCCATGTAAAAGAGTAAGATCTCTTCTAACTCCATCTTGCTCTTAGCTCGACTCTTATCTGTTCACGGAACTTTCCTACTACAACTGTGTCTCTTCGTTTTTTATGTGTGGACCTTCCCAAGCTTTCCACTCTGCCTCGACCACGACTGCCTGTACTCTGTGAGAACTGTTAAAGGTCCTCCAAGGTGCAGAGAGGTACTGGAAAACTCTCCACGCCCTGACTGTCCCTCTCGGTTACTACTGGTTTGACCCTTGGTTACCACAGTTATAGCGAGAGTCGACAGGATGCCTCATCATAGATAAGTCGACAGGACCTTATCACATATATATGAGTGCAACTAATCCTAGAAATATAAACAGAGTAAATTTGAACTTACTTTTGTGGAATGGACGCAATCTGATTAAAGGACAAGTTTAAATAGCGGAGCTCCTGGCAATGCACCACCCAGCTGGGAACTCGAGTAAGCTCGTTGCTGCAAGAACACAATCCGAGTCTGAAACATATTGTGACTTTGATATCTTCTCAATTTATAGCAACAAGAATAATTTCTTTCTTTAGAGATCTATAATACAATTAATAAGAAAATGAAATCTATATCTTATTTGTAGGTACAACATATCATGCATATACTTACTGAGATATATCTAAATACTGAAGTAACTTCGGATATAGTTCGCTGTTGCCATTTTCCAAGGAAATTTCGAATGTTCGTAAACCTAGGTGATCACAAAATAAAGGTTATATACATGGCAATAATTGGATAGAATAATTGCACAGAAGTACGTTAAATAGAAGAGATAAGACTGCAATGAATTTCTTCGCTAATATATATAGCAAACCTTTTCATTCTTTTCTATTAATTCCTTCGCCATTGTTCTTGAGCATCATTGACTTCTTAACAGTAGTCAACTCCATAAAAGGACATCTATGTTTAACATACTAAAACACTATAAAATACTTTTAAAAAATTAAAAACTCTATAAACTCTATACGAATTCAAATAAAAGGTATTGGCCAATGGAACTAAACAGAAATATTTCCAATATTACAAGTAATCTTTAGGAAGAAATATAATTTCTACCTATCTCTTCATACCGCATCTAGACTACATATTCAGAATTGTGACGGATTCTTTGAAACCATAGTTGAGGATTTTTAAGGACAACTTAGTACAGGCCATGATAATCATGGTGGGTAGTTTAGCGACTGCTTTTACTGTAAGCGCACCACATG
This sequence comes from Cordylochernes scorpioides, assembly GCA_030710605.1. Taxonomy (NCBI): domain Eukaryota; kingdom Metazoa; phylum Arthropoda; class Arachnida; order Pseudoscorpiones; family Chernetidae; genus Cordylochernes; species Cordylochernes scorpioides. The sequence continues at coordinate 135,845,281 of CP092886.1, read as the reverse complement.
TCTACACATGTGAAAAGCAGTTCGACTTTACACATATTGGTGGAATAAATAGTAATAGCGGTGACTAAGCCAGGTTCTATTTACAAGAGGTTATTTGAATGATGTATAGCGGCGCGAGGAACATGATTACACTGACCTCGAGCCGTTATCATTCAAACCTATTTCCTCCCAACCCACAGGTTAGTGGGGCGCTCTTAGAACTTTGGGCAGTAGGAGAATGAAATAGTCTCTGTAGCTTATAGATAGTGAAGATATTAACTATAACATCATCTCTCTTTTTTAACTACCTATGGCAATGTTTTTTTAGTATCAAAATTGAATCAAGAAATACTTGTAGTTTATAACAACACACACTATAGTATTCATTTATATAACACATAATCTCTTTCTCTACAAAAAAAAACCACTAAATAAATATTTTAAATAGCTTTTGAGTACTTTAAGCATAGTAGAATTGAATATTTTACGTTCTTCGGCTGTAAATGTGAAATTTTTCACATGAGAGAGTGACACACATTAATAATTTTAAAATTAACTTTTCAATCAATCAATAGCGATTGAATATTTTTCTTAAATATCCTATAGTTTGATAAGATCAAATATAATTATTTTTAAATAATGAAAAATGAAAATATGGAAAACATATATTCATACTAATCTAAGCAAATATAGTAATCAAAATTCGAAACTATTTTAAAGGCGCGAAATTCTTTTTGATATTAAACAATTTCTACTGCCCTTACTGCAATGGAAAAATTAATGAGGGGGCCTGGCTCATCAGTGGTGAACCCTCTCAGCGGTTTCGCCAGTTTAATCTACCATACCGCTGTTATATTGCATTTTTTGAACTTCCTTTTATAGTGATACTGTTGATAGACTCTTTGAATGGGTATTTTAGAAGAACTATGGACATAAGCTTCACCACTGATGAGCCAGGCCCCCTCATTAATTTTTCCATTGCAGCAAGGGCAGTAGAAATTGTTTAATATCAAAAAGATTCTCACGCCTTTAAAATAGTTTCGAGTTTTGATAACAGATGGCGCGCTAGTGCAACATATAGTAATACTTATCATAGTTTTAATCATACATACAAAAGTGAATTAAAAGTCTGTATGAGTACTGGGGAATTAAATAAAATGTCTATTTATAGCAGTATTGAAACCCTAAATCCCATTCCTCGCGACCTAAAAACGAAAAATGTGATGAGCATGTTGAATGAAGATGGAGCTCCGCACATTATTCAGGCTGAGTTAGGAGACTTCCTCATGGAAAACTCCCCTTGAGATTAATGGAGCCGTACAATGGCAGGCGGGACTTGGGTGCTGCTGCTCTTTCCTCACCATCATTTTTTAAATCATTTTCATTCAATTCAAAATCTAAACTTTTATTTCAATTTAAAGCGCTGTGTCCCTCCTAGGGACACTTGCGCCGACATATATGTATTTCCCTACAGTTCTCTATTACATATTTACAATAATTAAACTCTAATCTATATATTTTACTGCTCTATAGATAAGATGATTTAATAGAATCGTAGTTTCAATTCATTTATTTATTGCTATGTGAAGTTTTGCTAACAGCATTGTTCAGATTAAAGTACTGAATATTAACAACATTCAGCTGCTATGTGAAGTTGGAGAAATATATCAGTTATATACATATTGTTTCTTTCTCGTCAATATTATGAACAAAATTTATAAATAAATAAATATGATTATAAATAAATATGATATGCTCAATTTATATATGAACTATTTCCCTTTTTTTATATATTTTGAAAATTAAAAGAGTTATATTTTTTTTATTTCTATTAATTATTGTTGATGTTGTGTAATAAAAAATGTATTATCATATTAAAATCATCATTTTATCTTTATCCCATTCGCCTCTTTAATGTAAATAAAATGTGATTATATTCAAATAGAATGGATTTGTTATCTAAAAGTTTTTTTTTCTTTGATATACTTTATAGAATCAAGAGAAATCAAATAAGATTTAGCCCAACTTTCAATAGATGATAAAATGGTTATAAAGCACATGCCCAGGTATAATCGAATAGTTTTAAAGACAAAAAGGGGTTCAATATTTCGCTAATACAAATGAATATTTTCAAAACCTTTCCCCTCTGAAGTGTTCAAACATTTTTTTCCGCTCAAACATTTATAATGTTCAATTCATAACAGACCATGAGAATTATGATAAAACTTTTGGCAACATTCAAAACGGCAGAAATTTCATTCTTTTTCTGCGATAAATAAATGCAAGATTCAAGGCACCTGTTGTTCGAGTGCCCAATTTTTCAGGAATTAAAAAATACGGGAATTTAATCATATATTTAAAGTTTGCATAAATTGGAATATAGTAAGGGGAACAATATAATTTTTTTATATATATATAGTTGACTCTTTGTTTGGCGAAATTAAGCCGTTTAAACTTTGATTTTTAAGAAAATATTTCATTTGTATATATACGTGCACTGAATAATTCTATATTGACGCAAATAGTCCTATTAGCGATATCAAGATGCTTTCATTATATAAATTCCCGGAATGATTTAATTTTTAAAATCTGACCGTGGGCCATTGATGTTATTTTAACGGAGCATGTTTTATAATTTGTAAACAATAAACCTTAAAAACCAGAAGTATTATTTTTTCTTGAAAGATTCTTTCGTTCTTATAATACGTATATTAATTTTTTTGTTTGCTATCAGCGTGATATCGGCGTTTTTTATGCCTGAAAATTTATAACAACGATTATGCATTTGTTTCTGTGTAAAAAATGAAATTCCAGTTGCAGAAAGGTTGTTAATGCCTCAAAAGACATTCGGTGAGACATGCCTAAAGAAAACTGCAATTTATGAATGGTATAGCCGCTGTTGTAAAAGTGGACAAGAGAGAAGCTAAATACAAGATGATACAAGAGTCAGAATACCTATAAAGACGAAAAACAAAAAAAAAAAAAACATTAAATGGGAGAATAATATTTCTAGGAAAAATAATTGTAATACCACATAACATTCGGGAATAACGGCTCTTTCACTGGGATTAGTTCATTCTATTATTACAACAATCTGCAATTGAAAATGAAATTCGGCTCTTTTTGGGTTCCCAAACAACGCCTTGTTCCCATAGTCTGTTTTAATGTTTGGGCTAAGAATAAAATTTCTATACTGCCTTAGGTCCGGTACAAACAGGATCTTGCTCCCAATGAATTTTTCCTATACAGTAAAATTAAATCATCTCTAAAAGAGCACAGTGATTCGAGTCACGATAAGTCATAATAGAAAAATATCTAAAGTTCTTCACAGGCTTGAAAGAAGACGATTATAAAAAATTCTACTAATATTGGGAAGCGAGAATGTATAGGTTTTTATCAGCAATATCTCCATAATCCATTTTAATGTCTCAAGATTTCTATTCTCAGAGTATGCCTACTTTACTAAGAGCAGCGTTCCAAATTATTGAAAGCTTATGAGAACCCCGAGTTAGAAATTTTGAAACACTCATTATTATATTTTCTTGACGAAAAATATTTTAGAAATTAAAGTAACATTATGTGTGCACGAGAAAACTAATATAAAAATCAAACTATTTTCAATAAAATAATCCCTTGTATCAATATTGAAGTGTAACATCAGGCTTCCGGAGATTTGTGAATCAAAATGTTTTTTTTTTAACATATACCCGGAAGCCTGATATTTTTATTGTATCAAACTATTTTCATTTAGAGAGTTCTTTTAAAACATTTAATTGAAACTGACAACATAATAAACTGAAAAAATGCATATGATAAAATTTTCCAAAGGATAAGGAATCTGACACATGGTTAGAACGAAGTGACTTAGAGAGGATCTCACCGTTGTAATCCAATGCTAGGACCTGGAGCGAGGGGGAGATCTGCACGCGGTGAAGCGAGTTGTGACTGCATTTGAGTTCCCGGAGGTTGGGCAGGGAGCGGACGTCGAGCTCCGAGATGTTGTTGAAGCTCAGGTCCAGAAACTCGAGGTTCTGTGACATCCCCAATGTGACACCAAGACTATTTCATGGTTTGGGAAATTTAAAATGATGCAAAAAAGAACACATCAAGTAAAAGAGTTACTGCCAAGTTAGGGGCAAAACTATTCGTTAAATAAATCTCAAATTAAACAATATCGTTTCAATTCAAACATGTTTTCTTCGTGATGCTTTTTTTATAATCATTCGAATATCTAATATTCGCGATCTCTCTCTCTGAACATATTATATAATTTTTTATATTTAAACTGATATTTATTCGTAAAATATAAACATCTAAGAACTTTAAAGCAAGTACGTTTATCTTTGAACATTCACACATCATTTCATTTATATTTTTTCTTATAAAAACAATATTCTAATAAAATTCTCTTTTACCGTGTGAATTTCTATAGATAACATTTTTACATCTAAAGATGTTAAATTATCGGCCAAACTTATTATGTTTGTCATTTCTTCCCATTCAAATCAGTTATTCAAGAAATAAAGAAAGAAATATGTATCGTATAATTACCGATTGAACTCAATCTCTTTCAAAATCATCGCAATGAAAATATTTGCCCCTATTTAGATATCCGAATGTCTGAACCACCATTTTCCTAATAAATAGAGTTATCTGTAGTTTCGTGGACATATTTTCCTTTTTTTTTAATATAGAAATCCACTTTTCTTCCATGCATGTTTTTATTAATATCCTTAAGAGTAAATGTTTTGCTGTTATTGTATAGCCTTAAGGGAAAGCAAAGTTAATCAAATATATTCTAGGTTATAAAATTTGCTTTCTCCACAAGGTTTTTCTTTAGTAATCATCGTATTTGTCCTGTTTATCAGATATATATGTGGCAAGATGCAATCACATTTTCAAACACATTTTGAACTATTTGAAATTTTGAGTAAATCCAAATGTTTCTTACTTCAAGCGACTGGAAGTCCAGCGATCCCTGCAGGTAGTTAGAGCGGAGGTCAAGGTGGCGCAGGCGGGTACTCCACTCGCCCCTAAGCGACTCGATCCAGTTGCCGGCCAGAACGAGGCGCTCGAGGCTGGCGGGGGCGGCCCAGCCGGCTAGCGAGCCGAGGGCGTTGTATGCAGCGTGCAGGGACACCAGCCCATCGGGCAGCCCGGCTGGCAGGGCCGCCAGGCCGTTAAAGTCCAGTCGGAGGTGTTTGAGTCTGCAATGCCAATATTATCGTTTTTGTTATCGCCATTTTATACATATACAGAGATAATGTAGAATTTCACTATAGTTATTCTTGATTTATTTATTACATTCTTTAAAAATATTGTCGCGGATATAAATAGTCAGGAGCAAGATTTAAATGATTAATTTATAAAAAAAGAGGAGGTAAATATATGGAGAATGTTTAGCATATTATAAACCAAGAGATTATAGATAGGCTGCTCACTAAGGCGGATGTTCTTCCTTCAGACTCGCGCACAACACTCTTCGAACGTCTCGCCCGCCGTCACCACCGCCGCGCAAATCGCACCGTGGCGATGAATTATAGAGGCGTTTCAAAGTGGAGCTCGCTGGCTAGGTGCTGTATAGAGTCTACACAGTATTTAGTCAGCGAGCTCCATTTCTATCATTCATCGCGCGGTGATTTGCGCGGTGGTCCGCGGAAGTGCGCGAAGGCGTTCGAAGGACGAAGTTCGAGGCTTAAGGAAGAACATCCGCCTTGGCGATCAGGCTGTTTACAAACCCTTTGTTTATATTCTCTTTTTTTTTAAATCTCTATATATTTAGCTTCATTATAATAAATTCATAATTTATATCTTTCTCTCTGCCTATTTATCTCTGCGACATATTTTGGTGGAGATTCATGGTAGATTTTGTGTAGAGCTACTTGACAGTATCTGTTAATGTACATCTCAAAACACACACACAACATATATAACATAATTTCCACAATATTTAACCTATCGGGAGGAAATTTTACGACACATAAATAGGTTTGAAAGGAGTCGGCTATAATTTCGACCTCGGAAAATATCTCAATTTTTCAGATAAGAAACTAATTTGCATATCAGGCTTATTCAGCCTACATTCGACCTACATGGATGAAACTTTTAGTTATCTGGCCAGAGTAACTACCATAGCTTAAACATCATATTATACAAATTATCACGATTAATGCAAATTTACATATTCCGTTTATTCCATATACGTTTCATCGATATTTGACCTATAGAGAAAACTTTTACACCTATTAGTGCTAGTTTGACCGGAGTAAGTATCATAGTTTCGACTTAGTGATATGCAAATTGACCCTAAAACAGACTGAACCGTATATTCTGCTTTTTTTTAATTCGCATTCGTTCTCATAAAATATTCTACGTCTCGGAATGCAGCTGTTATTGTATATAGAGTAAGTCTTGAAGAAGCCAGTGTCTTGGCTTTTACCCTGGAATATGCTAATTAGTCTGATAACAATATTATTAAAATATTCCTGGGCAAAAAAGGTTAACGATAAAAATATATTAATGATTCTCTATCTTCATTATAATGTCATAAAATTATAAAATTATAAATAAAAAATAATTAGCATATGTTGACCAACATTGTAGGTCGGGGGATTATACATGTCTTGCCTGGTTGTTCGTTTGAGAAGGAAGAAAGAGATACTGGGCATCGATTTTTGTCTATAGAGATCTGAGCGTAGAATTTAGAACAGAATTCTTTCTTTTGGAGATAATAATAAGATCCTTTGTGTTTAAAATATCAGAAGGCAGAAATAAAACGGTATTTATATAGAATAAATATTATTTGGTAAATCTGATTTGGTAAGATTTTTCCTTTTGATACATTTGCTCAGCAATCATTATATTTACTAAAACAAGCGAACCTCCACAGCGATATTTAACCACTACTTCTGTGCCGACACACACACTGCTTACAGATAATACATTTTTATTAGAACAATATTGGATAGACAAACATTCTCTCAGACAGAACCTGGATCATTTGTCTAGTAGAAAATACCTTTATTGTTTATATCAAATTGAAAAATATATTATTAATTTATATATATATATATGCTATATAAAAATAATTTATTTAAAATTATATTTTATAGATTCAAATATTCTATTTAAATCTACTACCAAATGTCGAGACTTTCCCTATATAAAACCGATTGTTGTGTTTCCCGATGGCCGGCTCAAATCTTTTGTACATTATGTAAATAAGTTTTTCATTTTTTAGATTCTTACGCCTTAAGCCAGGCAGTACTTTTATTAAATTATGTTTTTTATATATGCCCATAAGATCAATTAAAACAATTACTGATCAAGATCATTTTTATTATCATACGTTCAAGATTTTAAACACGACTGCAATACCCTAGCATAATCCTCAAGATGATCAAAAATCAACAGAAATCTCATTTTTTATTTATAATATATATAATTGATTTTCCTGAAATTTATGAAGAATTCATATCTTAATTATTTGAAAATAACTATGTATATACTTTATATTTATTCATTTATTTTATTTTGAAAATGTTTTTACCATTAATACATAATTTATATATATACACACAAAATTGTTTACAATTACCCTGTTGTAAATCTATATATGTAGATAAAACAACAATAATTATGTATATTATTATATATATATTAATATTAGGTGTATATATATACTAAATATGTAATATTTAACTGTAATATTTCATTGGTCTTGTAGAACGAGAGTGATACACGCTTTCTCACGTATTTTAGTGAGAAACACAAACTTTCTCGATAAAGAGAGGCGAGTTGCCCCTCGAAATATCGGAATAATAAAAATATTTATAAATACAATATATGAATATTTTTTAAATATATATAAATATGATTTTATATAATTTTTAAATGTATATTTTTTAAATCTATTTTTGAGTGAATGTATAAATATTCGATTTTAAAAAATAGTATATACATTGTTGAAATATTTATTAAATGGGAGAGGAGGTTGAAATTGGTCTAAATTGTTTTAGTTGAATGAATGCCCGAAAAAATATGCGGCAGTTTACATTCACCCAATATATGTGCACATTTGTCTAGTCGCATGGTTGAACCATGTGAAATTGCGGTTCATACATGCCACCGCAGTTTACGGTCGGTTATAAAACAATGTTTGATATATTATATAATTTTATAATTATTCTCTTACAGAGAGTTTTACTAATATAGTTTTTTAAAATGTACGATCAAAATTACATATTTCCGTTTTATTTATAAGAAAGTCTTCTTTAAAACGATAATAATTGTGAAAAATAATAGTACAAATGTGATATTGTACAGAGATAAGTGGATAAATTTGGTAAAAGGCATCTCCTCAGGCAACTTTCAGTTGCACGATAAGGAGATGCCTTTTTTCATAATGATAATAATTGTGTGACTTATACAGCACCCGACTTATTCACTTGCTCTACAAAGTGTATCAATCTTACATACAGGGAAGCATATTACTTGATGAGGTTATGGTTCGCTGCGAAACCAATATTCATATTGTCATACTTCGAGGTGAAGTTGCGTGTCGGTGACGTCGATGCTGAGAAAGTGGACGTCAATGGGGTGAAGATTCTTAAGCCTAATCAGACCCACTAGAAAGTCCCTCTTCTCGAATCGTCGTTATAATCACTCTCAAATGCGGAACCCAATTCCCATTGTGGACGCTTGAATTAAAGTGGCGTATTGTGTCTTCTTTCTTTGGAATAATTAGGTAGAGATCTGACGACCTTCTGATGCTTTTTTTATCATTGCTAGGTACCAATGGAGAAAGGCCTTTTGTCATTTCTCCGATCGCATAGATAAACAATTAGGCCTGTTGGGTGCATTTTTAATTCTCTAGAACATTCTTAAAGCTAAATTTAGCTCAATTAATATTTTATATTCGGGTTATCTTTTATCTTATAAATATTTTTAAAAATATATGCTATATATTCTGAAATAATAAACTTATTTTTGCCACTCAATACCTATATTCGTTTAATAAGATTTCTCAAAATAAAGGTATAGCTGGTATAGAGAGTGTAAAATATTAAAAATTACTTATAGCCATATATAACGCAAATTATGCATCTTATAACAATTGATATAAACAAATTATCATACTATATATTGATTATTGAATATATTAATAATTAAATGTTACGGCGCTTTTTTCTAAGGGATTTTGATTATTATAATCAAAACATTTGGTGATGGAAATGAGTTTGGAGTATAATGGGTTAATTGAATAGAAACCTTGCGATCCATCAGGACCAATGTCTGTCTGACAGAGAAGTCTAACATAACCAGAGAGAATTTGAAATTTATTTTATTTGGAGTATAAACAAGAGACGCGTGCGATTGCAATAAATTATTTAACTTTTTCAAATTTCGGCAAGCTTTCGAATGGTTGAATCTTCTACAGGACAAAGACACTTAGAAATAAACTCATGCAAGCATCACTATGGCCAGGAATTGAATAGATACTTGAAAGCTAGCCAAAAATAAGTAAAATAACCTTATTACATTTACGTCTTTTTTCTACTCCAAATAAATATTCTGCCATTACTATGTACACTCGCGGAAAAAAAACTTAAGGAAGTGGAGAGTCTGTTTTTTTTTGTTGTTGTTGTTTTTTTAAGGAGACAGAGGCAATTTTGTTCACACTTGGTTATCTCGTGTGTCTTCAATAAAGACCGCTGTGTATCAAATATCTTTCAGAATTATTGTCTGAATTCCGAAATACATGCTAAAAGGTACAACTTTCTTGAGTTTTGTCTGAGTGTATATATTGTAAGATGAATCCAAATTCTTCATATCGGTAAATAGAATTGTTTTCAAGCACCATGTAGGTACAAAGTTGAACTACTAACCATTGTGTTTTCTCTGCGTAAAGTTACTAAAATAACCTGCTGTAACAAGCAGAAGCACCCATTATCATTTTTTAAATGGCTTGTGTAACAATAGGTTTTTATCTCAACACGATGTGGTTACAAATATCTTTTGTACCTACAGAGTTTCATTTTATAAAAGTTACTCTCAACACATTCACAGGATAACAGAAAAATCAAAAATGTTTTCCGAACGTGATGTTTTGGTAACTGAATTATTACTAACTCTAGACTGAAGTAATGGATAGAGAGAAGACTCTAGTCTAACGATGTTTCTTCACGTATAGATTACATATTTGGATTTGGTCTTGTTACCTTGTAATTCTTATAGATAATCTAAATCTTACCCTTTCATTAGAAAGAGAGAGAGAGTGTGTGTTACTATATACAAAAATTGCATACCTCAAAAGATATTCCATACCTATTTTATTCTGAAAATTCTTAATATATTGAAACCTGCTTTAAACTAAATTCTGTTGAAAGCAGCTAAAATCACGTGATCCCAATGTTACCTAGTGTCTGTGCTTAATACTTGTTAGTGACATCCAGTGGTATTTATCTAATTTACCTGAGTGACCACTCATGACGGGTTTCACTCTATGTACATATGTAAAACAAAATGGCCTTTAGAATTTTTCATGCGAAATTAGTCGGAATATATATAAATATAAACTAATCGTTGATTTTTTTATTTATTGTACAATATTAAATATCCTTTTTTGATGAATTAAGAAAAGTCAACCACCTACACGTTTTTCGCTATTGGCTCTCTTCAGCGTGGTTCAGGCTCTACCTCAACGACAAAAAGTCTGATCCTAGAAGTTTTCTGAAAATTCAAGGAATGGAAATTTGAGGTCAAATGTGCGTGAGAACGCAAAACTATGTTAAAAAGACATTTACACTACATTTAAAAGTATTTTTTAATATGTTAGTTATATAATCTTACTCCTTTTGAGTATTTTTACGGCGTGTGCGGTATGTACCATGTAACGATGTGATATATCGTATGTTTCAAGTACAAAGTAACTGAAGAGAAACTTGAGAAGGACGGCAGCAGTAGCCGCACGCGATGATCTAACCTCGATCTGCCAAGATCCATATGTCCTGCCAAGAGGAAACCTTCAGAAAAAAAGAAGCTCTTAATGGCAATTGATGTCACGCCTGCCCCGGAAAGATCCGGTTTGAGGCCGGGGATGGACGGCGGCTCCTCGCCAGGACTACCGGTCGTCTTCTTTCTTTTAACGGACTCAAGGTATTGCCAGCTATAATGACCCGTTCTTTTAACGAAGTCCTAGTTTATTGCCGGCTATAATTATCCTTTCTTTAAACGTCCAAGTGTATTTCCAGCTAGAATAATTACTTCTTTCAACGAACCCAAAGTATTGTGAGCTAGAATGATTCTTTCTTTGTAATCAAGGCTGATTCGTACTTTTTCTTTAGTGCTAAGCCAGTTCGGTTGACAATATTTAATTCTGTGAAACCTTCGGTCCTCTCTCAACGGCCAAGGTCCCATGGCCTACCGATGTCTATAACCGAAATTATTGGAGAATACCAAGATGATTTCTTATATTGCTGTCCATGTTCCACACGCCGTAGGCCTAGCTTTTGGTAGACCAATATTAATCTACATGTCTTGTATTTGTGTATGAGTAAAATTATTTTCTAAAATCAAAACTATTTCCACAATGCTTGTACGTTTGAAAATCTCCCTTAAAGCTAAATGCAAACTTCATTCAATGAGGAATATTTTAACCTTCATGAAGGATTTAAATCAAATAGAAGAAATAATGCGAAATTCTCTTATTATTATATACAATTGAACCTTTCGTGAGAAACTGCCTAAAATACGCAGTTACTCCCGATCTCTCCTGAAAGGGTCCCTCACTGGAGGTTCGATTAAATTAACCTATGTGTCACCTGATAGGGTGTTCGGTTATGGGGATAGTTTCTCGTTATAATAATGGATCATCAGAGGTTCTACCGTTTTGTTATACGTATGTCTTTACAACAATACTTCTGCATGAATAAATATCTCTCTCCTCTGTGTGTGTGTTCTATATAAAAAAATTATTTAAAATAACAAAGAAAAATGATCGACTTAATATTTTCCTAATGCAACACAATATAGAAAATTCAGAATTTTATCAATAAGACAAAACATTTATTTGTAAATAGCAGACCTGCAATCTTTGTGAATTTCCTATGGGGACTTCATTTGATGAATTCTTTTAGTGGTTTTCGAGTGAAGTTTATAGATTTCAATGGGTAGTAACGTAAGAGTTTATTCAAGTCATCATTTTCTTTTTTTATTTATTTACCCTAAAAAAAATCGAGAAAAATAATATTATGCTCTATATCTATTTTAGGTTATTACAATGTGTGTGTGCCTTGCTGTTTTTATTTCACATCTCTCCCTTTGTTATCTGAATTTTTCAAAATATATTGCTGCGCAAGCCATATTGATGAATATATTTATAAGGTATATAAACTACTAAACATTTTTATTTAATTTTCATTTGATATATATATATATTATAAAATAAATGAAGCTTCCAGGGTTAAGTTTCTTTTTATATTGGTATTTATATTTATATATTGGTGAAAGTTATAATCATTTATGTTACATGGATTAGATGAAAGGTCAACTCAACATTAATCCTCTGTATGCGCATATTTCAGACCATATATAACGAAGTGATAAATACTAAATGCACCAAAAATACAGAATGCTATATAAAGAAAATTAAATGTTTCCCATTTTTTCACTTATTAGTTTTTAAGAGAATCTCAGAATTATTCGAATGAAATCATGGTCTATCACATATTCCAATAAATAGTAGAGAAACATTAAACACAAACCCTGCAGAATACCGCAAATATGCAAATAAGTTTAACATAAAATGTAAAAATAAACATAAAAAACAATATCTAAACTAAAATTTAGCTATATTATAATTATAAAGTGTCTCTATGCCTAAAATCCACACTCTGGTGAAAAGTATAAATAGTGATATAATGCCCAATGTAATGGGTCAATAAATGTGACTTCTATATCAGATTCCAAAAATATGCAAACACTCACAACACAAAAAACTTCACCATCATAAATTTTGAGTTATATATTTTGGTTTATAAACCCTAAAATATATTCAAAGATGATTTTTAAAACCTTAAAATATATTTTTAAAATAAACAAAATATATCTATATGACACGCACAAAAAATCACATTTGATTTTTGTTCAACTTTTTCTTCAAATATATAATTAGAGCTGTTAAATTTCTTTATGAAAAACTTTATAAATTCTCGAAACTAAGGTTGTCTCTCTGAAATCTTATAAAACGTCTTTTTTCAAATCACAATGTGGTATTATTATATCAAAATGCTACTTTTATAATCGAATTTTCCTGTAATAAATGTATTTAATAAAAATACATAAATATTCACTACAAAAATTGAATAAATATATATATTTGAGCATGCGATATACCCTAAGGCGAGCAATTATGTAAAGCTAACTCCGGGAAGTGGCAATGTAGCGGCCGGCCGGCCGGCGCGTGGCCTCGGACAATGTGGATTGTTGTCGGTGAAGCAGATCCTCGGATTGTCATCCTTTGACGGATCGGTTGTTGAAACGGTTATTGTCCAGGAACGTTCCCGGGAGCCGTGTAACGGCGGTCGCACACAGCCGGTTTATATAATCAATGGCCGTCGAAATAAAAGTTCTAAGTATCGATTTCCCTCTCTATATATTGTGTAATTGAGTTTAAAATCACTATAATGAACAATCTAATCGGTTTATATAGTTGGCTATCGTTTTATTTCTCTTTCTGATTTAGAGAATGCTGATATACGTTGGTTCAATAAAAAATAAGTTGAAAATGATTAATATGACAATATATAATCTCTCTTTCTACAATAAATAATAAGTTTTTATGAAAAATAGACACTTCGGCCAGTTAGAGTTTTTTATTTTCTCAACGTTTCGACAAATATCTTTCGTCTACGTTAGGAGAAGTAAATAAAAATAAAGCATTTGGCAAGGCGTTAAAAATTTTGAAACGTTGAGAAAATAAAAAAACGCTAACTGGCCGAAGTGTCTATTTTTCATAGAAATATGAATGCCGGCCAGGCAACACCTCTATCATTACAATAAATAATAAGTTATTACACAGCCGAAATAATTATTTACAACAATAAGCATATATATGCTTGCACCACGCTGATGAGGGCCAACAGCCCGAAACGCGTCCGTGGTTAGCTTTTCTTGATTAATCAAGAATGGGTATTTGGCTATTCTGGAATAATTAAAAATCAACGAGAATAGTTGATATTTATTCCGATAGATGACGCAAGCCATCAGCAACTTTCAGTTGCACGATAATAAGCAGATATATCCAGCAGTAGTGATGTCAATTCGATTCAGTGAGATTACTTATATACAATAAAACAATCCCTTGTTTCAGTATCAAAGTGAAAATATCAGGATTTTCCGGGGATAAGTTTATTTTATAAAAGAAACGTATCCCTAGAATCCTGATATTTTCACTTTGATATTATGTTTTGAAAATAGAGCAATCCATAAATAAATCTTTAAATAAAAAGGTATATATTGGATCAAAATGCCATTTATTTTAACAACATTTCAGTTGGCTGAAACCTTTATCAAGGTATTATGACATTTTTTATTCTTGTTTTAATTTAAAAATGTTATAATACCTTGATAAAGGTTGGTGTTCAGCTAACTAATATATTGGTAAAATAAATTATATTTTGATCTAATATATGCCTTTTTAAAAATTAATTTATGTGTAATATAAAAAATCATTAAGGTAATCGTATACTGATAATATAATTCCGAATTGCACCAATAGCGCTGCAGTGCTCCAGACCAAAATTCTAAATTTGAAGTACTGAAGTACTAAGTACTTGCATTAGAAGTATTGTGTATGCCTCATATACCTTTGTAAAAATATACACGAAATCCGTGATAGAATGTCTAATGTCATACATTAAAGAACCATTTAAACGTTTCCTATATAAAGTATAGAATGTTGAGGTGAGAACAAAGCGTATATTTACGTGAGCTTGTGCTGCAATAACGCTAATGCTCCAATGGCCCCCGATTCTTGCAAAAGTCCAACCCCAACAGCGAGTGCAAGTAACCAAACGGGGCTCTGGCACATTTGTAAGTGAAAAGTCGAACTGCTTTTCACATGTGTAGACATGTGGTGCACTTAGAGTAAAAGCAGTCGCCAACTTCTACCCACCATGATTATCATGGCCTGTACCACGTGTACTAGGGATAAGCAAAAAAAAAAGGAAATTCAAAAAGAAGTTAAATGATGATAAAGGCATACCTGATCATCAACGTATGTAAATATTATTGTCTTATATATATAACGATAAAAATATAATGCATATTCAAGAAAATAAAAAGGAAATATAGGGTCAAATGTTAATAAGTTATTTTCATTAGGGTTTGCCTTTCAAAAATGATAGTATTTTTTGTTATCTCTTGAATAAATTCTCAACCGAATTTTAAAACATATTGATATAACTTTAAATATATATTCCAAAATATGCACTACTCTCTTTAAAATACAATAAAAGAATGCATTTGGTTCATCGCCTCAGTACAGATCGTAAAATGCATTTTTTAAATGTATTTTTAAAGGGAGAGGTGTCTCTTTTGGTACATGAATACCATCCCCCCGCAACTTCATATAATACACATGTATTTATAATTCACAAATATCCTCAACCCTTCCAACAGCAAATGATCACTCTAACAGACTGAAAATCAAATTTAATCAAGATAGGCAAAATAACATCAAACGCCGCTGGTTCGATGGAAAAACTCCACTCCTGAAAACCAACTCACAACTTAACAGATCAGACTTCACCATGCTTTCCCGTCTTAGAACAGGTCATCTACGTCTAATGATTTCCACAAGTGGATCCAAGACCTTTCCGAATTGTACCAAATGTCAGGATTTTCCAGCGAGCCCAGAACACATCATGCAATGCATCGGGCATTGCCGAACAGACATCTACACCGACCCAGCTGTGGTCATCGAGGCGATAAAGAGGCCTTCAGGATCTGGTCTAGACTTGAAGTCCAAACCTGGGACAAGAAAAAAAACAAATATATAGAAACTTTCAAAGAATTGAATTTTGCTTTATTTATTCAATATTTATACTCAATATATTTCCTACTATACATTCACTTTCTAACCTGACATCCTATTCCCACATTGCATCAGCAGACCTTTTATTGAAACTTTATCTTATGGTTTCTTTAAGTATGTGAATGTTTATACTATCTCTTTTTACCAGCCTATTTTACATTCAGTTTTGTTCCATAGCTTTTTGCACTTTTGGTAAATACGGACTGGAAAAAAGGCGCGCAAGGGGGCCAATATAACCAATTCAAATCACACAATTGCTGTATTTTATTCAAATAAATCTCATAAATTATGATAAAAATCAAATGAATTCTTAAAAATTTTTATTATTATATCGTCAACTTTTCTCATTCACTCCTCTTCTGTCTATAATAAAAGAAGATTATAAAAAAGTATAGAAGAGAATAAAAAGAATTCCACTTTCATTAATCTTCCTAATTTCTAAAAGGTGTATTTTTAAAAAGAAGCTAACTAAATAAAGGTATTGAAAATCATTTATTTTAGTAATAAAATGAACTGGTAGATTTATCAATGTACTATTCAACTGATTTTAACGTGTTTCAAGAAATAAGGAAGTAAATACATCTATAACGTTTTTTTAACTAAATATAAAATATGTATGTTCAAATCTAAATTAAGGGATTAGCCTATTAATTAAAAATAAAATATGTATATGATTACACTTAAGATCATATAACTGTGTGGTAGGGATATTAATATTTTCATTATTCATACACAGTGTACAAGCTTTATCATTATACTTAGTCTAGCCATAAATATTGTTACAAAACCAAATCAGTGATAAAAATATTAATTTGAGCGCGTGAAGTATTCAAAATACAGTAGTTGTTATTTGAATATCTCGTGCACACGTGTTTAGAAAAAAATCGGAATATATTTGTTTTTCGATAATGGATTGGAGTGTTAAAGAAAACCTATAGCTGTAATAGCCTTACACAAGGTAGGCCAAAGTCCTTCATCCATTTTTAAACTTTTGCAAAATTTGAATATTACGCGTCAATTTGTTTATCGAACCATTGAAAGGTTCAACAAGGCTAGCACTATTAAGGACCTTGAAATATTTTGTCGACCGCGCGTGCAATGAACGCAAGCAGCTATAAAAGCCATTCGCGAAAGATTTCGTCGAAATCCACGCCGCAAACAAAAGAACTTCGCAAAGCAGATGAATTTAGCTTCAAGAACCCTTTCCAGGATAATCAACGAAGACCTTGGACTCAGAGCTTTCAAACGAGGCACAAGTCATTTGATAACCCCTGCTCTTAGAGATATTAGAAGAGTTAGATCAAAAATGTTGTTGGCGCGGCATGATGTCGGTGGCATGATAGAATCCTTTTCACAGACGAGAAAATTTTCACTGTCGAGAAAAAGATTAACCGTCAGAATGATAGGATATATGCTTTTAGCTCTCTAGAAGCTTCTTTGAAAGTCAGAAGACTTGAAAAAGTCACCATCCTTCTTCTGTCATGGCTTGGTGGGGAGTTAGCTACCAAGGTGTAACAGATCTCCACTTCTGTGCCAAAGGGGTAAAAACTACAGCTAAAAACTATCAAGAAGATACTTTGGAACAAATAGTAAAGCCTCTCTGAATAAAGAAAAATGTTTAATGGAGAACATTGAATATTTCAACAAGATTCAGCTCCTGCTCACAAAGCTAAGTCAACTCAACAATGGTTGAAGACGAATGTTCGGAGTTCATAAAGGCCAATGAATGGCCCTCTGGAAGCCCTGATTTAAACCCCCTTGATTACAGTTTGTGAGAATATTTAGAGGAGAAGGTGTGCTCTAAAAGATATCATAATTTGGATCAATTGAAATCAGCATTTGTGAGAGCAATGAAAGAAATACCCTTAGAAAAGATGCGTGCCGCCATTGATCAGTGGCCCGGACGTTTGAGATCCTGTGTCAAAAATAAGGGAGGACATTTTGAATGATTGTATATATTTAAAATCTATGTCCTATTGGCTAATAAAATATGTATTTATAATCCATTAGTTTTTGTTCTTAATCATTTAATTTATAAAATTGTTTGTAACAGAATTTATGGCTAGCCTGTGTAGAGATAATATAACGAATATATAAAGAATTATTTTGAAAGGTTTCTTTGATTACACCGAAAAAAGACATTGCAAACTATAAAAAAATAAGTGTTTGTTTTCTTTTATAAATTAGAGTAATTCTACTTATACCAAATATCTATTTGCTTGCGTTCATTTTATATGGTTTAAATTTTACATGTTTTCCATAACTGTCTAAAGTGACTTAGCCTTTTATGAAACTCTGGAATTTCCTAAGAGTAAAGAAAGGTTCTTTTATAGGTCGAGTTATTTGAGTTCTTTAGGGAGGAAAAGACTGTTGTCAGGGCTAACATGGCCCTCCCAAGACAGCTAGCTATTGTACTATGACAAAGGTAGCTCACAAACAAACGTCCTATGTCGTATTTATCTATCCTGAAAAGAGGTTCCCATGCTCTTTGTTGGGCCTTAGGTCAAACATGGGTTGTAAGAGCTTTTGGCATTATTTACGAATTTCACAGAAAGTACGAGTGGGTCAACATGCTGAAGATTTAACGAGCGCCATTACGTCCACCGCCAGACCTCCGTTTTATTGCCTCCAGGATGCCCATAACTAAGGCTCATCTTGTCAGTTTTTTTTTGGATAAATGCTTTTCTTGGTTCCTCTCTCACATTTTAAAAAGTAAATTATTCCTTGGACGTTTATGTAATGGCCAACTCCGGCTTAAAACGCCGTTAAGAATAAAGAAGCGGTGCCTTTTGAAATGACTAGTTGCTTATCATTCTTGTTTTTTACTTATTTCAAGTACTCATTGTACATACCAAGGTAATCATGCTGGGCTGGGGCCTGAGAATGTGCCCTTACTGTAATTACACCACATGTCTACATATTTAGAAAGCACCTTGCACTTACAAGATGCCCTGTTTGAAAACTTACACTCTCACTGATGGGTTAAATTAGCTAAAGAATCGGTTGCAAGTTAATATGTTTGTTGTTGTTTGGAAAGTGTACAATGTAGGATAGTGATTATTCTTAGTGATTCTTTCATACGAGTTTTTATCAATACTTAAAACTAACAATTATGCTTGTAAAAGCTGTTAATAACATTTGAATAATAAATGACACGCACATATATTGTATCTTGATCAGATAAACAGAAGCCTATATTAATGCATTTTGTCTTATACGTGGATCAATCTCGAAGTCTACCAAGAAATGAGTAAAAGGTAAAAGCTATTTGCATTTGATAATCATATTGAAGATATTATATAAACAAAAAAAGTCTATAATTAAGGCAATTAGTCTCGCACATGGATTGGCATGAAAGTCAAAAGGAAAAGATAAGCGAATAAAAACGCGGGTATTTCCATATGATACATAAGTTTTTATTAATTTATTTTTTCTTATGCAAAAATTATTCAATCGAAGAACAAGTTAGCAAGAAGTTGAAATTTACTAATAATGTATATAATGAATATATAGATTTATATATATATAGATTACAAAATATATAGAATGTGTTCATGCATATCCAAAGTCTATTATTAAACAGCACCGCGTTTGCGGCTATTCTAATTCAAGGAAATAAAAGTGAATAGCATGAGAAAATGGTTAGAAACTTTGAACGAGATCTATATAGTATATTGCATTCATAAAAATCTCAATAAAAAGCAAACAAAAGATATTCAATGAACGGATAAATGTTAAAATCATGGTAGACCGTTTTCCCTTATATACGACTCTGTAAAAACCGAAAATCTCTTTGCACCAGTTTTACATGAGATAGGTTCGTTCTTGTAGAAATCGTAATAGATCAGACAACAGTCGCTGGGGATAATCCAAGAAACTTCTCCCGTTCTTCTCTAAAACATTAGCAATAGAATAAATAACGGAACACAGCTCAGTTATGGCGTTTTGTCTACACACGATAACATGAACGGTCCCACTCTCTGATAGGCCTGGTATGATTTTCCTATAAAAACGACGAAGTGATCCATGTTGCGCCATAAAACGCCTTACCGACCTGGGAAAGTCACTTAACAAACATTCTTCTAATTAATGTGTCGCATGGAAATGTTATTAATGAGGATACAATTTGGAATTAATTATTATTTCCTGGTCACAATTTTTGGCGATTGATTTATTTCTGCTTTTAATTACTAAGAGGATTTCTCTTTGGAGAGAATACATTTATCGACATTTAGTCGCCTACAAATTAGAAATCAACTGTTATATAAGGATATCAGACCTTTTTGTCTCTCATCAGTACAGATTCCATGATATCCTACGATGAAATATAAATATTTCAGCTTGCAAAATGACATTGTTGTAACGACAGTAGAAGAGAATTGTGCCCGAAAGTTTGCGATTTATACGCCAATAGAAAAGACATTTCGCCTAAATACCTACTGTCTTTAAGAAATATCGAGTGCTTATTCCTCGCACAAAACCATATACTAAAAGGAGCGGCTCCTTTTTTGAAACTGCGCTCTGACAATCCATTTTTCGATCTTATCTGCGCAAAGAGCATCGACCCATATTGGTGAATAAGCTACAACACCAGCTTTTATAAATTTGACAGAAAGACGAACTGTATATGATGATGTCCGGCTATGGCCCTCATGGCACATTCACTTATCTGAGTTTGCGCTCTTTTCGCAGAGAAGATCGAGAACCGCATATGGTTTCAATGTTTTTTAAGAGATAAGTACTTTTGGCACATGATCATAACCCTCCTACAAAATTTTACATTTTAAATACAGTTAAACCTGTGAATAGCGCCCCCTCTTGGGACTCACCAAAATAGGGTGCTATAGAGAGGGGGTGCTATAGACAGGTCACCTTTAATGTAAATCGCATTGTACTACGTATTTAAAATCGAGCGCTATAGAGAGGGAGGCGCTATTTAGAGGGGGCACTGTAGACAGGTTTAACTGTATATATTTAGGAATTTTTTGGAAATTCAACATTGAGAATTTTTATAGAGAGAATTTACAAAGTCATTTAAATACGTATATTGATACCTTTATTTTATGATAACTTTAGACCGATTTATATTATTATTTTTATTTAAATTATAACTGAAAAAATAAATAGTAAAAGGACTTATGAGAGACTCGTTTTCCATAACATAAAAAAGAGGTAAATTTCATAGTAACGTTTAAAACCATATAAGCACGCACAAAATGAAGACTAGGAAAACGTTACAAAACTTAAAAAGAAGACGGGGGCAGAGGTGGCGCTGAGTAATTCGCTTTTTTTCAAGCAAGATGTCTGCAGGCTTCCGACTTCTTTTCTTACCTTGTCGTGCTTTCTTTTTTCTCTTCTGCCTTGAATAAGTCTGGTTAGAGGCGTTTTACTTATTGTACTTTTTAAATTTTATTCTCTTACCTCTCATAAATATACTTTTATATCATATTGTTTCTGCAACCACTTTCTCATTAAAACGCCAGAATGGTACGTACAACGACTAGGCGTATAGTTAAAAGCGTAACACGAAAGGTCTTAGGCATATTGCTATACTGTATTTGCCTATAATAAACCGAAGTAGCTTTTAGAACCGGTTCTGGTTGTGGCTAATTTAATCTAGCAGAACATTAGGCCAAATTTCAGATGCATAGGAATTTAAAAATCCAGCGGAAACTATTGGATTATCGCATTTTATTTGGGCAAGCAGTCAGGTTATAAGTGCCCTTACTTTGTCGTTTTTTAAATATTGGACATTGTGAAACAATAAATTTATATTTTAACCTTATAACTTATACATTTACAAATACAAACTATTATTCATATATTCAAAATAATAATACAAACTAGTTACATATATATTAAAGATGGAGGTTTACTGAGGGCATTCATATTCATCAATACATTGTCAACATTGACAACATATTATGATACATTAGCGCACCATCTGTTATCAAAATTCGAAACATTTATAGACGCGTATGATTTTTTAAAATAAAACAATTTCTACTGCCCTTACTGCAATGGAAAAATTAATGGGATGAGCCATCAGTGGTGTCTTTAAAAAGAATCATACGCGCGCGCGCGTCTATAATAATTTCGAATTCAACATTGACAACATATGTCGGTCAGAATAAAATCTTTATTCGTATCGACGTTTCGGAGAATATCATTCACTTTCATTAGGATTGATTTACAGCTATACTTTTTATACTTGTTATTGTTTATTTTAAATAAACAAATGTTGCAGTTTTCTGGATATAAGTTTCTTTATCATCGAAGAAGCTCATCTCCAGAAACCTGTGTAGCATTTGTTTAATTAATATCCAGAAGATTTAAATCGATATTATTTATTTTAGTTTCAATCCTAATTAGAGGGGGGTGAACAATATTGTGAAAACTTCAATGTAGATAAAGAGAATTTATTACATAGTAACAGAATAGGTTGTAAATATAAAGGTATATGTTTAAAGTAGATTATCCCTGTTCTGTAGAAGTTTCGATGGCCCATAGTCGTCATTCTAACTATTCACTCGATCCAAACAGGAAGAAAATGCGAAACTATAAAGTTATATAGGTGAAGAGTTAATAATATCTCAACATACCACACAACGTCATCTATCTTTGAAATTTTTGAAATTAAAAAAAAACATTATTATCGTTATTGTTTTAAAATAAAGCCTATATAAGTAAATATGTTTTATAATGGTCTTAGCCGTCTGGTT
>CP092886.1:135783284-135822384 GCA_030710605.1 Cordylochernes scorpioides | reverse complement strand
TTTAAATTAAAAATTAATTTCAATACACATTCCTTTCGATTTTAAACTTGAAACTTTCGAGTTTTCACACACAACTCTTCTCATCTGATATTTGAGATAATATTCAAACCATTGTTGTCTCGAATGGCTGATGAAAAGTTAAAAACTCGCAAACGTACAGAAGTTTAAAATTCAAAATAAAACGCATTACAACTAGTTTTTAAAATTTCATCTGAATTTCAAATAATGTGAGAATTAATTTGATTCTCATTCTATATACATTTTTGAAATTTTTGAGCCCTTTTTAAAATCAGCATTTGAAATATATATATATATTTATATTTATAAATATATTTAATTTAAAAAAGGCATATATATCGGATCCAAAAATAATATATTTACCAATATTTCAGTTGGCTGAACGCCAATCTTTTTCAAAGTATAACAATGTATTTATGTCATATTGGTGTATATATATAATATATGTATTATTGGACATGTTATATTAGTAATTTTTGGTCCAATATATATGCCTATTTAATTATAATGATATATTTATGGCTTTCTCTCTATTTAAAAAAATATATATAAGTGCAACTAATCTTAGAAATATAAACAGAGTAAATTTGAACTTACTTTTGTGGAATGGACGCAATCTGATTAAAGGACAAGTTTAAATAGCGGAGCTCCTGGCAATGCACCACCCAGCTGGGAACTCGAGTAAGCTCGTTGCTGCAAGAACACAATCCGAACTTGAAACATATCGTGACTTTGATATCTTCTCAATTTATAGCAACAAGAATAATTTCTTTCTTTAGAGATCTATAACATCATTAATAAGAAAATGAAATCTACACTGCGTGACATTGAAAATGGAACACCAAGAAATAGTGGCCATAAAGTGATGAAACTCGGCAGACACAGAGAGACAGGGACGAACAATAAGTGATCTTTATTTCTAAATGATAGTCATAATACAGAGCGAGAACGGCGTCGGCTTAGTAGCAAGTAGGACCACCGCGGACGGCGATGCACGCAGCAACACGTCTAGGTAGAGAGTCAATCAGAGTACGGATGGCGTCCTGAGGGATGGCTCTCCATTCCCTCTCAACCATTTGCCACAGTTCGTCTTCTGAACGCGGCTGTGGCAAGGCATGCAAACGGCGTCCAATGATGTCCCAGACGTGCTCGATTGGTGAGAGATCAGGAGAGTACGGTGGCCAGGGAAGCATCTGTACATCTTGCAGAGCTTGTTGGCTAATGCGAGCAGTGTGCGGTCGGGCGTTATCCTGCTGAAAAAGGGCATTGGGTACCCCCTGAAGGTAGGGGAGTGTCACCGGTCGCAGCACATCATCAACGTATCGTTGGGCCGTCATAGTGCCCTGAATACGAAGTAAAGGTGACCTGGAATCATACGCGATTGCGCCCCAAACCATGATTCCACGTTGTCGCACGGTGGGGCGTTCCACAATTGCTGCCGGATTGGACCTTTCTCCACGTCGACGCCACACGCGTACACGGCGACTATCACTGGACAAGCAGAAACGCGACTCATCTGAGAACACGACCCTGTGCCATTCCGTCATCCACGTCGATCTAGCCCGGCACCATTCCAAACGTTGGCGCCTATTCGGTGGGGTCAATGGCAGTCTTCTTAGCGGACGGCATGAGTGCAAGCCATTAGCAACAAATCGACGGGAAATGGTTCTGGTCGAGATGGAATGATCTAGGGTGTCTTGCACATGTTACAGGATGGCGGTACAGGTGGCTTGTGGGGCCGCCACTGCTTGTCGAAGGATACGCCGATCCACACGTGCTGACGTCACTCTGGTTGCACCGACATTCCTATAAATTGCCACATTTCCTTGTTCCAACCATCTTCTCCACAGTCGGTGCACAGTGGACGCACCAAGGTGTGTATCAGCTGCGATTTGACGTATGGACCAACCTGCCCTTTTCAGTCCGATCACCATGCCCCTCGTAAAAGCGTCTGTCTGCTTGAACTGCCTCCGTTTACGATGACCTGGCATTCTCTGTTATTACACGTGTCTTTTGACACAAGAACAAAATTTCCACAATGATTTTCCTTTAAGAAATAACGACACGAATACTGTCCTTTCTGCAAGTTCCTTCTTTTATATCTTACTCCATGTGCGCACGAGAGCTGCGCATTTTACATCATTTGCATAACTCGGTTAGGCGCGTCTACACTGAAATTTGCATAATTTTCTGGCCACTATTTCTTGGTGTTCCATTTTCAATGTCACGCAGTGTATATCTTATTTGTAGGTACAACATATCAAGCATATACTTACTGAGATATATCTAAATACTGAAGTAACTTCGGATATAGTTCGCTGTTGCCATTTTCCAAGGAAATTTCGAATGTTCGTAAACCTAGGTGATCACAAAATAGAGGTTATATACATAGCAATAATTGGATAGAATAATTGCACAGAAATACGTTAAATATAAAAGATAAGACTGCAATGAATTTCTTCGCTAATATATATAGCAAACCTTTTCATTCTTTTCTATTAATTCCTTCGCCATTGTTCTTGAGCACCATTGACTTCTTAACAATAGTCAACTCCATAAAAAGACATCTATGTTCGACATACTAAAACAGTATAAAATACTTTTAAAATTAAAAACTCTATAAACTCTATACGAATTCAAATAAAAGGTATTGACCAATGGAACTAAACAGAAATATTTCCAATATTACAAGTAATCTTTAGGAAGAAATATCCTTTTACCTATCTCTTCATACCGCATCTAAACTACATATTCAGAATTGTGACGGATTCTTTGAAACCATAGTTGAGGATTTTTAAGGACAACTTCATCTTCGAAATTGATTACAGCCAACCAGATCTCCAGAGATTTGTAGAAATAAATAGTTTTCCTATTTAATACATATTGGTGGAATATATAGTAATAACAATGACTAACCAGGTTCTATTTACAAGAGGTTATTTGAATGATGTATAGCGGCGCGAGGAACATGATTACACTGACCTCGAGCCGTTATCATTCAAACCTATTTCCTCCCAACCCACAGGTTAGTGGGGCGCTCTTAGAACTTTGGGCAGTAAGAGAGTGAAATAGTCTCTGTAGCTTATAGATAGTGAAGATATTAACTATAACATCATCTCTCTTTTTTAACTACCTATAGCAATGTTTTTTTAGTATCAAAATTGAATCAAGAAATACTTGTAGTTTATAACAACACACACTATAGTATTCATTTATATAACACATAATCTCTTTCTCTACAAAAAATACACTAAATAAATATTTTAAATAGCTTTTGAGTACTTTAAGCATAGTAGAATTGAATATTTTACGTTCTTCGGCTGTAAATGTGAAATTTTTCACATGAGAGAGTGACACACATTAATAATTTCAAAATGAACTTATCAATCAATCAATAGCGATTGAATATTTTCTTAAATATCCTATAGTTTGATGAGATAAAATATGGTTATTTTTAAATAATAAAAAATGAAAATATGGAAAACATATATTCATACTAATCTAAGCACACATAGTAATCAAAATTCAAAACTATTTTAAAGGCGTGAGATTCTTTTTGATATTAAACAATTTCTACTGCCCTTACTGCAATGGAAAAATTAATGAGAGGGCCTGGCTCATCAGTGGTGAACCCTCTCAGCGGTTTCGCCAGTTTAATCTACCATACCGCTGTTATATTGCATTTTTGGAACTTCCTTTTATAGTGATACTGTTGATAGACTCTTTGAATGGGTATTTTAGAAGAACTATGGACATAAGCTTCACCACTGATGAGCCAGGCCCTCTCATTAATTTTTCCATTGCAGTAAGGACAGTAGAAATTGTTTAATATCAAAAAGAATCTCACGCCTTTAAAATAGTTTCGAATTTTGATAACAGATGGCGCGCTAGTGCAACATATAGTAATACTTATCGTAGTATTAATCATACATACAAAAGTGAATTAAAAGTCTGTATGAGTACTGGGGAATTAAATAAAATGTCTATTTATAGCAGTATTGAAACCCTAAATCCCATTCCTCGCGACCTAAAAACGAAAAATGTGATGAGCATGTTGAATGAAGATGGAGCTCCGCACATTATTCAGGCTGAGTTAGGAGACTTCCTCATGGAAAACTCCCCTTGAGATTAATGGAGCCGTACAATGGCAGGCGGGACTTGGGTGCTGCTGCTCTTTCCTCACCATCATTTTTTAAATCATTTTCATTCAATTCAAAATATAAACTTTTATTTCAATTTAAAGCGCTGTGTCCCCCCTAGGGACACTTGGGCCGACATATATGTATTTTCCTACAGTTCTCTATTACATATTTACAATAATTAAACTCTAATCTATATATTTTAGTGCTCTATAGATAAGATGATTTAATAGAATCGTAGTTTCAATTCATTTATTTATTGCTATGTGAAGTTTTGCTAACAGCATTGTTCAGATAAAAGTACTGAATATTAACAACATTCAGCTGCTATGTGAAGTTGACCAAATATATCAGTTATATACATATTGTTTCTTTATCGTCAATATTATGAACAAAATTTATAAATAAATATTATATGCTCAATTTATATATGAACTATTTCCCTTTTTTTGTATATTTTGAAAATTAAAAGAGTTATTTTTTTAAAATTTCTATTAATTATTGTTGATGTTGTGTGTAGTAAAAAATGTATTATCATATTAAAATCATCATTTTATCTTTATCCCATTCGCCTCTTTAATATAAATAAAATGTGATTATATTCAAATACGTAGAATGGGCTTGTTATCTATAAGTTTTTTTTCTTTGATATACTTTATAGAATCAAGAGAAATCAAATAAGATTTAGCACAACTTTCAATAGATGATAAAATAGTTATAAAGCACATGCCCAGATATAATCGACTAGTTTTAAAGACAAAAAGGGGTTCAATATTCGCTAATACAAATGAAAATTTTCAAAACCTTTCCCCTCTGAAGTGTTCAAACATTTTTTCCGCTCAAACATTTATAATGTTCAATTCATAACAGACCATGAGAATTATGATAAAACTTTTGGCAACATTCAAAACGGCAGAAATTCCATTCTTTTTCTGCGATAAATAAAAGCAAGATTCAAAAGGCACCTGTTGTTCGAGTGCCCAATTTTTCAGGAATTAAAAAATACGGGAATTTAATCATATTTAAAGTTTGCATAAATTGGAATATAGTAAGGGGAACAATATATATATATATATATATTTTATATATATAGTTGACTCTTTGTTTGGCGAAATTAAGCCGTTTAAACTTTGATTTTTAAGAAAATATTTCATTTGTATATATACGTGCACTGAATAATTCTATATTGACGCAAATAGTCCTATTAGCGATATCAAGATGCTTTCATTATATAAATTCCCGGAATGATTTAATTTTTTAAAATCTGACCGTGGGCCAAAATAACGGAGCATGTTTTATAATTTGTAAACAATAAACCTTAAAAACCAGAAGTATTATTTTTTATTGAAAGATTCTTTCGTTCTTATAATACGTATATTATATTTTTGTTTGCTATCAGCGGGATATCGGCGTTTTTTATGCCTGAATTTTTTTAACAACGATTATGCATTTGTTTCTGTGTAAAAAATGAAATTCCAGTTGCAGAAACGTTGTTAATCCCTCAAGACATTCGGTGAGACATGCCTAAAGATAACTGCAATTTATGAATGGTATAGCCGCTGTTGTAAAAGTGGACAAGAGAGAGAGAGAAGCTAAATCCAAGATGATACAAGAGTCGGAATACCTATAAAGACGAAAAACAAAAAAAAACATTAAATGGGAGAATAATATTTCTAGGAATAATAATTGTAATACCACATAATATTCGGGAATAACGGCTCTTTCACTGGGATTAGTTCATTCTATTATTACAACAATCTGCAATTGAAAATGAAATTCGGCTCTTTTTGGGTTCCCAAACAACGCCTTGTTCCCATAGTCTCTTTTAATGTTTGGGCTAAGAATAAAATTTCTATACTGCCTTTAGTTCCGGTACAAACAGGATCTTGCTCCCAATGAATTTTTCCTAAACAGTAAAATTAAATCATCTCTAAAAGAGCACAGTGATTCGAGTCACGATAAGTCATAATAGAAAAATCTCTAAAGTTCTTCACAGGCTTGAAAAAAGACGATTATAAAAAATTCTACTAATATTGGGAAGCGAGAATGTATAGGTTTTTATCAGCAAAATCTCCATAATCCATTTTAATGTCTCAAGATTTCTATTCTCAGAGTATTCCTACTTTACTAAGAGCAGCGTTCCAAATTATTGAAAGCTTATGAGAACCCCGAGTTAGAAATTTTGAAACACTCATTATTATATTTTCTTGACGAAAAATATTTTAGAAATTAAAGTAACATTATGTGTGCACGAGAAAACTAATATAAAAATCAAACTCTTTTCAATAAAATAATCATTTGTATCAATATTGAAGTGTAATATCAGGCTTCTGGAGATTTGTGAATCAAAATGTTTTTTAAAAAACTTATACCCGGAAGCCTGATATTTTCATTGTACCAAACTATTTTCATTTATAGAGTTCTTTTAAAACATTTAATTGAAACTGACAACATAATAAACTGAAAAATCTCATATGACAAAATTTTCCTAAGGATAAGGAATCCGACACATGGTTAGAACGAAGTGACGTAGAGAGGATCTCACCGTTGTAATCCAATGCTAGAACCTGGAGCGAGGGGGAGATCTGCACGCGGTGAAGCGAGTTGTGACTGCATTTGAGTTCCCGGAGGTTGGGCAGGGAGCGGACGTCGAGCTCCGAGATGTTGTTGAAGCTCAGGTCCAGAAACTCGAGGTTCTATGACATCCCCAATGTGACACCAAGACTATTTCATGGTTTCGGAAATTTAAAATGATGCAAAAAAAGAGTTAACACATCAAGTAAAAGAATTACTGTCAAGTTAGGGGCAAAATTATTCGTTAAATAAATCTCAAATTATAAAAAAATATCGTTTCAATTCAAACATGTTTTCTTCGTGATGCTTTTTTTATAATCATTCGAATATTTAATATTCGCGATCTCTCTCTCTGAACATATTATATAATTTTAATTATTTAAACTGATATTTATTCGTAAAATATAACCATCTAAGAACTTTAAAGCAAGCACGTTTATCTTTGAACATTCACACATCATTTCATTTATATTTTTTCTTATAAAAACAATATTCTAATAAAATTATCTTTTACCGTGTAAATTTCTATAGATAACATTTTTACATCTAAAGATGTTAAATTATCGGCCGAACTTATTATGTTTGTCATTTCTTCCCATTCAAATCAGTTATTCAAGAAAGAAAGAAAGAGGCATCGTATAATTTCCGATTGAACTTAATCTCTTTCAAAAACATCGCAATGAAAATATTTGCCCCTATTTAGATATCCGAGTGTCTGAACCACCATTTTCCTAATAAATAGAGTTATCTGTAGTTTCGTGGTATTTTACTTTTTTTTTTAATATAGAAATCCACTTTTCTTCCATGCATGTTTTTATTAATATCCTTAAGAGTAAATGTTTTGCTGTTATTGTATATCCTTAAGGGAAAGCAAAGTTAATCAAATATATTCTAGGTTATAAAATTTGATTTCTCCACAAGGTTTTTCTTTAGTAATCATGGTACTTGTATTGTTTATCAGATCGACATGGGGCAACATGCAATCACATTTTCAAACACATTTTGAACTATTTAACATTTTGAGTAAGTCCAAATGTTTCTTACTTCAAGCGACTGGAAGTCCAGCGATCCCTGCAGGTAGTTAGATCGGAGGTCAAGGTGGCGCAGGCGGGTACTCCACTCGCCCCTAAGCGACTCGATCCAGTTGCCGGCCAGAACGAGGCGCTCGAGGCTGGCGGGGGCGGCCCAGCCGGCTAGCGAGCCGAGGGCGTTGTATGCAGCGTGCAGGGACACCAGCCCATCGGGCAGCCCGGCTGGCAGGGCCGCCAGGCCGTTAAAGTCCAGTCGGAGGTGTTTGAGTCTGCAATGCCAATATTATCGTTTTTGTTATCGCCATTTCATACATATACAGAGATACTATAGAATTGAACTATAGTTTTTCTTGATTTATTTATTACACACATTCTTTAAAAATATTGTCGCAGAGATAAATAGTCAGGAGCAAGATTTAAATTATACAAAGCAATAACGCGCCATCAATACATATAAAATAAAAGGATTTAAAGCGCGAATGTTTCTTTTATACATAATACGAACTTCTACTGTCCTTACTGCGATGAAAAAATATATTGGGAGGGCTTGGCCAAGCCCTCCAATTATATTTTTTCATCGCAGTAAGGACAGTAGAAGTTCGTATTATGTATAAAAGAAACATTCGCGCTTTAAATCCTTTTATTTTACAAGATTTAAATGATTAATTTATTTTTAAAAAGAGGAGGTAAATATATGGAGAATGTTTAGCATATTATAAACCAAGAGATAGGCTGCTCACTAAGGCGGATGTTCTTCCTTCAGACTCGCGCACAACACTCTTCGAACGTCCTGCGCGCCGTCACCACCGCCGCGCAAATCCCACCGTGGCGATGAATGATAGAGGCGTTTCAAAGTGGAGCTCGTTGGCTAGGTGTTGTGTAGTGTCTACACAGTATTTAGTCAGCGAGCTCCATTTCTATCATTCATCGCCACGGGGAGATCTGCGCGGTGGTCCACGGAAGCGCGCGAAAGCGTTCGAAGGACAAAGTTCGAGACTTAAGGAAGAACATCCGCCTTGGCGATCAGGCTGTTTACAAACCCTTTGTTTATATTCTCTTTTTTTAATCTCTATATATTTAGCTTCTCGTTATAATTAATTAATAATTTAAATCTTTCTCTCTGCCTATTTATCTCTGCGAAATATTTTGGTGGAGATTCAGGGTAGATTTTGTGTAGAGCTACTTGACAGTATCTGTTAATGTACATCTCAACACACACACAACATATATAACATAATTTCCACAATATTTAACCTATCGGGATGAAATTTTACGACACAGAAATAGGTTTGGAAGGAGTCGGCTATAATTTAGACCTCGGAATTTCTCAATTTTTCCGATAAGAAACTAATTTGTATATTAGGCTTATTCAGCCTACATTTCCACAATATTCGACTTACATGGATGAAACTTTTAGTTATCTGGCCAGAGTAACTACCATAGCTTAGACGCCATATTATACAAATTATCACGATTACATGCTAATTT
Organism: Cordylochernes scorpioides; assembly: GCA_030710605.1. Lineage (NCBI taxonomy): Eukaryota > Metazoa > Arthropoda > Arachnida > Pseudoscorpiones > Chernetidae > Cordylochernes > Cordylochernes scorpioides. Next base: position 135,813,134 of record CP092886.1, on the reverse strand, counting down.
ACATATTCCGTTTATTCCGTATACGTTTCAACGATATTTGACCTATAGAGAAAACTTTTACACCTCTTAGTGATAGTTTGACCGGAGTAATTATCATAGTTTCGACTCGGTGATATGCAAATTGGCCCGAAAACAGGCTGAACCGTATATTCTGCTTTTTTTAAATTCGCATTCGTTCTCACAAAATATTCTACGTCTCGGAATGCAGCTGTTATTGTATATAGAGTAAGTCTTGAAGAAGCGAGTGTCTTGACTTTTACCCTGGAATATGCTAATTAGTCTGATAACAATATTATTAAAATATTCTGAGGTCAAAAGAGGTTAACCATAAAAATATATTAATGAATCTCTATCTTCATTATAATTTCATAAAATTATAAAATAATAAATAAAAATAATTAGCATGTGTTGACCGTAGGTCGGGGGATTATACATGTCTTGCCTGGTTGTTCGTTTGAGAAGGAAGAAAGAGATACTGAGCATAGATTTTTTATCAATAGAGATCTGTGCGTAGAATTTAGAACAGAATTATTTATTTTGGAGATAATAATAAGATCCTTTGTGTGTAAAATATTAGAAGGCAGAAATACAACGGTATTTATATAGAATCAATATTATTATTTTTTTTTTTGGTAAATCTGATTTGGTAAGAATTTTCCTTTTGATACATTTGCTCAGCAATCATTATATTTACTAAAGCAAGCGAAACCCCACAGCGATATTTAACCACGACTTCTGTGCCGACACACACACTGCTCACAGATAATACATTTTTATTAAAACAATATTGGATAGACAAACATTCTCTCAGACAGAACCCGGATCATTTGTCTAGTATAAAATACCTTTATTGTTTATATCAAATTGAAAAATATATTATTAATTTATATATATGTTATATAAAAATATTTTATTTAAAATTATATTTCATAGATTCAAATATTCTGTTTAAATCTACAACCAGATGTCGGGACTTTCCCTATATAAAACCGATTGTTATTGTTTCCCGATGGCCGGCTCAAATCTTTTGTACATTATGTAATTAAGTTTTTCATTTTTTAGATTCTTACGCCTTAAGCCAGGCAGTACTTTTATTAAATTATGTTTTTTATATATGCCCATAAGATCAATTAAAGCAATTACTGATCAAGACCATTTTTATTATCATACTTTCAAGATTTTAACCACGACTGCGATACCATAGCATAAATCCTCAAGATGATCAAAAATCAACAGAAATCTCATTTTTATTTATAATATATAATTGATTTTCCTGAAATTTATAAAGAATTCATATCTTAATTATTTGAAAATAACTATGTATATACTTTATATTTATTGATTATTTTATTTTGAAAATGTGTTTACCATTAATACATAATTTATATATATACACACAATTGTTTACAATTACTCTGTTGTAAATCTATATATGTAGATAAAACAACAATAATTATGTATAATATTATATTTATATTAGCTGTATATATACTGAAAATGTAATATCCAACTCTAATATTCCATTGGTCTTGTAGAACGAGAGTGATACACGCGTTCTCACGTGTTTTAGTGAGAAACACAAACATCCTCGATAAAGAGAGGCGAGTTGCCCCTCGAAATATCAGAATAATAAAAATATTTATAAATCCAATAACTGCATATTTTCTAAATATATATATAAATATTATAAAGAAAATAAAGTCTCCAGAACTAAGTTTCTTGTTCAAATTTTATTCTCTAGCTTTCGGACCTGTCAGTCCTTCCACAGGAGTATCACGATAACAAATTGATGGTATATATACTATTTTTATACTAGGTATAACAATAGTATATATACCATCAATTTGTTATCGTGATACTCCTGTGGAAGGACTGACAGGTCCGAAAGCTAGAGAATAAAATTTGAACAAGAAACTTAGCCCTGGAGACTTTATTTTCTTTATAATATATAAATATGATTTTATATATAATTTTTAAATATATATTAGTTTCAAACTAACTATTTTTGAGTGAATATATAAATATTCGATTTTTAAAAATATTATATACATTGTCGAAATATTTCTTAAATGGGGGAAGAGGTTGAAATTGGTCTAAATTGTTTTAATTGAATGAATGCTCGAAAAATTATGCGGCAGTTTACATTCACCCAATATATGTGCACATTTGTCTAGTCGCATGGTTGAACCATGTGAAATCGCGGTTCATACATGCAACCACAGTTTACGGTCGGTTATAAAACAATGTTTAATATATTATATAATTTTATAATTATTCTCTTACAGAGAGTTTTACTAATATAGTTTTAAAATGTACGATCAAAATTACATATTTCCATTTTATTTATAAGAAAGTTTTCTTTAAAACGATAATAATTATGAAAAAATAGTACAAATGTGATATTGTACTGAGATAAGTGGATAAACTATGTAAAAGGTATCTCCTCAGGCAACTTTCAGTTACACGATAAGGAGATGCCTTTTTTCATAATGATAATGATTGTGTGACTTATACAGCACACAAGTTATTCACTTGCTCTATAAAGTTTATCAATCTTACATACAGGGAAGCATATTACTTGATGAGGTTATGGTTTGCTGAGAAACCAATATTCATATTGTCATACTTCGAGGTGAAGTTGCTTGTCAGTGACGTGAATGCTGAGAAAGTGGACGTCAATGGGGGAAGATTCTTAAGCCTAATCAGACCCACTAGAAAGTCCCTCTTCTCGAATCGTCGTTATAATCACTCTCGAATGCTGAACCCAATTCCCATTGTGAACGCTTGAATTAAAATGGCGTATTGTGTCTTCTTTCTTTGGAATAATTAGGTAGAGATCTGACGACCTTCTGATGCATTTTTTTTTTATCATTGCTAGGTACCAATGGAGAAAGGCCTTTTGTCATTTCTCAGATCGCATAGATAAACAATTAGGCCTGTTGGGTGCATTTTTAATTCTCTAGAACATTCTTAAAGCTAAATTTAGCTCAATTAATATTTCATATTCGGGTTATATTTTATCTTATAAATATTTTAAAAATATGCCAAATATATATATTTTGAAATAATAAACTTATTTTTGCCACTCAATACCTATATTCGTTTAATAAGATTTCTGAAAATAAAGGTATAGCTGGTATAGAGTGTAAAATATTGAAATTTACTTATAGCCACATATATATATAACGCGAATTATGCATCTTATAAAACAATTGATATAAACAAATTATTGAATATATTAATATTTAAATGTTACGGCGCTTTTTTCTAAGGGATTTTGATTATTATAATCAAAACATTTGGTGATGGAAATGAGTTTGGAGTATAATGGGTTAATTGAATAGAAACTTTGCGGTCCATTAGGACCAATGTCTGTCTGACAGAGAAGTCTAACATAACCGGAGAGAATTTGAAATTTATTTTATTTGGAGTATAAACAAGAGACGTGTGCGCGATTGCAATAAATTATTTAACTTTTTTAAATTTCGGCAAACTTTCGAATGGTTGAATCTTCTACAGGACAAAGACGCTTAGAAATAAACTCATGCAAGCATCACTTTGGCCAGGAGTTGAATAGATACTCAAATGATATCCAGAAATAAGTAAACGAACCTTATTACATTTACGTCTTTTTTTTTCTACTCCAAATAAATATTCTGCCATTACACTATGTAGACTCACGGAAAAAAAACTTGAGGAAGTGGAGAGTCTGTTTTTTTTTTTTTTAAGGAGACAGAGGCAATTTTTTTCACACTTGGTGATCTCGTGTGTCTTCAATAAAAGGCACTATGTATCAAATATCCTTCAGAGTTATTATCTGAATTCCGATATACAGATGGTACAACTTTCTTAAGTTTTGTCAGTGAGTGTATATATTGTAAGATGAATACAAATTCTTAATTTCGGTAAATAGGATTGTTTTCTAGCACCATGTAGGTACAAAGTATAACTACTAACCATTGTGTTGCTATTGCGTAAAGTTACTAAAATAACCTGCTGTAACAAGCAGAAGCACCCATTATATTTTTTAAATGGCTCGTGTAACAATAGGTTTTTATCTCAACACGATGTGGTTACAAAGATTTTTTGTACCTACAGAGCTTCATTTTATAAAAGTTACTCTCAACACATTCACAAGATAACAGAAAAATCAAAAATGTTTTTCAAACGTGATGTTTTGGTAACAGCATTATTACTATCTCCAGACTGAAGTAATGGATAGAGAGAAGGCTCTAGTCTCTCTAAAGTTATTTCCTCAGGTATAGATTACATATTTGGATTTGGTCTTGTTACCTTGTGATTCTTATAGATAATCAAAATCTTACCCTTTCATTAGAGAGAGAGAGAGAGAGTGTTACTATATACAAAAATTGCATACCTCAAAAGATATTCCATACCTATTTTTATTCTGAAAATTCTCAATATATTGAAACCTGCTTTAAACTAAATTATGTTATAAGCGGTTAAAGCTACGTGATCCCAATGTTACCTAGTGTTTTTACTTGTCAGTGACATCCAGTGGTATTTATCTAATTTGCCTGAGTGGCCGCTCATGACGGGTCACCCTATGTACATATGTAAAACATAATGGCCTGTAGAATTTTTCATGCGAAATATGTCGGAATATATATAAATATAAACTAATTGTTGATTTTTATTTATTGTAGAATATTAAATATCCTTTTTTGATGAATTAAGAAAAGGCAAACACCTACACGTTTTAGGCTATTGGCCTTCTTCAGCGTGGTTCAGGTTGTAACTCAACGGCAAAAAGTCTGGTCCTAGAAGTTTCAAGAAAATTCAAGGAATGGAAATTTGACTTCACAATTGCGTGAGAACGCAAAACTATATTTAAAAAAACATTTACACTACATTTAAAAGTATTTTTTAATATTTTAGTTATATAATCTTACTCTTTTTGAGTAGTTTTACGGCGTGTGCGTTAAGTACTCATAAAACGATGTGGTATATCGTATGTTTCAAGTACAAAGTAGCTGGAGAGAAACTTGAGAAGGACGGCAGCAGTAGCCGCACGCGATGATCTAACCTCGATCTGCCAAGATCCATATGTCCTGCCAAGAGGAAACCTTCAGAAAAAAAGAAGCTCTTAATGGCAATTGATGTCACGCCTGCCCCGGAAAGATCCGGTTTGAGGCCGGGGATGGACGGCGGCTCCTCGCCAGGACTACCGGTCGTCTTCTTTCTTTTAACGGACTCAAGGTATTGCCAGCTATAATGACCCGTTCTTTTAACGAAGTCCAAGTTTATTGCCGGCTATAATTATCCTTTCTTTAAACGTCCAAGTGTATTTCCAGCTAGAATAATTACTTCTTTCAACGAACCCAAAGTATTGTGAGCTAGAATGATTCTTTCTTTGTAATCAAGGCTGATTCGTACTTTTTCTTTAGTGCTAAGCCAGTCCGGTTGACAATATTTAATGCTGTGAAACCTTCGGTCCTCTCCACCGCTGTCTATAACCGAAATTATAGGAGAATACCAATATGATTTCTTATATAGCTGTCCATGTTCCACACGCCGTAGGCTTATCTTTTGACAAACCAATATTAATCTACATGTCGTGTATTTTTGTATGAGTAAAATTATTTTCTAAAATCAAACCTATTTCCATAATGCTTGTGTGTGTACATTTGAAAATCTCCCCATCTTAAAAAGCTGAATGCAAACTTTATCCAATCAGGAAATTTTACCTTCTCTTGAAGGATTTAAATCAAATAGAAAAATTATGCGAAATTCTCTTATTATTATATACAATTGAAGCTCTCGTGAGAGACTGACTAAAATACGCAGTTACTCCCGATCTCTCCTGAAGGGGTCTTTCACTGGAGGTTCGATTAAATTAACCTATGTGTCACCTGATAAAGTGTTCGATTATGGGGATAGTTTCTCGTTATAATAATGGATCATCAGGGGTTCTACCGTTTTGTTATACGTATGTCTTTACAACAATACTTCTGCATGAATAAATATCTCTCTCCTCTGTGTGTGTTCTATATCTTCAAAAATTATTTAAAATTACACACAAAGAAAAATAATCGACTTGATATTTTCCTAATGCAACACAATAAAGGAAATTCCGAATTTTTTCAATAAGACAAAACAGATATATTTTTAAATAGCAGACCTGCAATCTTTGTGAATTTCCTGTTAGGACTTCATTTGATGAATTTTTTAGAGATTCTCATAATTATATTCGAATGAAATCATGGTCTATCACATATTCCAAGTAGAGAAACATTAAACACAAACCCTGCAGAATGCCGCAAATATGCAAATAAGTTTAGCATAAAATGTAAATAAACAGGAAATACAATCTCTAAATCAAAATTCATCTATATTATAATTATATAGTTCTTCTATACCTAAAATCCACACTCTGGGGCAAAGTACAAATAGTGATCTAATGCCCAATGTAATGGGTCAATAAATGTGACTTCTATATCGGATTCCAAAAATATGCAAACACACACTACACAAAACTTTACTAAAATAAATTAGGAATTGTATAAATTCTAAAATTTTTTCAAAGATGATTTTTAGAACCTTAAAATATATTTTTAAAATAAAAAAATCTATCTAAATGACACGCACAAAAAATCACATTTGATTTTTGTTCAACTTTTTCTTCAAATATATAATTAGATTGTTAAATTTCTGTATGACAAACTTGCTAAATTCTCGAAACTAAGGTTGTCTCTCTAAATTCTTATGAAATGTCTTTTTTCAAATCAATGCGGTAGTATTATATCAAAACACTACTTTTATAATCGAATTTTCCTGTAATAAATGTATTTAATAAAAATGCATAAATATTCACTACAAAAATTGAATAAATATATATATTTAAGCTTGCGATATACCCTAAGGCGAGCAATTATGTAAAGCTAACTCCGGGAAGTGGCGATGTAGCAGCCGGCCGGCGCGTGGCCTCGGACAATGTGGATTGTTGTCGGTGAAGCAGATCCTCGGATTGTCATCCTTTGACGGATCGGTTGTTGAAACGGTTATTGTCCAGGAACGTTCCCGGGAGCCGTGTAACGGCGGTCGCACACAGCCGGTTTATATAATCAATGGCCGTCGAAATAAAAGTTCTAAGTATCGATTTCCCTCTCTATATATTGTGTAATTGAGTTTAAAATCACTATAATAAACAATCTAATCGGTTTATATAGTTGGCTATCGTTTTATTTCTCTCGCTGATTTAGAGAATGCTGACATACGTTGGTTCAATAATAAATAAATTGAAAATGGTTAATATGACAATATATAATCTCTCTTTCTACAATAAATAATAAGTTTCTATGAAAAATAGAGACTTCGGCCAATTAGAGTTTTTTATTTTCTCGACGTTTCGACAAAAATCTTTTGTATACGTCAAGAGAAGTAAATAAAAATAAAGCATTTGGCAAGGCGTTAAAAATTTGGAAACGTTGAGAAAATAAAATAACTCTAACTGGCCGAAGTGTCTATTTTTCATAGAAATATGAATGCCGGCCAGGCAACCTCTATCTTTACGATAAATAATAAGTTATTACACAGCCGAAATAACTATTCACAACAATAAGCATATATATGCTTGCACCACGCTGATGAGGGTCAACAGCCCGAAACGCGTCCGTGGTTAGCTTTTCTTGATTAATCAAGAATGGGTATTTGGCCAATTCTGGAATAATTAAAAATCAACGAGAATAGTTGATATTTATTCCGATAGATGGCGCAAGCCATCAGCAACTTTCAGTTGCACGATAATAAGCATATATATCCAGCAGTAGTGATGTCAATTCGATTCAGTGAGATTAATTTACTTCTCTACAATAAAACAATCCCTTGTTTCAATATCAAAGTGAAAATATCAGGATTTTCCGGGGATAAGTTTATTTTATAAAAGAAAGGTATCCCTAGAATCCTGATATTTTCACTTTGATATGTTTTGAAAATAGAGCAATCCATAAATAAATCTTTAAATAAAAAGGTATATATTGGATCAAAATGCCATTTATTTTAACAACATTTCAGTTGGCTGAAACCTTTATCAAGGTATTATGACATTTTTTATTCTTGTTTTAATTTAAAAATGTTATAATACCTTGATAAAGGTTGGTGTTCAGCTAACTAATATATTGGTAAAATAAATTATATTTTGATCTAATATATGCCTTTTTAAAAATTAATTTATGTGTAATATAAAAAATCATTAAGGTAATCGTATACTGATAATATAATTCCGAATTGCACCAATAGCGCTGCAGTGCTCCAGACCAAAATTCTAAATTTGAAGTACTGAAGTACTAAGTACTTGCATTAGAAGTATTGTGTATGCCTCATATACCTTTGTAAAAATATACACGAAATCCGTGATAGAATGTCTAATGTCATACATTAAAGAACCATTTAAACGTTTCCTATATAAAGTATAGAATGTTGAGGTGAGAACAAAGCGTATATTTACGTGAGCTTGTGCTGCAATAACGCTAATGCTCCAATGGCCCCCGATTCTTGCAAAAGTCCAACCCCAACAGCGAGTGCAAGTAACCAAACGGGGCTCTGGCACATTTGTAAGTGAAAAGTCGAACTGCTTTTCACATGTGTAGACATGTGGTGCACTTACAGTAAAAGCAGTCGCCAACTTCTACCCACCATGATTATCATGGCCTGTACCACGTGTACTAGGGATAAGCAAAAAAAAAAGGAAATTCAAAAAGAAGTTAAATGATGATAAAGGCATACCTGATCATCAACGTATGTAAATATTATTGTCTTATATATATAACGATAAAAATATAATGCATATTCAAGAAAATAAAAAGGAAATATAGGGTCAAATGTTAATAAGTTATTTTCATTAGGGTTTGCCTTTCAAAAATGATAGTATTTTTTGTTATCTCTTGAATAAATTCTCAACCGAATTTTAAAACATATTGATATAACTTTAAATATATATTCCAAAATATGCACTACTCTCTTTAAAATACAATAAAAGAATGCATTTGGTTCATCGCCTCAGTACAGATCGTAAAATGCATTTTTTAAATGTATTTTTAAAGGGAGAGGTGTCTCTTTTGGTACATGAATACCATCCCCCCGCAACTTCATATATTACACATGTATTTATAATTCACAAATATCCTCAACCCTTCCAACAGCAAATGATCACTCTAACAGACTGAAAATCAAATTTAATCAAGATAGGCAAAATAACATCAAACGCCGCTGGTTCGATGGAAAAACTCCACTCCTGAAAACCAACTCACAACTTAACAGATCAGACTTCACCATGCTTTCCCGTCTTAGAACAGGTCATCTACGTCTAATGATTTCCACAAGTGGATCCAAGACCTTTCCGATTTGTACCAAATGTCAGGATTTTCCAGCGAGCCCAGAACACATCAGACATCTACACCGACCCAGCTGTGGTCATCGAGGCGATAAAGAGGCATGGCCTTCAGGATCTGGTCTAGACTTGAAGTCCAAACCTGGGACAAGAAAAAAAAACAAATATTTAGAAACTTTCAAAGAATTGAATTTTGCTTTATTTATTCAATATTCATAATCAATATATTTCCTACTATACATTCACTTTCTAACCTGACATCCTATTCCCACATTGCATCAGCAGACCTTTTATTAGAACTTTATCTTATGGTTGCTTTAAGTATGTATATGTTCATACTATCTTTGTTTACCAGCCTATTTTACACTCAGTTTTGTTCCATAGCTCTTTGCACTTTTTATAATTACAGGCTGTAAAAAAGGCGTGCAAAGGGGCCAAAATAACCCATTTAAATTCCACAATTGCTGTATTTTATTCAAATAAATCTCATAAATTATGATAAAATCAAATTAAAATAAAGATACTTTGGCCTGTAAATATTTTTATTACCTCGACGTTTCGACAAAAAGCTTTTGTCCTCGTCAGGAGCAAATAGGTAATAAAAATATTTACTGGCAGAAGTACCTTTATTTTCAAGAAATATGAATGCCAGCCAGGCAGCCTCTATCTTTACGAAAACCAAATCAATTCTTAATAATTTGTTATTATTATATCGTCAACTTTTCTCCTTCACTCCTTTTCTGTCTATAATAAAAGAAGATTATAAAAAAGTATGGAAGAGAATAAAAAGAATTCCACTTTCATTAATCTTCCTAATTTCTAAAAGGTGTTTTTTAAAAAGAAGCTAACTAAATAAAGGTATTGAAAATCATTGATTTTAGTAATAAAATGAACTGGTAGATTTATCAATGTACTATTCAACTGATTTTAACGTATTTCAAGAAAGAAGGAAGTAAATACATCTATAACGTTTTTGTAACTAAATATAAAATATGTATGTTCAAATCTAAATTAAGGGATTAGCCTATTAATTAAAAATAAAATATGTATATAATTACACTTAAGATCATATAACTGTGTGGTAGGGATATTAATATTTTCATTATTCACACATAGTGTACAAGCTTTATCATTATAGAGATAATATAACGAATATATAAAGAATGACTTTGAAAGGTTTCTTTGATTACACCGAAAAAAAAAACATTGCAAACTATAAAAAAATAAGTGTTTTGTTTTCTTTTATAAATTAGAGTAGTTCTACTCGTACCAAATATCTATTTGCTTGCGCTCATTTAATATGGTTTGAAATTTACATGTTTTCCATAACTGTCTAAAGTGACTTAGCCTTTTATGAAACTCTGGAATTTCCTAAGAGTAAAGAAAGGTTCTTTTATAGGTCGAGTTATTTGAGTTCTTTAGGGAGGAAAAGACTGTTGTCAGGGCTAACATGGCCCTCCCAAGACAGCTAGCTATTGTACTATGACAAAGGTAGCTCACAAACAAACGTCCTATGTCGTATTTATCTATCCTGAAAAGAGGTTCCCATGCTCTTTGTTGGGCCTTAGGTCAAACATGGGTTGTAAGAGCTTTTGGCATTATTTACGAATTTCACAGAAAGTACGAGTGGGTCAACATGCTGAAGATTTAACGAGCGCCATTACGTCCACCGCCAGACCTCCGTTTTATTGCCTCCAGGATGCCCATAACTAAGGCTCATCTTGTCAGGTTTTTTGGATAAATGCTTTTCTTGGTTCCTCTCTCACATTTTAAAAAGTAAATTATTCCTTGGACGTTTATGTAATGGCCAACTCCGGCTTAAAACGCCGTTAAGAATAAAGAAGCGGTGCCTTTTGAAATGACTAGTTGCTTATCATTCTTGTTTTTTACTTATTTCAAGTACTCATTGTACATACCAAGGTAATCATGCTGGGCTGGGGCCTGAGAATGTGCCCTTACTGTAATTACACCACATGTCTACATATTTAGAAAGCACCTTGCACTTACAAGATGCCCTGTTTGAAAACTTGCACTCTCACTGGTGGGTTAAATTAGTTAAAGAATCGGTTGCAAGTTAATATGTTTGTTGTTGTTTGGAAAAGTGTACAATGTAGGATAGTGATTATTCTTAGTGATTCTTTCATACGAGTTTTTAAAAATACTTAAAACTAGCAATTATGCTTGTGAAAACTGTTAATAATATTTGAATAATAAATGACACGCACATATATTGTATCTTGATCAGATAAACAGAAGCCTATATTAATGCATTTTTTTCTTATACGTGGATCAATCTCGAAGTCTACCAAGAAATGAGTAAAAAGTAAAAGCTATTTACATTTGATTATCATACTGAAGATGTTATATAAACAAAAAAGTCTATAATTAAGGCAATTAGTCTCGCACATGGATTGGCATGAAAGTCAAAAGGAAAAGATAAAAATAAAAGAAAAAAACGCGGGTATTTCCAAATGATATATGCATACATAAGCCTTTATTAATTTCTTTTGTCTCATGCAAAAATTATTCAATCGAAGAACAAGTTAGAAAGAAGTTAAAATTTACTAATAAAATGTATATTGAATACATATATTACACACACACACACAACATATATATTCGGAATGTGTTCATGCATATCTAAGGTCTGTTATTAAACAGCACCGTTTGCGGTTATACTGATTTGAGAAAATAAAAGTTAGTAGCAAGGGAAAATAGTTGGGAAATTTGAACGGGATCTATATATTGCATTCATAAAAATCTCAATAAAAAAGCAAACAAAAGATATTCAATGAACGGATAAATGTTAAAATCATGGTAGACCGTTTTCCATTAGATACGACTCTGTAAAAACCGAAAATCTCTTTGCACCAGTTTTACATGAGATAGGTTCGCTTGTCAATATCGTAAGAAGTCAGACAACAGTCGCTGAGGATATTCCAAGAAACCTTTCCCGTTCTTCTCTAAAACATTGGCAATGGAAGAGATAACGGCACGCAGCTCAGTTATGGTGTTTTGTCTACACACGATAACATGAACGGTCCCACTCTCTGATAGGCCTGGTATGATTTTCTTATAAAAACGACGAAGTGATCCATGTTGCGCCATAAAACGCCTTACCGACCTGGGAAAGTCACTTAACAAACATTCTTCTAATTAATGTGTCGCATGGAAAGGTTATTAATGAGGATACAATTTGGAATTAATTATTATTTCCTGGTCAATTTTTGGCGATTGATTTATTTCTGCTTTTAATTACTAAGAGGATTTCTCTTTGGAGAGAATACATTTATCGACATTTAGTCGCCTACAAATTAGAAATCAACTGTTATATAAGGATATCAGGCTCTGTCCCTCATCAGTACAGATTCCATGATATCCTACGATGAAATATATAAATTTCAACTTGCCAAATGGCATTGCTGTAACAACAGTAGAAGAGTATTGTGCCCGAAAGTTTGCGATTTATACGCCAATAGAAAACCCATTTCGCCTAAATACCTACTGTCTTTCTTTAAGAAATATCGAGTGCTTATTCCTCGCACAAAACCATATATACTAAAAGGAGCAGCTCCTTTTTTGAAACCGCGCTCTGACAATCCATTTTTTCGATCTTATCTGCGCAAAGAGCATCGACCCCGATTGGTTAATATACTCCAACACCAGCATTTATAAATTTGACAGAAGGACGAACTGTATATGATGGTGTCCGGCTATGGCCCTCATAGCACATCATATAGTTTCAATTTTTTTTTTGAAGAGACAAGTACCCTTTTGGCACATGATCATAACTCTTCTCCAAAATTTTACATTTTAAATATATATAAGCTATTTTGAAATTTAACATTGAGTATTTTATAGAGAGAATTTACAAAGTCATTTAAATATATTGATACCTTTATTTATGACCATTTTAGACCGATTTATATTATTATTTCTATTTAAATTATAACTGAAAATAAATAGTAAAGGGAGTTATGAGAGACTCGTTTTCCATAACATAAAAAAGAGGTAAATTTCATAGTAACGTTTAAAACCATATAAGCACGCACAAAATGAAGACTAGGCAAACGTTACAAGACTTAAAAAGAAGACGGGGGCAGAGGTGGCGCTGAGTAATTCGCTTTTTTTCAAGCAAGATGTCTGCAGGCTTCCGACTTCTTTTCTTACCTTGTCGTGCTTTCTTTTTTCTCTTCTGTCTTGAATAAGTCTGGTTAGAGGCGTTTTACTCATTGTACTTTTTAAATTTTATTCTCTTACCTTTCATAAATATACTTTTATATCATATTGTGTCTGCTACCACTTTCTCATTAAAACGCCAGAATGGTACGTACAACTACTAGGCGTATAGTTAAAAGCGTAACACGAAAGGTCTTAGGCATATTGCTATACTATATTTGCCTATAATAAACCGAAGTAGCTTTTAGAACCGGTTCTGGTTGTGGCTAATTTAATCTAGCAGAACATTAGGCCAAATTTCAGATGCATAGGAATTTAAAAATCCAGCGGAAACTATTGGATTATCGCATTTTATTTGGGCAAGCAGTCAGGTTATAAGTGCCCTTACTTTGTCGTTTTTTAAATATTGGACATTGTGAAACAATAAATTTATATTTTAACCTTATAACTTATACATTTACAAATACAAACTATTATTCATATATTCAAAATAATAATACAAACTAGTTACAAATATATTAAAGATGGAGGTTTACTGAGGGCATTCATATTCATCAATACATGGTCAACATTGACAACATATGTCAATCAGAATAAAATCTTTATTCGTATCGACGTTTCGGAGAATATCATTCACTTTCATCAGGATTGAATTACAGCTATACTTTTTATACCTATGATACATTAGCGCGCCATCTGTTATCAAAATTGGAAACTATTATTGACGCGTATGATTCTTTTTTTTATTGTTTATTTTTAAAAAGAATCATACGCGTCTATAATAGTTTCCAACTTTTTATACCTGTTATTGTTTATTTTAATTAAAAAAATTCCCCAGGTTTCTGGATATAAGTTTCTTCGATGATAAAGAAACCCATCTCCATAAACCTGTAGCATTTGTTTAATTAATATCCATAAGATTTAAATCAATATTATTTATTTTAGTTTCAATCCTAATTAGAGGGGGGTGAACGATATTGTGAAAACTTCAATGTAGATAAAGATTATTTATTGCATAGTAACAGAATAGGTTGTAAATATAAAGGTCTATGTTTAAAGTAGATTATCCCTGTTCTGTAGAAGTTTCGATGGCCCATAGTCGTCTTTCTAACAGTTCACTCGATCCAAACAGAAAGAAAATGCGAAACTATAAAGTTATATAGGTGAAGAATCAATAATATCTCAACATACCACACAACGGCATTTATCTTTGAAAATGTTTTAATCAGCATTATAATTATCGTTATAATTGTTATAAAATTGTTATTTTGTAGTTTATTTAACATACTAGAAATTAAGATTATATCTTATTTTATTATCTTTACCAAGATTACGAACATATTAATTAGAGAATATTAAAACTAACAAAAATGTAAACATTAGGGCTATGCATTTTCCTTTGTTCTGTACTGCCAGGGTTGATGAAACACATTTTTTTTAAATAAAGCCTATATAAGTAAATCTGTTTTATAATGGTCGTAGCGATCTGGTAGATTAAATTAGTGAAATCTCTGAGGCAGTTCACCTCTGAAGCGCCAAGCCCTCCAAATACAATTTCATCTTCCGTTTAAAGGTTGTAGAGATTTATTTTTTGAAAAATTATCCCTAATAATAATGCTAAATTTAAATTTTCAGAGTCAATGATCCAAAACCTACGGTTGATCCATTTTTTTAAGTAGAGGTTGAAATATTTATTAAAAGAAATATATATTTCTACATATGTATATATATATATATAAGGTAAGTGAGGCATTACTATTTATTATCACCCTGCATTGTGCTCAAAATCACTCTGCATTGTGCAATTGTATTACAGGTCAACGTATAATCAAAAATCATTTAAATTTATTTACCGACCTTTTAGCACGTTTGCGATGTCTTCATAGCTGACCAAATTGTTGTTCCAAGCCATTAGCTCAATCAATTTCTCTTAGCAACCAATGTGCCTTGGCCTCACATAGCAACCTGATAGAGCTCTGCGCAATCTTCTCGTCTATTACCTCGCTGCCGAAGCCATGCCTCACATCACTGCGGTCACGATCTGAGAAGGAAACTGAGTGAGACAGATGGCGTACATTCCGATTATTCATCCTACTTTCTGTCTACACATCACTACATCTGGGTGGATTCACAATAACTAAATTATCCCTTTTACATAAATCCGATAATTGTCCTTATTTATCGAAATTCCATTGCTTAGCCAGCATACCTCTTGAAAATGGTGACTGTGAACGAGACGGTAAAAATAATGTTTGATCTGGAAAAATATGACGTTGAGAGAAAAAGAAATGTATTGGATTGATACGTGAACATATTTATTCATACATATCCACACACAACCAGTAGAAAGTAATTTAAAATATAGAAGCAATGGGCGCCTCTCCCGTCAAAATAAACGTCAAAACCTGACGCCATCTATTGACCATTCGCCGCAACTAGCGGCCTCGGGTCGGTGACAAAGCCACAACACCAGCTTTGGCAAACTGAGAAGCGTCCACCTAGAGTTGCGGAGACGGTCAATAGATGGCGTCAGGTTTTGACGTTTATTTTGACGGGAGAGGCGCCCATTACTTCTATGGATTAATTTCCTCCCGGCAAATTCTCCATCTATACTTTAAAATATGTTTAATATAAAAATTTCGATTTATGTAAATTTATCTTTGTTATATATCTATAAGTGTAAAGCATGTTTAATATAATTAGACAAATATATGATGCTATTAATATTTATCTATGCATTGTAAAATCTTTTGTATAATCATGTCTGTCTGAAATTATACATCTGAATTATATATTCTATAATCATTACTTTTCATATACTTTTTTTTATTTACAAAAAGTGATCGTAGTACCATGTCAGGATATTCATGCTGCGTCGAGGGTATATTATAATACAAGTGTGTAAAGATCTCAATATTGTTGCATCATGATTAATGCGCGTATTTTAAAAATTATTTGAAATATTATTTTTAATATATTTAAAATTTAAATTGTATATTTATTTATTTTAATAAAACATATTATTACTATAAAATATTATGGACTATAAAACATTTGTATTTTGATATACTGAATACACCACCTTCTTTAAGCTTTGATGTGATAAATAAAGAGAGATTCTAGGTGCTACCTAAAAATATAGTTGTTTTATTATTGACTGGTTTAACCTTGTAGGATGGTTGAGACACGTTCTGGAAAGATGCAAGACGCGTCTGAGGGGAGAATCAAGACTGAAGGATCTCCAAACCGCAGGCCGGTGCAACAATATAAGAAAAAGCAATTAAGATTTCCACATGTGCAGAGTAGTTGTCCCCAATTGTCTTCGGTAGCTTTGTGATTTTATAATACATGTTCATTCCTGCCTTTACAATTTAATAAAATCAACAAGAAATCCAGGGCCGGGATTCTTTAACTATTTTATTTCTCTAGCTACCGGGGGCCAACATGCCCTTCAACAAGAGAACTAGAAGTAGGACTTCCAGCTAACTATTCCAGGTACTTATACCTTGTGCTTTTATGTAGGATTTAATAATTATGTTAATATATTTTAGCGTATAGATAAATCTGAACTCCTATGTGATTTTTATATTAGTTTCCTATATACTTGTGTTTTCTCTTATGGGACTTAATATAGATTTTTTAGCTTTAGCGGTTACTCACTATGGCACTCTCAGAAAAAAAACTCTCGGTGAAAATGTCTTAATTTTAATCCACACACACATGGCTGATGGGATATTTGGTTAAATTTTCTTACTCGACGAAAGCAAGCCTTTCTTCTGTAATATAAAGATTAAAAAATTGTGAATAGCGTTAAACCTCTCTTCTTATTTTTATTTAGCTTTCAGAGAATCTTGAGAATCTTCTTCATCCGCGTATTCAATAATTCTAAATACTGAACACATTGCATGTTAGCCTTACGAGAAAAGCAACTATTTATTATATAAACTTTATTCTAATCATAGATTTTTTATAATTAATTGAATATTTCAAAGTGGTTGAGCATAGGCGGAAATATAGAATGGGGTATCGGAGGGATATATATTTGAGTTAATAAGAAATGTTCAGCTCCTCAAACGTTTCTTCAAAGGTTCTTCTAACGTCGACTTAAATACCTCGACCGATTCATCCTTTTTATGCTGTCTTCACGAATTACAGAAAGATAAAAGCTATCGCCGCAACTTTTTCATTAAAATTTATTACAGAAGCTTTCGGAAAATCCCTTTTTCAGCTTGATATACGGAGTAGTTAACTTAATTTTAAAATCCTTTTATTTTTTAGTATTGTCAAAGTCCGCAATCCTGTTGATTTTCACGGATGTAGCTGTAGAAGTGAGAAGAAATATCTTACAAAGTTTCATGTCCCTCTACGCATGATCGTTTCTTCATGATAATATCGTTTCTAAGCCTAAGGCCAAATATCGAGATTGAGATATATGCGAATTAAGCCAAGAATTTGAAAATAAAATGACAATTTATTTTCTCGTGAACCCAATTGTGTGTTGTAAATAACTGGACTTCATTTTCTTACTTTTGCTCCTTTCACATTTTCTCCGAATGCACAATCTCAATGTTATAACGCAACCCCTTTAACGCCTGGATAATTTCGCAGTGAAAGAACCCGCGCCGTGAACCAAATGAAGGAGAGATTGAAGGAGTGCTCTCAATAAATCTGGGGCGATCGAGCAAGGACAAGTTCATCTCGTGGCAAAAAGGCTAATTGAAGAAATTGGTGCCCTTTCAACCCGTGCCAAAACGTCCTTCACGGATGGGTTGGTGGCCTTCATAACCTGGAAACTATTTAAAGGAATGGCTTTTGAATGGAATGTATCTGTTTTGTGGCTTTGTGTTTTAGTAACTTCTATTTGTAGAGATATTTATTGTCAATAGAAAACGGCAAAATTTCTTGAATTTTCCGACTACTTGGAGAAATACTGAAACGCTCCTTATTACACACCTCTTCTGATTCGTCGACTTCTGCCGGATATAACATAACGACGCGTCCTTCTTATTCGCCAGCTATCATATCGTGGAAATTCTGGAAATCCCTTAAATTGGTTTTAACTACGAAATGAAAACGATTTGATTTCTCTCGCTAAGGTAATCAAGGCAATCAGAGAAGAATAAATGTAGATATTATCTAGAGACTTTCATAAATGATTTCTTAAAGGGAAAAGACGTTTAGGCAAATGTATTCTAAGTGGATGGAAAGACCTTGAGAGTAGAATTGGTGCTCTTTAATGTAATTTCCTTTAATTATATGTATAAAGCAATTATTTCTATTAAAAAATAATACCCTCTTATATTTAAATAAATAATAAAAAACGGAAGATATATAATTTTTAATATTTTGAGAGATATTAAAGAGTATTTTCATATATAGAGAGAGCCATTCGTTAAATCTTCTCCCAAACGGTAGCGTGTTTAAAGGACAAGGCAACTAGAGCAAATGTTGCCAAACAAAGGGTGTTACTGACCTTAAATTAGTAGCACCATCTCTCTCTAACTCTAATAGATAGCCCAATGCCTTTTCCTGGATGGCTCGTTGAAGATTTGTAAACAATGGCCTTCTATAATAATCGGCACACGCATCTCTCTTCAGTTATAATAGCCCATTGTTTGCAAATGTGCGAATAATACGGAGCCCTCCTAGTCACACTTGGGACAAGAGGCCTCTTCTCCTCACAATGCTCGGCCACCCTACTTGAACCGGCCGGCCGGCCGGCAGCTACTGCTCTCCCTAATTGGCCTCCCAATATCTTAAACTACATTGGAGAGAACCTTGTGTGAATATTTTCGAGCTAAGCTCTTTTATACTTACTATAAATTGACATTTCTTTAGAATAAATGACACTTCGGCCAGATATATTTATTTTTATTTCTTCAACGTTTCTACAGAAATTTCTATTCCTCGTCAGGATCAAAATATTTCGGTGAAATAAATAAAAAGATCTTAATTTTTCTTCATTCACCAAGAAATGGTATATGAGAAATAGTTTGAGAAATTTAAAAGAATCAACGTACTCATTATAGTATATGCCATATTTACGTTTACAATCGTGTATTCTCTTTTTCAGTTACATTAGTATATATATAAAGCTTATTTTAATCATTAATATTAAAAATAACAGAAAAAATATAGCCTGATTAAAAATATTGCCAGATAAAATAATGTCATCATTACCTCCAAAATAAAGGCAAAACTATTAAGTCATCTTAAGAGCTTTTATGAAAACTAGTAGCTTCGAAAAATTTCAACTTTAAAAACTCCTCAACTAATATGCTATTCTTAACTATTAACTATTATATTTTATTTATTATTATACAATATTTCAGAGCGAAGTTTTCTTTTTTCAAACAAACAATTTCATACTACCCTTACTGCAATAAGAAAAATATTGGAAATACCTGGCTCACCAATGATGAACCCTCCCAGAGGTTTCGCCATTTTAATCTACCATACCGCTCTTATATTGTATTTGGCTGTTCTATGGTTTTCTGTTATGCCTTGTAATCGATATATAATATCTCGAGATATTTTAATCATATATTATTCATTATATGTAATATCATTAATTAAAACAATTTATAAAGAATTTGATATTATTTCCGTCACAAACAATTTGCATAATGTGCGAAAATCATAGAATGAATATATGTAAACCGAAAGGAACACCTCTCCTTTTAAATACGCATTATAATTATGCATTATGGTTATAAACTCAGTAAAAACTTAAAGATAGTGATAAATATGAGCCACAACACACCTGTTTTGACAAATTCAGACAAAAGCCAATCTGTATATCATAGTTTCGGGGTATGGCCTTCATCAGTACAGAGGCGGCTTCAACTTCATAACATCCTACGAGGAGTTATGAAATCGGTCAAAGTTTCCAAAAAGGCCTTCGATAGATTTAGTTAAAATACTTTCATGTGGTTTGCAAAATCCTAAAAATTGTCTATCTTCCTTTACCTTTCAGGAACGCTCATATAGACTTTTTATATCCTTATATATGCAATACTAAACCGATGTTTGAGTTATAAATAAACTTCTTCAACCTTTTAATATTTTGTTTCCAACGTTTCGACGACCAGCTGTCGTCCTTTTTATTTAATTATACAACCAACCGGAAAAATTATGTTTTCTAAATACTACTCTATAAAAATAACCTTTTAATATTTTTGTTGATCTGAAAACGTGATATATTATGTGAGATAGTTTTATCATAGGTAATTCAAGTTTGACGATATCAATTATTTGTGAATTTTTACATCAGGTTTGGGCTGCGAAGAAATAACTTATTGACTATTCAAAAATGTTTAAATTCATATATTAAATTGAATAAACTGGAAACCTATTTTCTATAATGTTGTATTTATCCAAAAATCAATTAACTGATTAGATGCCCTAACTATACGTGGCTGAAATGTATCTGAGGGCGAAGCTGAATGCATATTCGTCTGTAATATAAATTTATATATATATGATTATGAGAATATTTTTTATCACTTTCTACTACCTTGAGTAGTAGCTACCTTAGTTACGCAATAGTAGACTGAGACCAAATTAAAATGCACGAAGACAAAGGGTGGGCGTCTTCTTTGTGAGAAGGACCCGGCGGCCAAACAGGTTCCCAGCACCGCTTCGCTTGTCTACTACAAAAAACGCCCATAAAAACAAAAAATAACTTCCTGTCTTTTTGGAAGGCTATTCGTTGTCAACATGTCTTGTAAGGAGATCCATAAACCTTGGTCAAATGGTCAAAATGTCTACTTTTATCTCCTTCATTTCTTTATGACCTTGGTTTAGAATGGAAATTTAATGACAATTTAAATTCACACTCTGAACAAACCACCATATATGGAATACTGCTGAAGATTTTTATACCCAAACAAGGAATTAAAAGTATTTCTATTTAAAAAAATAACCTTGTAAAATTTATAGGTTGATCTCTCTGAGAAAAATGGATATATTACGTGAGATAGTTTTTATCAAGGTCATTCAAATTTAACGACATATACCTTTAGGACCGTAAATATCGATCTGTTCAAAACGTGGACAAGTCTTTCATCAACATATAAGAAATATGTTTAAATAAATATTAAATAATTAAAAAGGAATGTCATATTACTATCGCTTGTTGAAGTAAACACGCATCTCTACACATATCTAGAAGCATTATTGCATTTGCAATATAGAAAAGACTAGTTTGTCTACTTACACTCTCTTTCTGGTGGTCATAGCATGCATAGTGATTGAATCGTGTGGAATCCTACCCTTAAGAAGAGTAAATCTAATTTATTATAAAGTGTGTGGAAATTGTCTAAAATGTATTTTAAAATATATATTTATATAAGGGAAATATGTTTATTGAATAATTATCTTCATATATTGTGTGTATGGCGAATTTGGTTGCAAATAACCGCTAATTTTCATTATGGCATTTCGGAGTAATAATGAATAAATAACGCTAGATAAATAAATGTAAAATTAATTTGTTGTGTGCATGGGGGGTTGCATTAAATAGTGAAAATTATTTTTACACACAATAGTTAGAAATCAGTGAGAATAACATTAGAAGTAGACTCGCAATAGTTTATAACAGCTATATCGTCACACATGTGCAATGTTTACAACACCCATTGCTATGTGAAGTGCTGACAGGCTAAATGAGTTAGGTAAGAGCCCGTGATTCTAACACATGTGCGGGAGGAACCGTGGCCACATGGCGGCAACATCCTGGGTATTGTTGGCACTCGCAACGGTCGTTAGGCACGACTCATGCTAACCTGGATTTCTTTCCTTTACACTCCTCGTCCTGAATTTGAATCACCGTAGAATAATGGAAGCCGAGATAGCGCTGCCCAAATATAGAAGAATCTTTGAAAGCCTCTCAATAGGGGGTATTTTTATATCACACAAGAGAAGATGGTTGTTCAAAATATTATACCCGACTATTGATATGTATTTTGTACCATCACGAATCTCAACTGATGGAAATGGTTTAATTATTGAATTATATATATAAGTGCAAGACACTTCTTACTGGGCAGTTTAGCCGTTGTCACTAAAATATATCTCGTGTGGTGTATCCAACATTCTAAATTCAAATCGTAGAGAAATTTAGATCGTGTTGAATACTAAGTGGCAGAATTGAGTTTTTTCAGCATAAACATTAGGAAGGTTCCCTGTAAATAAATTTATTTACATCTAAGAGTCGTGTTATATATGAGCGGTGGTATTTAATGAGTGAATAATTGATTATTAAATTAGCTAGTCGTTTTTTCTTCATATAAAACAAAGGATTTTTTTTATAATATTGATAAAGAAGGTGGTCGTTATTTAAGGCATTTTCGGGATATAGTAGCTTGGGGATTATTTACTCGGCTGGTGGTCGGATTTGAGGCATTGGTCGCTATTTAGAACGTTATGTCCAAAGTGAGAACTTAGGAAACTTGTAAACGAATTACTAATCTGATGCGGTCGTTGAAGAGGCGTGGTCGCAAAAAAGGCGTTTTACTATATATATAAACCTATATGTACACACGCACACAAGTGCACTTGTATATTATGTAAATTTAAAAAGACGATATTATATATAGAATGAAAGATAAGTAGTTTCTATGTGTACCAAATTATTTTATCCTGCAAAAACGAAAATATAAGCTTTCGTAGAATCTCTTCGATCCAGTACAGAGGATGACACGGCCCTCTCACTAAAGAAATTCAGTGTCATGCCATCTTCTGTTACAAATATAGTTCACAGAAATTCCCCGAAATCGTTTTTTTTTTTCCTGAATTAAAAAAAAAAAATCGAAAAGCTCATATAAACTAATTCTTTTATTATATAAACGAGACGTCATATAAAGGCTTATTAATCTTAGATTTATATTGGTATATAAATAAGGCAAGATAAAAGACAATGTGAGAG
Organism: Cordylochernes scorpioides; assembly: GCA_030710605.1. Classification (NCBI taxonomy): domain Eukaryota; kingdom Metazoa; phylum Arthropoda; class Arachnida; order Pseudoscorpiones; family Chernetidae; genus Cordylochernes; species Cordylochernes scorpioides. The sequence continues at coordinate 135,789,678 of CP092886.1, read as the reverse complement.
GTGTTACAAAATGTGCCACGGCGTAGATGGCTTCTGTGATAGAGCGGCGGTAGACCACCCATTGACCTACAGATCGCCGCGCACTTTCCCACACGCCACCATTGTTCCCGGGGTCACATCTACTGCGCGGTAGAGACCCGCTACCACCCTTGTGCTCAATAAATCCACCATATCGTCGATACTTAATTCCCCTACATACGACTTTCGCTCTAGGCGAATCCTACATGCCAAGTTATCTCGGATATTACGCACCGACCATTGAACTAGCTATCGCTATACTTAGGAAACACCTATGAAGCATAAGCCCAACAATAACGGATACTCTAAATATACTAACAATAGTACAGCTTTTGAAGTTAAATATGTGAAAAAGGTATAAATTTTATTTAATTGAACTTTCCAATATTTTTACCATGAGAGAGTAAGATTATAATTTTATAAGCCCATTCAATTCAATTAATATATTGGTTTCTGTTTTTTCGGTTTCCAGCTTCCGTGAAGCCTCGAGTCCGTTAAAAATATTTCAACCATTATTATCGATACGATAATTGATTTTCAGTAGATTGTGACAAAAATTAGATTCAGGCGTTAAATCGAGAAAGTAGCGCTTAATATAGGTTCGTTTTAATGATGATCTTTGTCGGTTAAATAAAATTTGTTAATTATGGATTATTTTTATATTTATTAGTCTGTGTTCTTGGCCAAATGAAAACAATCGTGAAGATTGTCAAATCGGGAGTGACTGATATGGATTTATTGTTTTTTAAAGATTTTTTCTAACTTCTCTCTCATTCTAATTTTATTGCAAATAACTATGTTATAAAAATTGACAGCAAATATCAATAGCATTGTGATTTACGGGTGTGTGTTAGGTGTATTGACATCAACCATCTGCTAAAAAAACCATAACTCTTAACCCACAACACATGTGTACCTTCCTTATACTCTAGACGTTACTGTAATTGCGCATCTTCGCTTTCGTGACCAATGGTGTCTCAATATTTGAATTTTATTGGATTATGTATATAAAAAGGAAAATATTCAAATATTCCATTTATTCAAAATATCTTGCACATTTTCTAATTTCTTTTACATGTTCGTGTGCGTGTGTGGTGCATACTTTATAATATAGAAAAGATTGGAAGTTTATGTCCAAAAGTGTGTTATCATTCAATTTTGAGAAGACTTCCGTGAAATTTAGTAGTAAACAGAAACTGGATTGACGCACATGTCACAGAGAAATTTTACGATGTATCTTAACTGAAATAACTCGCCAAATGCGATCAACCTCGATATATATTTCACTATATTATCACAACCTCACACATACATATTGGCCATGAACGTGGGAATTTTCTAGATTTTTGTATTTTTTAACATTTCCTAAATTAGAGAGAGATAATCCTAGATAATATAATCACATTTTTTTAATACGGAAATGTTCTTTCCTTGATTTTCCAACCTAGGTCGTATTGGCAATTTTGGGACCAGTAACAACATAGTAACGAAATAGACGTTTAATATACAATTTGTTAGAACGTTTTTAGGAATGATAGGATTATATATAAGGATATCAGGGAACAGGCAAAATCAACGCTTAGTTGACTTCTGTTCCACTAGATGGCGCTCTGCTATCTAAAACGATCGTGTGAGCGTGGTTAGCATATGCCTTTTTTATTTTAATACCAACACCTGACCTTTTTTATTTAAAAAAATGTTTTTTCACGTGTTCAGCTTCTTTACGCCAGTTTGGTCTTAAATACCCATTTCTTGATTTCTCAAGAAGCTTCTGGGACCAAAATATTTTGGTCGTAGAGGTACAGCCTGCACCACGCTGACGAGAGCCAACAGCCTGAAATGCGTTCTAGGTTGGATTTTCTTGATTCAAGAAAATGGGTTGGCCAAATATCAGGAAACAGGCTAAATCAACGTTTAGTTGATTTCTGGTCCACTAGATGGTGCTCTGCCATCTAAAAAGCTCAAGTGAGCATGGTCAGGATAAGCCTTTTTATTATTATTTTAAATTGTTTCCTCACATATTTAAGAATATAAATTTCAAGAGTGCGGTAGTCTTGTACAAAAAGGCATTTCTCTCTTTTAATAAATACATAAATATCATTGAACAATGCATATTTTAGACTTCTCTGCGCCGAACTCTCAGATTCATGCTATTTTTGCGCATATTTAACGTTGATATAAGCAAATGTAAACCTTCACTGGGTTAAACCCAATTAAACATGGAGTACCTAAGCTCGGGCGTGTCCCGGCCCTCCAACAAGCCTGAACGGCGCGAGGGAGCGGCGACCTACCCGCAACGCTCCACATCACGCCCGCCGTCGCGCTACACGGCACGTGGCTGCGATTGTCGGTCAGCTGGGGACGGCACACCTCGCCACCAGCTTCTTGCACCAGTCTGGGAGACTAGATGTAGAATATTGAACTAGATGAGACTAGATGTAGAATATTGTGTGCGTTTCTTTTTTGCATATATAAGCTAAAACTGAATAATTAAATTATTGTGTTTGTAATCATTAGCATAAATTGAGTGCTTGATATAAATAATTCAACAATTAAAAGTGTTGAAATAAATAAAATATAGAAAATGAAAATATATGAAGTATAATTACGAAATCAAGAAATATTTCGAATTTTCCAAAGAAGTATTTGTGTATCTCATAAAACCAAAGCCTGTTCTGAACTGACAAGGGCCATTAGCTCGAAAAATGAACGCCAGGTTAGCGTTCTGATATTTTCAAAAATTTGATTGTTTTGAGAGATGTTCGAGATATGAAGTAGAGTGTTTGCGTCTATTTTGAAGGGAGAGTGGCCTTCCATTTAATAGATCAATATCCTCCCAAGTCATATCGAGAAAAACCTTTTATATTTATTATATTTTTATAATTACGAGACACTAATTTAGAAGGTCTATCATATATATGGTTCAGTTGTGTTTAATATACAGTATATCATGATCTTATAAATAATGACGATAAAGCAATGTTTGTGCGTTCGTTGGCTCCGCATAGGTTTCCACAATATTTGACCTAAATATGTAAATTTTAGCAGGAAATGGAGATGGGTCTGAAAGGAGTCACTGCCATTATTTCGACGTCGGAATATTCTAAGTATTCCGATTAAAATATATTTAACATAATCCGTTTATTCTTTCAACCTTCCACAATATTCGGCCTATCGGAATGAAACGTTGACGCTATAACGTCGGGTCGGAGTTACTTTCAAGAGTTTTAACGCTGTAATATGCTAATTACCCTATTACAGGCTAATATGTAAATTTTTCATTCCGCACAAATTTACACGAGAGTAAACCTATCTGCATTACACTTTATTAGCATATAGAGCAAGTCTTGAAGGAGTCAGTATCAAAGTGTTTCTATTTTACCTAATATTCATATTATGGGGTCAGAGAGTGATAAGGATAAAATAATATTAAGGAATTACTATCCTTATTACTACTATTACGAAGAATATTACTACTTCTTTCTCTATACTAAAAATAATAACAATACATTTTTGTTAAAACAATGTTAGTTGGGCACACATTCACTCAGGCAGAACCCAGGTGAAGCCCGATCAATTGTCTTGTAAACAATATTGCTTGTTCTAAAACATGTCTCATAACCGCATTTCAAAATCTAGTTATTCATTTGAAGTATATATACTGTACCTAATAGTACTTTTACTCTCAATCTATAATATATGATAATATATAATAGATTCCACTATTGGAATACAAGTGTATTGTGAATACTTTTTTAATTTTACACAAAATTTAATATTTGCCCTTTGCTCAAATGATGACATTGCAGAAACCGACGCGAGCTAAATACTTACAACAAAAATATGCCTAAAATGAAAACTACGCATGCGCATTTACTGGCATTGCTAAATTAAATTATAGTTTAGGCTTTGTTATTTACAATAAAATTTATTTAACATTTTTCAAAAGTTGTTTTATATTTTATTTTTTAAAAGTTCGGGAACATTTTGATCCTACCGTGTATATTAAGATAATGAATAAAGAACACATTTTTGGCCATTAGATATTCCGAACCAAATGGCTCCTGATTAAATGGTAAATATCTATCCTAAATTCTTAAAGAAAAAAACAAATAATTTATTTAGAGACACTAATGTTTGTTTCTCTTATAAACCCTTTTATTATTAATTTTATGTATTTATTAAAATATAGTCTATTCTTATTTATATTTGTGTGTATATATTTTTAATTTTAGCCCCAGAGTTGTAAATATTTTATATGTCGTCGCGTGAAGGCATCGCGTGATAAACCAAAGCAGTTTAAAAACAAGAAAAGTTCTGACGAAGTTAGGCGTACAGCCTATTGAAATATTGGCATTTTGTATTAAATAAAATATTTTGTTTTATTTTTAATCCAAAATATGTCTTTTATTTAATTAATATATATATGCTACTATGAGAGAGAGAGAGAGAGACATAGTTAATATACTATTTATATAATATTTGATCCAATATATGCTTTTTTAATTTAATATATATATGTTATATAAACATATTATTTTATTTAAAAAATTATATTTCATAGATTCAAATACTCTGCTAAACCGACCCCCAGAAGTTACACTTTCCCTATAAAAACTCATTGTTGTTGTTTCCCGATGGCCGGCTCAAACCTTTTGTACATTATGTAAATAAGCTTTCCATTTTTTTTTATTCTTACGCCTTAAGCTAGGCATTACTTTTATCAAATTATGTTTTTTATATATATATTCCTTTAGTTCAATTAAATTAATGATCAAAACTATTTTTATTATTATACTTTCAAGATTTTAAACACGACTGCATTACCATAGCATAATCCACAAGATAATCAAAAATCAACAGAAATCTATTTTTTCTATTTATAATATGTGTATATGCATATAATTTTATTTAGAATTCATATCTCCATAGATTATTTCTAGTTTAGCTCGAATAGCCTGTGCCATATTTTACGCAGCATTGATTCGCGAGCGCCTTTTTTAAGAGAGAATTTTGTTATCTAGTAAATGCAATGACCCAAATCTTAATAGACCTTTGTGGTCACACCAATGAGATGCATTTATTCGAAACCCGATATTTGATCGGAATTGCCTAAGAAATCATTTATATAAACATTAGTTTTCTTCCCCGCAATCCCGTAATCCGAAATAAATATTTATAGAATCAAGTTGACCTCTGTATGACCTTTCAATGGCCCTATTTCGAGTTTACCTAGGCAAATTTTATTCATTACCTGCTCGGGGGGATCGTGAGAGAAATACTTTTTTTTTTGTGTTCAACAAAAAATGTGTAATTCAAAGTGTGAGTATTCCTCTAAATACCAAATTTCCTTGATGGATTATGTTGCACGTCTATTTTAGTTCGGCTGCGTGAAGGAATCCAAGGACTCGCGAATAGATTTCATAGAAAGTTGGCGTACATAGTCGAACTCGAAATATACTTATATATATATTTGTGAGTGCATTTACAAGTTAGCATTGAGCACCGGCGAATATATGGTTCTACATACCAGTTTGATTATAAATGCCCGCTCCCTCTTTTTTTTTTCTTTGAACAGGAAAAACAAAAACTTAATTTCTTCATATAAATATATTTAGTCTAGAATATTTCAACTCTATTTATTTTCAACCTTAAGATCTACCATTTAAATGGAATTGCAGTTCCCTGTTCGTAATGCTTTTGTAATTATCATCAAGTGTGTGGGGTAGATTTGGAGAATCCGAGCTTCTCACATAGACAACTCTATCTGGCTAGCTCACGTGTCGGAAGATCTGCTGATTTATTCGTGTACGCGCTAGAGGGAAAATAAAAAGTATTACCTATCCACAAACACTCGAATAAATATCGTGATTTGAATCGAAAGTTCCTTTCTTCTTAGATCGTAGTAAAGCGCGACGGGCAAGATATACATATATAAAAATAAAGGTCACCTCTCCCTCCAAAATAGACGTCAAAAACTAGACGCTATATATTGACCGTCGCCGCAAACTAGCGGTTTCGATTCGGTAACAAAGCCACAACTCCAGCTTTGGCAAACTGAAAAGCGCCCACCTGGAGACCATGGTTTCGGGCTAATGGTCCTGTCAGTTCAGGGCGCGCTTTATTCCATGAGATTCACAAGGGATCAAATGTAAACTTGACAATCTGTCAAAGAAGTTGTGTTTTTCATCTAAATACTTCTTTTTGGCAGATTATCAAGTTTTTATTTGATCCCTTGTGGATCTCATAGAATAAAGCCCGCCCTGGACTAGCTAACGAAGGCCATTAGCCTGAAACCTTTCACTCTGATAAAATTTGGGCGAAGCCGGGTATATTCGCTAGTTATTTTAAAATATTTATCAATTAAAAGTTTTAA
>CP092886.1:135768452-135783184 GCA_030710605.1 Cordylochernes scorpioides | reverse complement strand
TTCCGACACGTGAGCTAGCCAGATAGAGTTGTCTATGTGAGAAGCTCGGATTCTCCAAATCTACCCCACACACTTGATGATAATTACAAAAGTATTACGAGCAGGGAACTGCAAACGTTTGAATTTAAATGGTAGATCTGTTGGCATCAGTGGAATACGTGGCAACTGTACATCTTTCCCCTTGAATTTCCCATTCAAAATTACAGCTTCGGTGGCATTGTTCATCATATTTTTCACCGAGAAAGTCTAGTACCGTTGCAAAGTCGTGTTAAATCGATGTTTCAGATAAGTATGATAGGCATGCCGATTTTCGATGTTAAAAAGTGCGGTAGCATTCCTGACAAATCTGGTGAATACAAGAATTCCGTTGGGTAATGGCAACTTCGTCTTGATTAATAACAGTATCCATCGAGTCATATGTTGTCGATTCGCCTGATGTTCCGTTTTTAATGTTGATAATGATTTTCATCGATATTTTTTATATATTTAGAACCCAGGTTCCTGGAGCGCGCAGAACGCCAGCTTCCTCCTTCATCATTGTTCGTTGCTGCTAATTGTTCAAACCAACAGACTAAAATATATAGATGCATTTTTATAAGATATTTCTATATATATAGTTATAACATATATATTCAGAGAGAAAGGGAGATTGAGATTGAAACTATCTTTATTAATCGCCCATATAAAATTATATAGTGACAAATAAAAGAAAAAATATATAATACAGAGTTATAAGAGAAGAGAGAGAGAGAGAGTTCATTTATATATAAATAATATTGATTTTAATATTTAAAACTTAATTCATATTAAATCGAATTTTATATTTGAGCGATAGCCTATTACTAATCGTCATTTACATTTTCATATATAATTAAAAGCTCATAAGGCTCTTTCTTACTTGTGATGGAAAAATGGAAATATACCTGAATTAAAATAGAAAAATTGTTTGAAATATCCGTATATATATATCGCGCGACATAATTAGAACATTTTCAAATAATTCATCATGTTGGCAAATATTTTTAAGGTTGAAAATAATTAGAGTTGAGATATGCTAGGCTAAATATATTTATATGAAGAAATTGAGTTTTGTTTTCCCTGTTCAAAGTAAAAAAAGAGGGGGCGGGCATTTATAATCATACTGGTATGTAGAACCATATATTGGCGTGTGCTCAATGTTAACTTGTAAATGCAATCATAAACGTACGCCAACTTTCTATGAAATCTATTCGCGAGTCCTTGGATTCCTTCACGCAGCCGAACTAAAATAGACGTGCAACATAATCCATCAAGGAAATTTGGTATTTAGAGGAATACTCACACTTTGAATTACACATTTTTTGTTGAACACAAAAAAAAAGTATTTCTCTCACGATCCCCCCGAGCAGGTAATGAATAAAATTTGCCTAGGTAAACTCGAAATAGGGCCATTGAAAGGTCATACAGAGGTCAACTTGATTCTATAAATATTTATTTCGGATTACGGGATTGCGGGGAAGAAAACTAATGTTTATATAAATGATTTCTTAGGCAATTCCGATCAAATATCGGGTTTTGAATAAATGCATCTCATTGGTGTGACCACAAAGGTCTATTAAGATTTGGGTCATTGCATTTACTAGATAACAAAATTCTCTCTTAAAAAAGGCGCTCGCGAATCAATGCTGCGTAAAATATGGCACGGGCTATTCGAGCTTAACTAGAAATCATCTATGGAGATATGAATTCTAAATAAAATTATATGCATATATATATTATAAATAGAAAAAAGAGATTTCTGTTGATTTTTGGTTATCTTGTGGATTATGCTATGGTAATGCAGTCGTGTTTAAAATCTTGAAAGTATAATAATAAAAATAGTTTTGATCAGTAATTTAATTGAACTAAAGGAATATATATAAAAAACATAGTTTGATAAAAGTAATGCCTGTCTTAAGGCGTAAGAATAAAAAATGGAAAACTTATTTACATAATGTACAAAGGGTTTGAGCCAGCCATCGGGAAACAACAACAATGAGCTTTTATAGGGGAAGTGTGATCTCTGGGGGTCGGTTTAGGAGAGTATTTGAATCTATGAAATATAATTTTAAATAAAATAATATTTTTATATATAGCATATATATATATTAATTAATAAAAAGGCATATTTTGGATATAAAATAAAACAAGACATTTTATTTAATACAAAATGCCAATATTTCAATAGGCTGTACACCTAACTTCGTCAGAACTTTTCTTGTTTTTAAGCTGCTTTGGTTTATCACGCGATGCCTTCACGCGACGATATATAAAATATTTACAACTCTGGGACGAAAATTAAAAATATATACACACAAATATAAATAAGAATAGACTATATTTTAATAAATACATAAAATCTACTTATATATTTACCTTATTCTGTCTGTTTGTTTGTCTGAAGCTCACGGATGGGAATTTTCATAACCATCGGTGGTTCAGTGGTAGAATGCTCGCCTGCCACGCGGGCGGCCCGGGTTCGATTCCCGGCCGATGCATTTTTTTTTTTTTACAATTTTTAAAACTCCTTTATATATTATACAAGAATGACATCCACGGCGCCAATTTATAATTGTAACGAATAGTATTTTAATTAAAACATTACTAAAATATATACGCACTCGGGTAAAACCCGGGCGTTGCCCGGGCCATTCGTCTAGTTAATAATAAAAGAGATTATACGAGAAACAAACATTAATGTCTCCAAATAAATTATTTGATTATTCTTTTAGAATTTAGGATAGATCTTTAGCATTTAATCAGGAGCCATTTGGTTCGGAATATCTAATGGACAAAAAAGTGTTCTTTATTCATTATCTTAATATACACGGTAGGATCAAAATGTTCCCGAACTTTTAAAAAATAAAATATAAAACAACTTTTGAAAAATGTAAAATCAATTTTACTGTAAAGAACAAAGCCTGAACTATAATTTAATTTAGCAATGCCAGTAAATGCGCATGCGTAGTTTTCATTTTAGGCATATTTTTGTTGTAAATATTTAGCTCGTGTCGGTTTCTGCAATGTCATCATATGAGAAAAGGACAAATATTAAATTTTGTGTAAAATTTAAAAAGTATTTCACAGAGACACTTGTATTCCAATAGTGGAATTTATTATATATTATCATATATTATAGATTGAGAGTAAAAGTACTATTAGGTACAGTATATATTATATATACTTCAAATGAATAACTAGATTTTGAAATGCGGTTATGAGAAATGTTTTAAAACAAGCAATATTGTTTACTAGACAATTGATCGGGCTTCACCCGGGTTCTGCTTGAGTGAATGTGTGCCCAACTAACATTGTTTTAACAAAAATGTATTGTTATTATTTTTAGTAGAGAAAAAGAAGTAGTAGTTTTATTCGTAGTAGTAATAATAAAGATAGAGAAATTCCTTAATATTATTTTAGCCTTATCACTCTCTGACCTCATAATATGAATATTAGGTAGAATAGAAACACACACACTTTGATACTGACTCCTTCAAGACTTGCTCTATATGCTAGCAAAGTGTAATGCAGATAAGTTTACTTTCGTGAAAAGTTGTGCGGAATAAAGAAATATACACTGCGTGACATTGAAAATGGAACATCAAGAAATAGTGGCCAGAAAGTGATGAAACTCGGCAGACAGAGAGAGACAGGGACGAACAATAAGTGATCTTTATTTCAAAATGATAGTCATAATACAGAGCGAGAACGGCGTCGGCTTAGTAGCAAGTAGGACCACCGCGGACGGCGATGCACGCAGCAACACGTCTAGGTAGAGAGTCAATCAGAGTACGGATGGCGTCCTGAGGGATGGCTCTCCATTCCCTCTCAACCATTTGCCACAGTTCGTCTTCTGAACGCGGCTGTGGCAAGGCATGCAAACGGCGTCCAATGATGTCCCAGACGTGCTCGATAGGTGAGAGATCAGGAGAGTACGGGGGGCAGGGAAGCATCCGTACATCTTGCAGAGCTTGTTGGCTAATGCGAGCAGTGTGCGGTCGGGCGTTATCCTGCTGATAAAGGGCATTGGGTACCCCCTGAAGGTAGGGGAGTGTCACCGGTCGCAGCACATCATCAACGTATCGTTGGGCCGTCATAGTGCCCTGAATACGAAGTAAAGGTGACCTGGAATCATACGCGATTGCGCCCCAAACCATGATTCCACGTTGTCGCACGGTGGGGTGTTCCACAATTGCTGCCGGATTGGACCTTTCTCCACGTCGACGCCACACGCGTACACGGCGACTATCACTGGACAAGCAGAAACGCGACTCATCTGAGAACACGACCCTGTGCCATTCCGTCATCCACGTCGATCTAGCCCGGCACCATTCCAAACGTTGGCGCCTATTCGGTGGGGTCAATGGCAGTCTTCTTAGCGGACGGCATGAGTGCAAGCCATTAGCAACCAATCGACGGGAAATGGTTCTGGTCGAGATGGAATGATCTAGGGTGTCTCGCACATGTTGCAGGATGGCGGTACAAGTGGCTTGTGGGGCCGCCACTGCTTGTCGAAGGATACGCCGATCCACACGTGCTGACGTCACTCTGGTTGCACCGACATTCCTATAAATTGCCACATTTCCTTGTTCCAACCATCTTCTCCACAGTCGGTGCACCGTGGACGCACCAAGGTGTGTATCAAGCTGCGATTTGACGTATGGACCAACCTGCCCTTTTCAGTCCGATCACCATGCCCCTCGTAAAAGCGTCTGTCTGCTTGAACTGCCTCCGTTTACGATAACCTGGCATTCTCTGTTATTACACGTGTCTTTTGACACAAGAACAATATTTCTACAATGATTTTCCTTGAAGAAATAACGACACGAATACTGTCCTTTCTGCAAGTTCCTTCCCTTATATCTTACTCCATGTGCGCACGAGAGCTGCGCATTTTACATCATTTGCATAACTCGGTTAGGCGCGTCTACCCTGAAAGTTGCATAATTTTCTGGCCACTATTTCTTGGTGTTCCATTTTCAATGTCACGCAGTGTACATATTAGCCTGTGATAGAATAATTTGCACATTACAGCGTTAAAACTCTTGAAAGTAACTCCTACCCAACGTTATAGCGTCAAAGTTTCATTCCGATAGGCCGAATATTGTGGAACGTTGAAAGAATAAACGGATTATGTTAATTATCTTTTCAACGGACTAATTAGCATATTCCGACATCTAAATAATGAGAGTGACTCTTTCCAGACCTATCTCTATTTCCTGCTAGAATTTACATATTTAGGTCAAATATTGTGGAAACCTATGCGGGGCCAACGAACGCATAAACATTGCTTTATCGTCATTATTTATAAGATCATGATATATATTAAACACAACTGAACCATAGATGTGATAGACCTTCTAAATTAGTGTAGTAATTATTAATCCATAAATATAAAAGGTTTTCTCGATATGACATTTGGCAGAATGATATTGATCTATTAAATGGAAGGCCACTCTCCCTTCAAAATAGACGCAAACACTCTACTTCATATCTCGAACATCTCTCAAAACCATCAGATTTTTGATATTTTCAGAACGCTAACCTGGCGTTCATTTTTCGAGCTAATGGCCCTTGTCAGTTCAGAACAGGCTTTGGTTTTATGAGATACACAAATACCTCTTTGGAAAATTCGGAATATTTCTTGATTTCGTAATTATACTTCATATATTTTCATTTTCTCTATTTTATTTATTTCAACACTTTTAATTGTTGAATTATTTAAATCAAGCACTCAATTTATGCTAATGATTACAAACACAATAATTTATTTATTCAGTTTTAGCTTATATATGCAAAAAAGAAACGCACACAATATTCTACATCTAGTCTCATCTAGTTCAATATTCTCCATCTAGTCTCCCAGACTGGTGCAAGAAGCTGGTGGCGAGGTGTGCCGTCCCCAGCTGACCGACAATCGCAGCCACGTGCCGTGTAGCGCGACGGCGGGCGTGATGTGGAGCGTTGCGGGTAGGTCGCCGCTCCCTCGCGCCGTTCAGGCTTGTTGGAGGGCCGGGACACGCCCGAGCTTAGGTACTCCATGTTTAATTGGGTTTAACCCAGTGAAGGTTTACATTTGCTTATATCAACGTTAAATATGCGCAAAAATAGCATGAATCTGAGAGTTCGGCGCAGAGAAGTCTAAAATATGCATTGTTCAATGATATTTATGTATTTATTAAAAGAGAGAAATGCCTTTTTGTACAAGACTACCGCACTCTTGAAATTTATATTCTTAAATATGTGAGGAAACAATTTAAAATAATAATAAAAAGGCTTATCCTGACCACGCACACGAACATGTAAAAGAAATTATAAAATATGTAAGATATTTGAATAAATGGAATATTTGAATGATATTTTCCTTTTTATATACATAAGCCAATAAAATTCAAATATTGAGACACCATTGGTCACGAAAGCGAAGATGCGCAATTACAGTAACGTCTAGAGTATAAGGAAGGTACACATGTGTTGTGTGTTAAGAGTTAAGTTTTTTTATTCTCAATATCAGCAGATCGTTGATGTCAATGTACCTAACACACACCCGTAAATCACAATGCAATTGATATTTGCTGTCAATTTTTATAACATAGTTATTTGCAATAAAATTAGAAAGAGAGAGAAGATAGAAAAAGAATCTCTCTCTTTAAAAACAATAAATTCATATCAGTTACTCCCGATTTGACAATCTTCACGATTGTTTTCATTTGGTCAAGAACACAGACTAATGTATATAGAAAATAATCCATATTTAACAAATTTTATTTAACCGACAAAAATAATCATTGAAACGAACCTATATTAAGCGCTACTTCTCGATTTAACGCCTGAATCTAATTTTGACACAATCTACTGAAAATCAATTATCGTATAGATAATAGATAATCTTGGTTGATATATTTGCAATGAAATATTGTTTCAAGGAAGCTGGAAGCCGAAGAAAAAAAAAAGAAACGATAATTAATGATGAATTGGATGAACCTACAAAAAATCATAATCTCTCTCTCATGGTAAAAATATTGAAAAGTTCAATTAAACAAAATTTTTATGCCTTTTTCACATATTTAACTTCAAATTATGTACTATAGATTCTTCCCTACTTTTATACTTTGATTTAATCAATAAGGAATCAAGAGTTTTGTTTCTTTTTCCTTATTGATAAAATAAAAATTCTGTACTATTATTCGTATATTTATAGTATGATCTAATGTTGGGTTTATTCTTCATAGGTGTTTCCTAAATATAGCGATATTTAGTTCAATGGTCGGTGCCAAATATCCAAGATAACTTGGCATGTAGGATTCGCCTAGAGTGAAAGTCGTATGTAGAGGAATTAAGTATCGACGATATGGTAGATTTATTGAGCACAAGGGTGGTAGCGGGTCTCTACCGCGCAGTAGATGTGACCCCGGGAACAATGGTGGCGTGTGGGAAAGTGCGCGGCGATCTGTAGGTCAATGGGTGGTCTACCACCGCTCTATCACAGAAGCCATCTACGCCGTGGCACATTTTGTAACACCTCTCACATTGTCTTTTATCTTGCTTTCTTTATATACCAATATAAATCTAAGATAAATAAGCTTTTATATGACGTCTCGTTTATATAATAAAAGACAATTCGTTTTTATTAGCTTTTCGATTTTTTTAATTCAGAAAAAAAAAACGATTTCGGAGAAACTCTGTGAACTATATTTGTAACAAAAGATGGCATGACACTGAATTTCTTTAGTGAGAGGGCCGTGCATCCTCTGTACTGGATCGAAGAGATTCTACGAAAGCTTATCTTTTTCGTTTTTGCAGGATAAAAGAATTTGGTACACATAGAAACTACTTATCTTTCATTCTATATATAATATCGTCTTTTTAAATTTACATAATATACAAGTGCACTTGTGTGTGTGTGTGTGTGTACATATAGGTTTATATATATAGTAAAACGTCTTTTTTTGCGACCACGTCTCTTCAACGACCGCATCAGATTAGTAATTCGTTTTCAAGTTTCCTAAGTTCTCACTTTGGACATAACGTTCTAAATAGCGACTAATGCCTCAAATCCGACCACCAGCCGAGTAAATAATCCCCAAGCTACAATATCCCAAAAATGCCTTAAATAACGGCCATCTTCTTTATAAATATGAAAAAAGGCATCTCCTTATCGTGCAATTGAAAGTTGCTGATGGCTTGCGCCATCTATCGGAATAAATATCAACTATTCTCGTTGATTTTTAATTATTACAGAATTGGCCAAATACCCATTCTTGATTAATCAAGAAAAGCTAACCACGGACGCGTTTCGGGCTGAAAGTTGCTGATGGCACAAGCCATCAGCAACTTTCAGTTCCACAATAAGGAGATGCCTTTTTTCATAATTATGCACCTTATCCCAATACAATATCACTTTTGTACTATTTTTTCTTTATAAATATTATTTAAAAATTCCTTTGTTTTATATGAATTCATGAATTATATTCATATGAAGAAAACATGACCAGCTAATTGAATAATCAATTATTCACTCATTAAATACCACCGCTCTTAGATGTAATTAAATTATTTACAGGAAACCTTCCTAATGTTTATGCTGAAAAAACTCAATTCTGTCACTTAGTATTCAACACAATCTAAATTTCTTTACGATTTGAATTTAGAATGTTGGATACACCATACGCGAGACATATTTTAGTTACAACGGATAAACTGTCCAGTAAGAAGTGTCTTGCACTTATATATAGAATTCAATAATTAAACCATTTCCATCAGTTGAGATTCGTGATGGTACAAAATACATATCAATAGTCGGGTATAATATTTTTGAACAACCATCTTCTCTTGTGTGATATAAAAATACCCCCTATTGAGAGGCTTTCAAAGATTCTTCTATATTTGGGCAGCGCTATCTCGGCTTCCATTATTCTACGGTGATTCAAATTCAGGACGAGGAGTGTAAAGGAAAGAAATCCAGGTTAGCATGAGTCGTGCCTAACGACCGTTGCGAGTGCCAACAATACCCAGGATGTTGCCGCCATGTGGCCACGGTTCCTCCCGCACATGTGTTAGAATCACGGGCTCTTACCTAACTCATTTAGCCTGTCAGCACTTCACATAGCCATGGGTGTTGTACACATTGCATCTGGTGTACAACGATGTATCTGTTATAAACTATTGCGAGTCTACTTTATAATATCATTCTCACTAATTTCTAACTATTGCGTGTAAAAATACTTTTCACTATTTAATGCAACCATACACACAACAAATTGATTTTACATTTATTCATCTAGCGTTATTTATGAATTATTACTCCGAAATGCCATAATGAAAATTAGCAGTTATTTGCAACCAAAATCGCCATACACGCAATATATGAAGAAAATTATTCAATAAACATATTTCCTTTATATAAATATATTTTATAAATACATTTTAGACAATTTTCACACACTTTATAATAAATTAGATTTACTCTTCTTAAAGGTAGGATTTCACATAATTCAATCATTATGCATGCTATGACCACCAGAAAGAGAGTGTAAGTAGAAAAACTGGTCTTTTCTATATTGCAAATGCAATAATGCTTCTAGATATGTGTAGAGATGCGTTTTTACTTCATCAAGAGATAGTAATATGACATTTCTTTTTAATTATATATATTTAATATTTATTTAAACATATTTCTTATATGTTGATGAAAGACATGTCCACGTTTTGAACAGATCGATATTTACGGTCCTAAAGGTATATGTCGTTAAATTTGAATGACCTTGATAAAAACTATCTCACGTAATATATCCATTTTTCTCAGAGAGATCAACCTATAAATTTTACAAGGTTATTTTTTTAAATAGAATTTCTTATAATTCCTTGTTTGGGTATAAAAATCTTCAGCAGTATTCCATATATGGTGGTTTGTTCAGAGTGTGAATTTAAATTGTCATTAAATTTCCATTCTAAACCAAGGTCATAAAGAAATGAAGGAGATAAAAGTAGACATTTTGACCATTTGACCAAGGTTTATGGATCTCCTTACAAGACATGTTGACAACGAATAGCCTTCCAAAAAGACAGGAAGTTATTTTTTGTTTTTATGGGCGTTTTTTTGTAGTAGACAAGCGAAGCGGTGCTGGGAACCTGTTTGGCCGCCGGGTCCTTCTCACAAAGAAGACGCCCACCCTTTGTCTTCGTGCATTTTAATTTGGTCTCAGTCTACTATTGCGTAACTAAGGTAGCTACTACTCAAGGTAGTAGAAAGTGATAAAAAATATTCTCATAATCTTATATATAAATTTATATTACAGACGAATATGCATTCAGCTTCGCCCTTGGTTCATCCAGATGCATTTCAGCCACGTTTAGTTAGGGCATCTAATCAGTTAATTGATTTTTGGATAAATACAACATTATAGAAAAAGGGTTTCCAGTTTATTCAAATTACTATATGAATTTGAACATGTCTTAATATATATATAGCCAATAAGTTATTTCTTCGCAGCAAACTTCTTGTAAAATATCAAAAATAAATAAGTAGTTTTGGCGGAGAAGAGTAACAAGCTTTGATTTGGAAAACTGGTCAGCTGGTCGTCGAAATGTTGGAAACAAAATATAAAAAGGTTGAAGAAGTTTATTTATAACTTAAACATCGGTTTAGTATTCATATATAAGGATATAAAAAGTTTATATGAGCGCTCCTGAAAGGTAAAGGAAGATAGACAATTTTTAGGATTTTGCAAACCACATGAAAGTATTTTAACTAAATCTATCGAAGGCCTTTTTGTAAACTTCGACCGATTTCATAACTCCTCGTAGGATGTTATGAAGTTGAAGCCGCCTCTGTACTGATGAAGGCCATACCCCGAAACTATGGTATACAGATTGGCTTTTGTCTGAATTTGTCAAAACCGGTGGGTTGTGGCTCATATTTATCACCATATTTAAGTTTTTTTACTGAGTTTATAACCATAATGCATAGTTATAATGCATATTTAAAAAGAGAGGTGCTTCTTTCGGTATACATATATTCATTCTATAATTTTCGCATATTATGCAAATTGTTTGTGACTGAAATAATGTCAAATTCTTTATAAATTGTTTTAATTAATGATATCACATATAATGAATAATTTATGATTAAAATATAAAGATATAATATATATTGATTATATATACAAGACATAACAGAAAATCATAGAACAGCCAAATATAATATAAGGTATGGTAGATTAAAATGGCGAAACCTCTGGAAAGGTTTATCATTGGTGAGCCAGGTATTTCCAATATTTTTCTTATTGCAGTAAGGGTAGTATGAAATTGTTTGTTTGAAAAAAGAAAACTTCGCGCTGAAATATTGTATAATAATAAATAAAATATAATAGTTAATAGTTAAGAATAGCATATTAGTTGAGGAGTTTTTAAAGTTGAAAATTTTCGAAGCTGCTAGTTTTCATAAAAGCTCTTAAGATGACTTAATAGTTTTGCCTATATTTTGGAGGTAATAATGAAATCATTTTATCTGGAAATATTTTTAATCAGGCTATATTTTTTCAGTTATTTTTAATATTAATGATTAAAATAATTTTTATATATATACTAATGTGACTGAAAAAGAGAATACACGATTGTAAACGTAAATATGACATATACTATAATAAGTACGTTGATTCTTTTAAATTTCTCAAACTATTTCTCAGATACCATTTCTTTGTGAATCAAGAAAAATTAAGATCTTTTTATTTATTTTATCGAAATATTTTGATCCTGACGAGGAATAAATATTTCTGTAGAAACGTTGAAGAAATAAAAATAAACGTATCTGGCCGAAGTGTCATTTATTCTGAAGAAATGTCAATTTATAGTAAGTATAAAAGAGCTTAGCTCGAAAATATTCACACGAGGTTCTCTCCAATGTAGTTTAAGATATTGGGAGGCCAATTAGGGAGAGCAGTAGCTGCCGGCCGGCCGGTTCAAGTAGGGTGGCCGAGCATTGTGAGGAGAAGAGGCCTCTTGTCCCAAGTGTGACTAGGAGAGCTCCGTATTATTCGCACATTTGCAAACAATGGGCTATTATAACTGAAGAGAGATGCGTGTGCCGATTATTATAGAAGGCCATTGTTTACAAATCTTCAACGAGCCATCCAGGAAAAGGCATTGGGCTATCTATTAGAGTTAGAGATGGTGCTACTAATTTAAGGTCAGTAACACCCTTTGTTTGGCAACATTTGCTCTAGTTGCCTTGTCCTTTAAACATGCCACCGTTTGAGAGAAGATTTAACGAATGGCTCTCTCTATATATGAAATACTCTTTAATATCTCTCAAAATATTAAAAATTATATATCTTCCGTTTTTTATTATTTATTTAAATATAAGAGGGCATTATTTTTAATAGAAATAATTGCTTTATACATATAATTAAAGGAAATTACATTAAAGAGCACCAATTCTACTCTCAAGGTCTTTCCGTCCACTTCGAATACATTTGCCTAAACGTCTTTTCCCTTTAAGAAATCATTTATGAAAGTCTCTAGATAATATCTACATTTATTCTTCTCTGATTGCCTTGATTACCTTAACGAGAGAATTCAAATCGTTTTCATTTCGTAGTTAAAACCAATTTAAGAGATTTCCAGAATTTCCACGATATGATAGCTGGCGAATAAGAAGGACGCGTCGTTATGTTATATCCGGCAGAAGTCGACGAATCTGAAGAGGTATGTAATAAGGAGCGTTTCAGTATTTCTCCAAGTAGTCGGAAAATTCAAGAAATTTTGCCGTTTTCTATTGACAATAAATCTCTCTACAAATAGAAGTTTCTAAAACACAAAGCCACAAAACAGATACATTCCATTCAAAAGCCATTCCTTTAAATAGTTTCCAGGTTATGAAGGCCACCAACCCATCCGTGAAGGACGTTTTGGCACGGGTTGAAAGGGCACCAATTTCTTCAATTAGCCTTTTTGCCACGAGATGAACTTGTCCTTGCTCGATCGCCCCAGATTTATTGAGAGCACTCCTTCAATCTCTCCTTCATTTGGTTCACGGCGCGGGTTCTTTCACTGCGAAATTATCCAGGCGTTAGAGGGGTTGCGTTATAACATTGAGATTGTGCATTCGGAGAAAATGTGGAAGGAACAAAAGTAAGAAAATGAAGTCCAGTTATTTACAACACACAATTGGGTTCACGAGAAAATAAATTGTCATTTTATTTACAAATTATTGGCTTAATTCGCATATATCTCAATCTCGATATTTGGCCTTTAGGCTTAGAAAAGATTTTATCATCAACAAACGATCCTGCGTAGAGGGACATGAAACTTTGTAAGATATTTCTTCTCACTTCTACAGCTACATCCTTGAAAAATCAACAGGATTGCGGACTTTGACAATACGAAAAAATAAAAAAAAATTAAAATTAAGTTTACTACTCCGTATATACATCAAGCTGAAGAAGGGATTATCCGAAATCTTCTGTAATAAACTTGAATGAAAAAGTTGCGGTGATTTGCGGATATTAAGCATGCTTTACTTATAGATATATAACAAAGATAAATTAACATAAATCGAAATTTTTATATTAAACATATTTTAAAGTATAGATGGAGAATTTGCCGGGAGGAAATTAATCCATAGAAGCAATGGGCGCCTCTCCCGTCAAAATAAACGTCAAAACCTGACGCCATCTATTGACCGTCGCCGCAACTCTAGGTGGACGCTTCTCAGTTTGCCAAAGCTGGTGTTGTGGCTTTGTCACCGACCCGAGGCCGCTAGTTGCGGCGACGGTCAATAGATGGCGTCAGGTTTTGACGTTTATTTTGACGGGAGAGGCGCCCATTGCTTCTATATTTTAAATTACTTTCTACTGGTTGTGTGTGGATATGTATGAATAAATATGTTCACGTATCAATCCAATACATTTCTTTTTCTCTCAACGTCATATTTTTTCAGATCAAACATTATTTTTACCGTCTCCTTTACTGTCGCCATTTTTTCAAGAGGTATGCTGGCTAAGCAATGGAATTTCGATAAATAAGGACAATTATTGGATTTATGTAAAAAAAGGATAATTTTGTTATTGTGAATCCACCCAGATGTAGTGATGTGTAGACAGAAAGTAGGATGAATAATCGGAACGTACGCCATCTGTCTCACTCAGCAAAGAGTTTCCTTCTCAGATCGTGACCGCAGTGATGTGAGGCATGGCTTCGGCAGCGAGGTAATAGACGAGAAGATTGCGCAGAGCTCTATCAGGTTGCTATGTGAGGCCAAGGCACATTGGTTGCTAAGAGAAATTGATTGAGCTAATGGCTTGGAACAACAATTTGGTCAGCTATGAAGACATCGCAAACGTGCTAAAAGGTCGGTAAATAAATTTAAATGATTTTTGATTATACGTTGACCTGTAATACAATTGCACAATGCAGAGTGATTTTGAGCACAATGCAGGGTGATAATAAATAGTAATGCCTCACTTACCTTATATATATATACATATGTAGAAATATATATTTCTTTTAATAAATATTTCAACCTCCACTTAAAAAAATGGATCAACCGTAGGTTTTGGATCATTGACTCTGAAAATTTAAATTTTGCATTATATTAAAGATAATTTTTCAAAAAAAAAAAAAATCTCTCCAACCTTTAAGCGGAAGATGAAATTGTATTTGGAGGGCTTGGTGCTTCAGAGGTGAACTGCCTCAGAGATTTCGCTAATTTGATC
>CP092886.1:135698125-135768352 GCA_030710605.1 Cordylochernes scorpioides | reverse complement strand
TATAAACTTTTGTAGTTGTAGAAATTTTACAAATTTTGCTTGTTAAAAAAAAAAAAAAAAGCATGTCAATAATACTAAACGATAAAGACAGACATTTTAACTACAAGAAAACAAGACCTAATCCAAATAAATTAAGTGTGTGACGTATCGGTAACAGCGTGTGGTAACGGATATAGATTTTTTTTTTTGTCTGATGATGGTAAAAAAAATAACACTGTTACCGAAACATCACACACTATTAATTTATTTGGATTAGGTATTATTTTCTTGTAGCTATATCCAAATTGTGGCTTATCACAAACATTTAAAGAAATATGAGGTATAGGTATATAATGTCAAATTTTGGTTAATAAGAGGTCTTGATGATTTGACAGGCATAATCTGCCTCTCTCTCAAAAATTAATTTAAAAAAAGAAACAATATTAGGAAAAAATTCTTGATCATAGATAAAACACCATTACATTAGATTTGATTAATGATGCTATTTCAGTTTCTTTAAATATAAATAATTTATAATATCATTAGATATAAATTATTTAACAAAATATGAAGGAGAAAAAAAAAGTTCATTAAAAAGAAGACATATTTCTAATTTCTGAGAATGTTGTAATTGAATTATGATAATTGTTTTGAGTCCTATATATGTTTATATTGTCAAAAAATTCTACAAATGCAATATGAAAATATTGGGCTGGTTTTTAAGTGGATAAAAAAAAAAAAAAAAAAAAAAACTCACAGTTGGAAAACTATGTGGGCTAAATATTGTATCAAGCACATTTTGAAAAATATTGTTTAAAAATCGTTAAGAAAAGTTTTTATGCAGAAATCAATGGTAGGTTGAAGTCACATAATATGCCTCGAAACAAAATTGGGTAGTCCTCTACTCGCGGTAAACAAAATAATTCCTTTTTTAAAACAACTTAGGATAATGATATAATCGGGGGGGGGGGGGGGGGGGGCAACACTGGTCCGCAGAAATGAGTATCTCACCCAATACACATACCATAAAATCTTGAATGGAAGACATCTTGAGACAGTTTGAATAATGACTAGTGATACTTGAAAAAACTTGAAACAAACGTTTATTGATGAGCCACTTGAATAAAAAGTTCAGAAAAAAAGTCTTGTTACTTCTCGGCGGTTTATTGAGCGTTCACAGAAACGGCAGGGGTTGTAAATTATTCCAGAATTCAGACAAGCAACACAATATATGTGGTCACATACAGTAAGAAAAGTTGGAACATTTGTCAATCTCAAAACAGAAAACCTTCTTTCGCAACTTCTACAACCAGAAGGAAGTTCTTCTCTAGTTGTATACGCTGGTGGCATTTGTGGCTGAGAATTCATTATTGGACAAAATTTGGCACACAATTGTCTTTTTTTTTAATACAAAGACTGCTTTGAAAGCTATTCCTTTTTCAAAAAAACGCGTTGTGATCCAATTGTGCCAAGTATTTTTACTACTTTGCACAGATTAATATTTTTAGGGGGAAAATAAAAACGTAATGTTTTATGTTATTTAAATCAAAGATATTTAATTTATAATATTTAGAAAAGTGAATGATAATAAAAAATTATTTCCAATATTTCTGAAATCATATGTATAAAAAAATAATTAAGAAAATATGTATTAAATATCATTAGAAAATAAAATGTAAGAATAGATAAAAATTTGTGAACTGGTTACTATGAACGTTCTTCAATATTAGCATCACATTTTCTGACCCCAAAATAAACAATTTAGTCTGATATTCGAAATTGTTCGAATTTTGGAGTAAAATTCCTTTAATATCATCTCACCATCATTTTTCTATCAAAAAATTTGCTAATTTGTTATTGGTTTAATTTGAATAGGCTTTGTATAGCCTATATTTTAAATTGCATCTTCATCTATATATATGTACTTATTAAATTTATATTATTTTTATTTATAGTTTTAATATAAATTTTTATTTTTAAAAAATAGTCTTAGAGCTGGCTCCGCCCATATTTGTATGAATGTTTAACTGAAAGAGTCTTACTTCTTCCTAATAAAATGATGGTCTGGCTTCGTCCATTTTATTCTCGAGTGAATTCACCTCGAGGCAATATTCCCATCAAAGTTTTTTTTTTCCAATCAAACATGTTGCAGGAATATTTTAATAATCTTTTTTGGCTAAAAATATGTTAATTAGTCTAGTACTTGGATGATTTAAATTTTGCTTGAGTGATTTTTGTATCATTATAGTATTTTTTTTGAATATATATATATATTGAAATAGAGCAATCCATAAATAGATCTTTAAATAAGAAGGCATATATGCATATAAGCAATTTGTTTAAACCTTGGCTGGAGGCGGTGTTCTGCTTACAAGTAGTACCAAGGGTTTATGCCTCCGCCACCTTCTGAGGACTGTAATTGAGTTGAATCCCAAAGGGAGAGTTATTCTATAAAGGAATCCCACACACGGGCGTAGTTACAAACACACTGATTTTATTTAACAAAGCTATCCAAAATTTACATACTTGGCACGCGGTGAAATTAATTAATTTTACAAACAAAAGAACATTATGCAAAACAGCTAGAATTTTAACTATTATGTAACAACAGGTAAAAGTTAAATATCAATCTGAACATCCTCCCCGAGTTGATGAGCACCATCAAAGCTGACGGGGGCTCCTGTAGTAATGCCAGCTTGACCAAGGGACGTTTGATGACGCCGGCCACGGTGCGGAGGGATACCACTCGTACGACTCCATCTTTTCCCGGTGGACTTCAACTACACGGCCCATTAGCCACTTAGCAGGGGGCACATGTCCTTCCTTTATAAGAACCAATGATCCTGCTAACATATTGGCTTCTTGATTTTCCATTTGTTCCGCTGTTGTAGGCTGTGGAAAAAATCGGTAGACCACCTTTTCCATAGATGTTGCACCATTATTTGCACTAATCTCCATCGAGACAATAGATGGTCCTTTACCAGTATCAACTCCTCCTCCGGGACGCACTGAGATGTCGAGGTAAGCAAGAAGTGGGCCGGGGTCAAGGCCTCCAAATCATTAGGATCATTACCAAGAGGGGCCAACGGTCTTGAATTTAAGCAGGATTCGATCTGAATGAGGACAGTTAACATCTCTTCATAAGTTAGCACTGTAGTTCCTACAATGCGCCGTAAGTGATGTTTCAAACACCTTATGCCGGCCCCCCAAAGGCCTCCAAAATGAGGCGCACCCGGAGGATTGAACTACCATTCCGTCATTAGCCAAGATGGCCGTCAACTCCTTTAATTGCTGTCGGGAGAGATAAAAATCCGACTTCAATTTCTTGGCCGCCCCCATGAAGTTGGTACCTTGGTCACTGTAAATTTTGTTGCAACATCCTCGGCGAGCCACAAATCTTTTAAGGCCGCCAAGAAGGTAGGCGCCGAGGAATCCGTAACCAATTCTATGTGCACCGCCCGGGTAACGAAACAAGCGAACAAGCAGATGTATCCTTTTCCGAATTTTAGTCCCCTACCTCCAGATAATTTCAATTGAATGGGTCCCGTATAATCCACCCCACTGACCGTGAATGGTTTTCCCGGGGTCAACCGTTCCTTTGGTAAATCGCTCATGACTTGATGTTGGGTTGTTCGATTGTAGCGGCAACAGATCACACAGTCTCGAACACATTTCTTGATTTGATCTTTGGCTCTTAGGATCCAGTACTCTGTCGAAGATTGGACAGTACCAGCTGCGTACCGCCGTGGAGAATTCTTTGGTGCCTGTCACGTATAATAAGTTGGTTCAGCCGTCCCTCTGATGTCAATAAGGCAGGATACTTCTTGTGTTAAGGTATGCCCGGAGCCCATCTTAATCTCCAACCAACTCGGCGGACACCCTGTTCATCCTGGAAAGGGTTTAAAGACAATGTTCTGCTGCGCCCACCAACGACCTTGTGACGACTCAAAGACTTCAGTTCTTCCTCAAAATAATGTTGTTGTACGGCCAAGAGGATCTCAACATGGGCTCTCTTAATTTCAGCGGGATTCAAGGGTGACTGAACTTTCCCGCCCCGGCAATTACTAATAACACGAAGGATCCAGGCCACAACTCTATTGTAGGTAGTGATCGAGGAAAATCGTTCTCCCAAGGCGACAAACAGAGGAACTTGATTCACGAGACCAACCGACAAGACCGTACGTATTTCCGATCGCCCAGATATTGTTGGTATTTTGGGCCATTGGTCCCGCGACAAAATGAGCCAGCTTGGTCCCTTCCACCACAACCTGGAGCTTCCTATCATAGATCCCAAAACCCCACGGAAAGCAAGGTCAGCGGGATTTTATTCTGATGGAACATGACGCCATTCTTGAATCTGGCGGCTTGCCTGTATTTCTGATACTCGATTCCCACGAAGGTTGGCAAGGTTCTAGCGATGGTCTTTCTCCATGCCAGGACGATGGTCGCATCCGTCCAACAGACAATAGTTCCCAGATCAAGTCGCATCACCGTCAGAATGTGTGTAATTAGGCGAGTTAGCAAGACAGCCGCGCATAACTCCAGGCGTGGAATAGAGATTCGCCGAACGGGTGCCAAACGCGTCTTGGCCGCCACAAACTCCGTTCTGATGCCATAGCTTCCACTAATTCTTATATATACAGCGGCTGCATACGCATCTTCTGAGGCATCGCTGAATCCATGCAGCTGAATGTTAGGATTCCCATTAAGCCCAACCATCGGGGTATCTGAACTGTTCGAAGACATCCCAGTTGTTCTCGAAACTTCTTCCACCGTTCTTTTATAGGTCCGTCTATCGGTGCATCCCAATCTTTCCCAGTTACCCACAACCGCTTAATCATAATCTTTCCTATCACAATAACGGGCGCCAACCATCCCATGGGATCGTACGGTTTTGCCACCAGCGATAGCATGCCACGCTTCGTAATTTCATCTCCTTGTGTAGGCTCCTGGAAGTTGTACAAAAAGTAATCCCCCGCTGGATCCCATCCCAAACCGAGCGTTTTCACCACTTCTGCGCCATCAAATTGGATTTTCTTAAGACGGGCATCCTCGGGTATTTGATTCAGAATTGTCGGATCATTGGAGGCCCACTTCTTGAGAACAAATCCCCCCTTTTGTAAGAGACATATAAGTTCTTCTCTCAACAGCATGGCCGACTCTGAATCCTCTGCCCCGGTCAATATATCATCCACGTACGTTTCCTTCCTCAATGCTTCAGCCGCTCTAGGATATTGACTGCCCTCATCAATGGCAAATTGGATCAATGTTCTTAGGGCCAGGAAAGGAGCCGGGGAGGTGCCATACGTAACAGTATTCAACCGATAGGGAATCATCGGCTCATTAGAAGTCTCTCTCCACAATATTTTCTGTCGGGCAGCATCCGTTGGGCACACCAGCACCTGACGATACATTTTCTCTATATCCGCCAGCATAACTACCTTATGGTGCCGCCAATTCATTAAGATGGCAAATATATCTCTTTGCAACTTAGGACCGGTATACAACCTATTATTAAAGGAGAATCCGTTGGAGGTCACGGTGGAAGCGTCAAACACGACTCGCAACTTTCGCCGATTTCCCCATACCGCATGATGAGGTATGAAACAACCACCCGGGAAATCCTCTGCCACCAACTCCGGCAAGGGGGTCATGTGACCCAATTTTATGTATTCTCGCATGAATTAATGATATTTCTCCTTTAATGGCACTTGCTTGGCCAAACGTCGTTCTAAACTAAGTTGTCGCTGGACACAAATAGAGACCGACCCCCCAAACAACTCAGGAACTGGCACCTTCGGGTCAAAAGGGAGAGGAACGATATATCACCCACTAACTGTTCTTTGCACCTTTGTCTTATATAATTCTTCACAGAATTCATCTTCGCCCGACTTGGCAGGTCTAATGGGGACCTCTTCCACCTCCCAGAAGCGCCTCAATATGTTGTCTAGGTTTTCTTCATAATTCACCCGGATGTTGTACACCATGTGTGGGCTGCCTTCTCCTTCACTGGGTAATTTTCCCGAAATAATCCAGCCCAATCGGGTCTTCTGCGCGCATAACTGGGTTTTCTCATCATACTTAAATTCGGGGAGTAATAAGCTTCCATATACGTCTGCTCCCAGTATTACATCCACTCGGCCACTTGTCTCAAACTGAGGGTCGGCCAATGGCAGGGCCTTCCAGCTGGACGGCACAGGGATACGGAGATCCCGACTAGGTAATATCCCAGTCATTCTTCCCACCACCAACGCCTTAATCGGTATGGTCCAACCTGACTCTGTCAACGACTCCACCGAACAGGATACCATCTGTTTAACATGCTCTCCCCTGGTGTCGTTAATCCCGTAGATTTGTGCATTGACCTTTTGTACCGGAACAGTTAAGTGATCAAGAAGATCTTGGTGGACAAAGGACGACTGAGACCCCTGATCCAGCGACGCCCGCATCCTGATTCCTACGCCCTGAGGGCCGACTATGCGAACCCGAGCTGTCGCTAACAAGGCCTTTGGGATTGCGGTTCTCACATGCATCCCTGATAAAGTGACCTCCTGTTCACCAGTCGAGGCCCGCGGCTCCTCAGTGTTTCGGCTTTCCCTTTCCCCACGATCACGATTTTCCATGGATACTTGCCTTGGTAGATGCAGCGCTGTATGATGGGGGCTTCTGCAGTGAGAGCATCGGATTTGAGTTCTGCAGGTTGCCCTCATATGGCCCACCCGAAAACAGTGAAAGCAGGCGTTAACCTTTCTCATTTCATCCATTCGTTTGGTCGTTGTCATGGAACGCCAACTTGCGCAGACCTGGATCCAATGTCTTCCTTTACAACTTAGGCACAGGGGAGTCACTCTACCCTGAGCATCCTTTATCTGAGCGGTGTGCATTCTGGCTACATGTTGGCCATAGTTCTTCCTCTGGGATGATTCCCCAAACCCCTCTCTCATATATTCAAGCCGTTGTTCACCCTTAACTTCTCTCCTTAAGAACTCGAGAAGTCGCTGTAATCTTTGGTCTATTGATATTGGGAGTTCTCCTTCGTCCTCACTATACCCCGCCAGCGCACTTCTTTGCCATATCCTCAACATGTCTTCCGGCAGACTTGACTCCACTAGGGGGTACAAAAATGAGGCATTCTGTTGTGTAGTGACGCCCAATGATTCCAAGGCTCTTAAATGGGATTCGACCTGTTCGTACAAACCTTCCAACGTTAAGGTCTTTTTCCGTGCATTATTTATTACCAGTTTCAATAGTTGGCGTACATAGACCTCGGTCAATATTACTTTATCCCCAAACCGGTCTTGCAATGCCTTAACCACCTTAGGATAATTTTCTGTGGTTAGCGGGTAACTGCTGACCAATCTATCCGCTCGGGTACCAGCCCTCATTGATTGTACAAGGTACTGGAACTTCTCTACTTCCGACAACACTGGATTCTCATGGATCGTCTTAAACTGCGATCACCATCCCAACCACTCGAGACATGTGCCGTCATAAACCGTGAGGGCCATCTTAGGCAGCTTGTATGATGACATACCTTCCTGGGCGCTCCTAGTAGGGTCCAGATTACTTCGGCCTTGGTGCTCATTTTCCTTTAACTGGAGATATTCAGCCACTCGAAGTTCCGTTCTGATGAAATTATTTTCATACTGGACCACCATATCTTGCTCCTTTTCCAGATCATGCGGGGTTATTGTTTCATCCTCCAACATCAGATTCATAATTTGTGAATTTACATCTCTGAGTTGGTTCTCATTAGTCTCCAACACCTTAAAATTTATCCTGATGGTCTCCCGGGATGGAGATTCCTTATACAATTCCGCATCAATTTCCTTTATGCTCTTTGTCGCAGATGATCGCAACAACGTTCGGATTTTCTGACTCTTTTTCATCTTGAATTCTTTACAATACTTCACTTAGTTGATTTAAATAATTTCCTTTAACAATCAACTTAATTTTTTAAAGTTCTTCAGAAGCATACAAATTTTCTCAACTTTAGAATTCTTTCTTCTTCAATTTTCTTAGCTTCTTTAGAATCCAGCTCGATCAGGACCAAATTTGTTTAACCTTGGCTGGAGGCGGTGTTCTGCTTACAAGTAGTACCAAGGGTTTATGCCTCCGTCACCTTCTGAGGACTGTAATTGTTTGAGTTGAATCCCAAAGGGAGAGTTATTCTATAAAGCAGGGGTCTCCAAACTTTCCAGCCTTAGGGCCATACTGATGGGGTCTTTCCAGCCTTAGGGCCATACTGATTACTCCAGTAAGTTCCGAGGGCCAAGATGGCAACACTGCATATTATTAATTTTCCTGTATTAATTGTTATTTTTATTTGTTATTAAATGTTATTATTAATTGTTGCTTTTGTGTGTGATTTAGCAGAATGGAAAAGAAGCGAAAAATTGATAGTGAATGCAGAAAATTCAAAGATCAGTGGAACATTCAGTATTTCGTAATTGAGTCCAGTAACAAGGCGCTATGTTTGATTTGCAATGAAAGCATAGCCGTTCTCAAAGAATATAACATGAAACGTCATTATGAAACAAAACATTCTCAAAATTACTCAAAATATACAGGAATTGTGCGGACAGAAAAATTCGAAGCTTTGAAGCGCGGATTGAAATCGCAGCAATCTTTATTTACAAAAGTCAAAACTGAACAAGAGGCGGCAACTCGTGCCAGCTTTCGTGTGGCTCTTGAAATTGCAAAACGTGGAAAAGCATTCACCGATGGAGAAATGATCAAGGAATGCATAATTGCAGTAGTCGAAGAAATCTGCCCTGAAAAGGTAAATTTATTAAAAACTGTCAGTATGTCAGCAAACACTGTGGCTCGAAGGGTAGAAAACATCGCTGAAAATATATCCTCTCAACTGTTCGACAAAAATGGACATGTTGAGTGGTTTTCTTTGGCCTTGGATGAGTCAACGGATGTGTCAGATACTGCTCAGGTGTTGATTTATATTAGAGGAGTAGATAAAAGCTATGAAGTGCACGAAGAACTTCTTGATATGTATAGTATTCATGGCACAACTACTGGTACCGATATTTTTATAGGAGTTGAAATGGCCATTAATAAAAAGAACCTTCGATGGAAAAACTTGAAATGTATTACAACTGATGGAGGCAAAAACATGAGTGGGAAAGATAAAGGAGTGGTCGCTCTTGTGTCAAAGGCTGTAGAAAATGACGGCGGCTCAAAACCATTAGTCTTACATTGTATCATTCATCAACAGTCTTTGTGCGGAAAATGTTTGGATATGTCTGACGTTCTAAAACCAGTCATATCAACTGTTAATTTCATCAGATCTTTTGGGCTGAATCACCGACAATTTATTGCAGAGATTGGAGAAACAGACTTACCTTATCATACTGCCGTACGCTGGCTTAGTTGTGGGAAAGTCCTTTAGCGCTTTTTTGAACTTCGAGCAGTGATCGAATTTTTTTTGAATGAAAAGCACCGCCCTCTTACTGAATTACAAAACAACGCATGGCTATGGAAGTTAGCATTCTATGTTGATTTGACAAAACATGTGAACGAACTGAATTTGAGATTGCAAGGAGAAAACCAGCATCTTCCTGATTTATACACTAATATCAAGTCATTCCGGATGAAATTGATACTGTTTCAATCACAACTACGAAGTAAATGTTTTTCACATTTTAAAACATGTGAAATATTCAGCCACACTACTGAGACTGAGTTTCCTATCGATTTTGCAATCGAAACTTTGAGTGCTTTGAAGATAAATTTTGATACTCGTTTCTCGGACTTTGATGCCATTGCGAATCAAATTAAGATTTTTCAGAATCCTTTTGATGCTGACATTGAAACCCTAGCCCCGGAACTTCAAATGGAAATGATTGATCTTCAGTGCAGTGATATAATTAAGAACAAATATGAAAACTCATCTTTGTTGGATTTTATAAGAGTCTTCCACTGACACAATTTGATAATTTGCATAAATTTGCTCGTGGGCTGTTTTCCGTTTTTGGTACTACTTATTTGTGTGAGAAAACCTTCTCCAAAATGAAGTACACAAAAAATGTATACAGATCTAAATTAACTGACTAGCATCTTAAATCTCTTTTAATAATTGGTACAAGTAAAATTAGTCCACAACTACAAACTATTGTCGGTGGAAAATCTCAATTACATACATCTCATTAGCATTTCATATGTCATGTTATAAGGTATGTGTTGTTCATTACTTACAATGTATAAAATGTAAGTTGGATTCATTTCAATAATTTGTTAGTTATTATATGCTGAAGTTAAATTTACTGCATAAATTATACATGTCTTTACTCATTACCATTCTGTGTTTCTTTATCCAACTTATCACAAACATTTTATTTGCTATAAAAAATATTTGTTCTCTAAAAGGAGTTTTCAAGTATGTCTCCGCGGGCCGGACAAAATCTGTCTGCGGGCCGGATGTGGCCCTCGGGCCGTAGTTTGGAGACCCCTGCTATAAAGGAATCCCACACACGGGCGTAGTTACAAACACACTGATTTTATTTAACAAAGCTATCTAAAATTTACATACTTGGCACGCGGTAAAATTAATTAATTTTACAAACAAAAGAATATTATGCAAAACAGCTAGAATTTTAACTATTATGTAACAACAGGTAGAAGTTAAATATCAATCTGAACACAGTTTATGCCTTTTTATTTATATACAGATTTTTAACTTTTAATTAGACAATTTAAATTTATATTTAGACATTTTTCATTTTAATTTAGACATATTTCATTTTAATGTAGACACTTGGGCTTTTCTATAAAAAGTCCATGTGTCTAAATTAAATTGAAAGTGTCTAAATATAAATTAAAATTGTCTAATTAAAATTTAAAAAATATATATAAAATTGTTACAAAATATAAAATTTAAAAAACGCTAGTATTGAAAACGGGATAAGAGATTAGAAAAGGAAAAAAATTAGAATATATATTTTAGAGATTTAAAAATATTTAATTATTTTTAAAACAATTAAGAGCTATAAAAAAAAAATAACGCTTCGGCAGTTACGCGTTATACATTAGATGAAAAAAAAATTTACAATTATTGAAAAATATTGTTATCAATTTTATAAACTTGAACATTTGTTTATATATACAGTATGCCTTCCTTAATGGACAGTCGCACAAGCGGAGACCTCTAAACAACGGGCGCTTTCCCAAAGCATCATTTATTGATTTTACATATAATAGCGGAAAGACAATTCAGAAAATCAATGTTGAACAAAGAATATATATATTTGTATAATCGCGTTAATTGGACACAACGATATTTCGATCGTTTTTAAAATTCAAATTTCAACATTAGATAATTCTTATTTAAATACAAATTTATTTACTTTGTGGCACACGGGGCATCGTCGCCGTAGTTGGCCTTTGTTCACTGTGTTTAAAAATGTAACAAGGTAAATTAAATACAACTAAAATATTATCACTGAATAATTATTTTAAATATTCTGTGGTATATCATCATTAATATTTGCAAGGTCATCACCCCTTACCATTCTTGTATATTATTACTTGTAAATAAATTGTTAGCAATAGTTTGCATTTTATAAATAAATTATTTTTACTTAAACTTTTGTTATACTCGTTATCACTACCGTGACAACTGGTGGAGAAGCTGGAATATTCCCTCGCCGCCCAAGCCGTTAGAAGAAGCCGAAGACTACAAGGACTAGAACCTCAAGAAAACATCGCTATGATCAAGCAAGAGACACAGAAAAAAATGGGTGAGTACCATTTTCAACCTTTTAGAAACCCTTCTATTTTTACTGGAGAACGCAACCAGAATCCAGAAAAATGGCTGAAAGAATTCCATCGCGTCGCTCGCTACAACTGCTGGGATGATTCAATGTGCCTCGCAAATGTTTATTTTTTCCTCCAAGGAACAGCGCACAGATGGTACGAAAATGTTGAAGAGAAAATTAATTCATGGGATATTTTTGTGAAAATGTTTTCTCAGAATTTCGGACATCATGTCACCCAAAAAGATCAACTCGCAGAGAACCTCAAAACTCGAGCTCAGGGGAAGGAGGAGACCAGTGATTCTTACATTCAAGATGTTCTCCATCTGTGCAGAGAAGTGAATCCGGCTATGATGGAAAATGAAATAGTTGCACACTTGACGAAAGGAATATCGGAGGAGATATATCAGTCAATCATCATTTTAGACATTGCAAGTATCGATGAGTTCATCAAATGGTGCCGAAAAATCGAGGCTTCAAATAAAAAACGTGTAAATAAACGTGTAGTATTCGACAGACTACCGAATGTTGCCGCCATCGATTCAGCAGACTCTGAATCAATGGAAGACTTAATCCGACGCATCGTGCGTGAAGAAGTTCATCGCGCACTAAATCCGGAGTCAACTACCCCTGAACCATCGTCTCTGAAAGAAATTATCCGAGAAGAGATTGAAAAAAACGTAGCTTCAATTTCGAAGCCTATTCAAAGGCCTCCGCCACGACAGTCGTACCCCAACCAAACACGTACATTCAGCCAGGTTCCACGACGTTAGTACCCTACCCAAACACCCATATATAACCAGACGCCACCACAACGAAGAACGGATGAATGGAGGACGCATGACAACATCCCAATATGTTTTAATTGCGGCCGCCCAGGCCATGTTAAGCGATATTGTAGAGAAAGACGACAATGGATGCAGAGAGCCGAAGGACACGCACCAAGCACCCAGGAACCTCAAATTGGTAACCACCAAGCCATAAGAAGCCAAATCTACCGCAGACAATCGCCGTATCCAAACAGAGGAAGATCCCCAAGACGCCAGTCCATTTCCCCAGGCCGCCATACAAGCCAATCCCCACGCCGCTACAATCTAGAAAAAAAACTAAGCGTCGCGTCTTCTTTCGAGGGGGAAGCCGCGGGTGTGAAAAACCCTCCATCGTCGACAGCCGCTAAATTACAACAAAATTATGTCGAAATCATCATTGATGACATTGCATTTTCTGCTCTGGTCGATTCAGGTTCCTCTTTTTCAGTTATCTCTGATGGATTAAGACGACAATTAAAAAAGACCATGTTCAAGGATAGCGGAATGACTATGAAAGTTGCTGATGGCAAGAATGTTACATCGATCGGCCGATGCACAATCAGCTTGAGCATCAATGGATTGGAACAGCCGCTTGAGTTTATCGTCCTCCCTAATAGTAACCCAAGTATTATCCTCGGATGGGATTTCCTAGAGGCATCAAATGCCGTGATTGATTGTGGACGCGCCGAAATCAGATTGGAAGAGGCCAAAGATGTACTAAATTCACCTGCTTCCATGGGGAAGGTTGTGGCTAGCAGAAGCGTCGTAATCCCAGCCGAATCTACCAAACTAATAAATGTTATGAGTGAAGAGCTTAATGGGCAAAATCAGGTACTTTTTGAACCTTCGAAAAAGGTATTGATAGGAAAAGGGTTAACACTTCCCTGTGCATTATTCAGGCTTTCCCATAATAAAGGAAAACTTTGGATCGTAAATTCTAGCACCACAGCTCAAATAGTCCCTAAGGGAATGTGCCTAGGAAAAATTCAAAGGGTTGAAGAAAATAACTTGACGGCTATTTCAGAATGTTCTGAATTTAATAAGGAGGTGAAAAATGCGAATCATGCCAGTCATGCTGATAAGAGTGACTTTAAATTTTTACAAAATTTAATTAGTGATGATTTATCAGAAGAGCAGTAGTCTCAAATCTTATCAATTTTAAAACGATATGAAAAAATATTTGATAAAAATAATGAACCTGTAAAGCAAACTTCAGTAACCAAACATAAAATTGAAACTGGAAACCATCAGCCTATTAAGCATAGACCATATCGAGTCTCCCCTACAGAACGCCAAGCAATCCAAACGGAAGTGGACAAAATGCTAGACGCCGGGATTATACGTCACTCAGAAAGTCCATGGTCATCGCCGGTTATTTTAGTGAAGAAGAAGGATGGTAACTGGCGTTTCTGTGTGGATTACAGACGACTAAATAAAGTTACTAAAAAAGACGTTTACCCACTACCCCGAATCGATGATACACTTGACTCCCTGAAAGGAGCCAAATTTTATTCATCAATGGACCTTCGTTCAGGATATTGGCAAATAGAAGTCGACGAAGCAGATAGAGAAAAAACTGCCTTTATTACCCCTGACGGACTCTACGAATTCCTAGTTTGGCCTGTGCAATGCCCCTGCAACATTCGAGCGCATGATGGACAAGATATTGAAAGGCCTGAAATGGACGATGGCCCTCTGTTATTTAGACGACATCGTGGTGTATTCCAAATCATTCAACGAACATTTACACCGGCTTGAAATCATACTACAATGTCTCGACAAAGCCGAGCTACGCCTCAACCCAAAAAAGTGCCTTTTCGGAACCAAAAGAATAAGAGTGTTTGGACACCTCGTCGATAGTAAAGGTATTTATCCCGATCCAGAAAAGATTGAAGCTATCGCCAAGTTTCCTACCCCAAAATCTATAACAGATGTGAGAAGCTTCATTGGCCTATGTTCCTATTATCGTAGATTTATCGAAAATTTTGCTGAGAAAGCTGCTCCTTTACACGAAGTCCTCAAAAAAGATAATAAATTCACGTGGAACTCTGACCAACAGGATGCTTTTGATTCCTTGAAAAAAGCATTGATGTCTGAACCTGTTCTTGCCTATTTCGAAGAACAACTGCCAACCGAGCTTCATACTGACGCCAGCGGTTATGGAATTGGAGCTGTCCTCGTACAGATCAACGATGGGAAAGAGCGACCAGTTGGTTATGCTTCAAGAACTTTATCTAAGGCGGAGAAGAATTACTCAACAACGGAAAGAGAATGCTTGGCCGCAATATGGGCCATCAACAAATTTCGACCGTACCTTTTTGGTCGTGAGTTTGTCATCGTCACTGACCACCACGCTCTTTGCTGGTTATCTAACCTGAAGGACCCGACAGGAAGACTAGCAAGATGAGCTTTAAAACTACAAGAATACAATGTAACAGTTGTTTATAAAAGTGGACGCAAACACCAAGATGCCGACTGTCTTTCTCGAAATCCTCTCCAACTTGAATCGGAAGAAGCATACAATGATGAGGATGATGATATACCCTCAATAACTGCTCTAACGTGCTTCGAAGCTGAACAAAGAAAAGACCCTAAAATTAATAAATTGATAGATGAAACAGAAATATTTGGTGCCGAATCAAAAGGATATGAAATGTTAAAAGGAACCTTATACAAAAAGAATTTCGACCCCCTGGGAAACCAATACCTTTTAGTTATTCCCAAGCACTTACGCTTAGAACTACTGAAAAGTTTACACGATGCTCCCACAGCAGGTCATCTTGGATTTTCGAAGACATATGAGAGAGTTAAAAACAAATATTTCTGGCCAGGACTTCTCCGGGACATACGGAAGTATGTCGCTCATTGTAAGGAGTGCCAAAGAAAGAAACAATCAACTCAAAAGCCACCCGGACTACTTAAGGCCATACCTCCTGCATCCTCCCCTTTTCAGAGAGTTGGAATGGACCTCCTTGGAAGATTTCCCAAGTCTGATACTGGTAATAAATGGATCATAGTCTGTACCGACTATCTTACTCGATTTGCCGTTACTAAAGCCTTACCCACAGGGGAAGCAAAAGAAGCAGCCAAGTTCTTAATGGAAGATGTTGTTCTCAAGCATGGAGCCCCCAGAGAAATCATCACGGACCGAGGACGAGTATTCCAATCCAAATTGATTGCGGAACTCACCAATCAATGCTCGTCGATACATCGGTTCACTACAGCGTATCATCCCCAGACGAATGGACTGACGGAGAGGTTAAACAAAACCTTAGCCAACATGATTGCTATGTATGTAAGTGTTGAACAGAAGGACTGGGACGTAATCCTGCCCTACGTCACGTTCGCCTACAACACGGCAAAACAAGATACAACAGGTTTTACCCCTTTTAAACTGATTCATGGACGCGAAGCCGAAACAACTGTAGACACTCTTTTCCCAAATCCGCATGAAGATCTCCAAGAGGATTACAGTCAGAAGATTGCCTCGCGAGTCGAAGAGACTAGGCAGCTAGCAAGATTAGAAACCTTGAAAGCCCAAGAGAAGGACAAGGCCAGATATGACTCAAAGCACGAGGCAATGGATTACAACGTTGGTGACCTGGTATGGATTTTCATCCCGATAAGAAAGGTGGGACTCTCAGAAAAACTGATGAAAAGGTACTTCGGGCCATACAGGGTTACTCGGAAACTCTCTGACGTGACCTTCGAAGTTGAACCTGTGGACCAACCAACCAGAAGACGCCAAACAAGAGACCTTGTCCACGTACTGAGAATGAAACCCTACCATGACCCTGAGGACCAAGCTGATCTGTTCAAGTGATAATTACAGCGGGACGCTGTTCATCTAGGAGGGGGGCAATATCACTGAATAATTATTTTAAATATTCTGTGGTATATCATCATTAATATTTGCAAGGTCATCACCCCTTACCATTCTTGTATATTATTACTTGTAAATAAATTGTTAGCAATAGTTTGCATTTTATAAATAAATTATTTTTACTTAAACTTTTGTTATACTCGTTATCACTACCGTGACAATATAAGCACTGATTTCGGCCGCTATTTGAAATAAAATAAAGAGGAAAAACATTCTTGTCTCTTGAAGATAGAACTGCTAGAATTCACATTAGAGTTCTGGCCTAAAAGTAAACAGCCATAAAACATTTTTTAAAATGTCTCTTTCTTTTTTATCTCTGAAGCAGAATGGGTCTGCCTTTGTCATTAAGACTGGGAGCACTACTCAATGGCAGGCTGACTTAGCTCTAAAAGAAATGGCTGCCTCTGACATGAGGAACAGACGCCATGTTCAGCCGCTCCTAACATGGAGTACAAATGCTGCTCATCCTGTATCCTAGGATCAGGAGCCTTACAGGGTGCTATCAGCTGGGCCAGCTGAACCCAGGTTTTTTAGTGAGCTTGTTACTGCTCCCCCTCCTCCTTTTTCATCAGGGTTGGAACCGGCAAAGGCTGAGTTTCTCTCTTAAAATGTTCATTTGCAATGTTTAGATACACACATTCTGCTATAAGATTTATTATCAATTAAATTTATAAAAAGCTATAGGGTGCCATATCTATATATAAAAAGAAATTTTTATTTTTCTTATAAAGCAATTTCTATAGTCCTTACAGCAAT
The DNA here is from genome assembly GCA_030710605.1 of Cordylochernes scorpioides. Lineage (NCBI taxonomy): Eukaryota > Metazoa > Arthropoda > Arachnida > Pseudoscorpiones > Chernetidae > Cordylochernes > Cordylochernes scorpioides. The sequence goes on along the minus strand of CP092886.1, from coordinate 135,751,160 downwards.
GGGAAATATTGGGAGGGCCAGCTCTATCTCACCAGTCTTTTCTACCGAGAGGTGTTCTCCGTCACCTGCCGGACCTACAGTCCTCGATCTTTCTGGTTGGTCTCGAGGACCATGCCATCTACTTAGTGGTGTAACATGTGACATACGTTTTTTTTTTGTAGGTCACGAAATGGGTGGTGTTGCTGGAGACCCACTGGCGATTCTACACCAAACACTGCAGCGGTACCAGAGGCTCAATGTACATATTCAATGTATATAGTTGTGTGCATGTATATATCTAATTACACAGGTCTACAAAAAATTATGAATTCAAAAATGAAATCACAAGTTTTCCATCACCCATAGTTCTTGCATGATAACCATTTTTTCTATAAATTGGTATATACAGTAATAATGCAGAAAATGTTACGTAAGCATTTTTTAAGTAAACATCATTACATTAGCCAGCGCTTATTTTTGACAAGAAGAGTTGATATGTGGAGCCAAAAGCTTTATTTTATTTGTTATTAATTAAATTTTGCTCTTTAAGAATCATAAATATTAATTTAAATAACAAATTTTCGAATTTTTAATTAAATATGTTTATTTTATAAAATGCAATCTGTTTTACTTTCAACTCAAAAATAACGACAAGCTCTGGAATGCTATTTTCTGAATAACAGTTTTAATATATATATTTAAATTGAACCTAACTATTTGTTTAATAGATTTGCAGCAGAAGTGAAAGGTAAATTTGAAGTAATCAGTTTATTCTTCTCTATCGATTTGCTTTTATAAATCGTGTGCACTAGACTGTGTCAATATGCCGAGGCGTTGCATTAATATTCCTGATATTTTCTGGTACATTTGTGGGGAATTAACTTTCAAAGTTCAAAGGCGAAACTTTACATCGCTCATAAAAAAAAGTGCTATCAATTTTATTTTGGCTGTAAAGTCGGCGACCAAGATAAGACTTGGGCTCCTCATCATTGTTGTGAAATTTGTGCTCGACGTCATACAGGGTGGATTAAAGGTGAACGTCATATGCCGTTTGCGGTTCCAATGATATGTTATTTTTGTTTGACAAAGGCTACAGGTATTACATCCAAATCAAGACATACAGTTGAATATCCAGATTTGCCTTCTGCTATGAGACCGGTTCCTCATAGTGATATTTTACCTGTGCCACAGCCTCCTGAAAATGTAATATTTAGTGACGATGATTCAGATAGACGAGAGCAACAGTCGGATGACACAAATTTTGAAGCAGGTGCTTCATCTGAACCTCATTTGTTAACCCAAGGAGATTCGAACGACCTCGTACGCGATTTAGATTTTTCCAAAAAAAAAGAGTGAACTTTTAGGCTCTAGGTTAAAAGGCTGGAATCTGCTGCATAAAGGCATAAAAGTATGCTCTTTTCGCAAGCGTCAAGATGAATTTCAAGACTTTTTTCACAAGAGAATGATTTAGTATATTGCAATGATGTTGTTAGTCTAATGGAAGCGCTTGGTCATGACCATGATACAGAAGAGTGGCGTTTATTCGTTGATTCTTCAAAAATTTGTTCGAAAGCTGTTCTCCTTCACAACGGAAATAAGTTCCCATCAGTGCCAATAGCACATGCATCCAACATGAAAGAGACTTACGAAAACATGAAACTGCTTTTGAAAAAGATAGAATATCAAAGATACGGTTGGGAAATATGCAGCGATTTGAAAGTCATTGCTCTCTTGCGTGGATTACAGCTTGGATATACAAAATTTTGTTGTTTTTCTGTGTGAGTGGGATAGCAGAGATAGGGAAAGGCATTACATTAAAAAAATCTGGCCAAACCGTGAAATCTTTACTCCAGGACATAAAAATATTGTAAATCCTCCGCTGATCGATTCAGAAAATATTTACTTACCATCATTACATATTAAACTGGGATTAATGAAAAACTTTGTCAAGGCAATGGATCGAAATGCCAATGGATTTGCCTACCTAAAACAAAAATGTTCTAGCATAAGTGATGCGAAAATTAAAGAAGGCATTTTCGTTGGACCTCAGATTCGAGAATGCCCTTACTGCAATGAAAATTGTTTAATTTTAAAAGAATCATACGTGTCTATAATAGTTTAAAATGCTCATAACAGATGGTGCGCTAATGTACTATATAATAAGTGAACTTATATTCAGCCTTTTATTTACTTTTATTTACTGCGTAAAAATGAATTTGCGACACCAAGAATTATTGGACAGAAAAATATGCATATTTTCAGGTAAAAGTCAACTCACCGAGTTATGTAAATGATGTAAATTGTTCAGATATCCTGCGCATGTTGATTGAGTTATAATGAAAAGAACTTGCAAATTTTCCAAAATTCGCTGCTCTATGTCTGACACGGAAGGCATTTGAAATTTTTTCTTTTTGACTCTGAGAAAGTGTTTGATAGCAGTGAATGCCAGACCACCGCTAGCCAAGGCAGTTCCAAGCATACAGACGATTTCACGAGAGCTATGGTGTTTGGACTCAGAAGGGCCGGTTGGTCCATACGTAAAATCTCTACTGACAGATACCTTGACGAGTCCACAGTGCACCGGATATGGAAAAGATGGCTGGAACAAGGAAATGTGGTACGATTGAGTAGTGATGGTGCGGCCAGAGTGACCTCAGGACGCGTGGACCGACGTATCCGCTGGATGGCGCTGGCGGACCTACAGTCCACTTCTGTCGCCTTTTTTCAGGATGTGCAGGTCACTCTCGATTCTCCAATGTAGACCAGAACCATTATACGCTGATTAGTCGCTAGCGGCCTACACTCATGGCGCCTGGTAAGAAGACCAACATTGACCCAACGACACAAACACCTTCTTTTCAAATTTTGCCGGGATAGAGCCACATGGACAGCTGAATGGCACAGGGTAGTGTTCTCAGATGAATATCGCTTCTCTTTTAGCAATGAGAGTCACCGAATAAGCGTTTTGCCCCGCCTTGGTGACAGGTCTAATCCAGCCGCATCTGTGGAACGCCGCACCTCACGACAACGCGGCATTATGGTTTGGGAGCCATCGCCTATGATAGCAGATCACTTCTGATTCGTATTAAGGACACCATGACGCTCCAACAATACGTGGATAACGTGCTACAGCCGGTGACGTTACCCTTTCTTTATGGGGTATAAAATGCCATTTTACAGCAAGAGAATGCCCGACCTCACACAGCATGCATCGGCCAACATGCCCTGTATGAAACCTCGGTGCTTCCATGGCCACTAGTCTCTCTTGATCTCTCACATATAGATCACGTCTGACACCTAATTGGACATTGATTGTGCGCACGGCCACAGCCGCGTTCAGAAGATGAACTACGACATATGTTTGACAGTCATCTCTCAGGACACCATTCGCACAAGTCAGTACCAAGACATGTTGCTGCCTGCATAGCCCCCCGCGGTGGTCCCACAACATATTGAATGGACGGCGATGTCACTCAGTGTATAGGTGTATTCTACTAGAAGTGTTCTAATAAATATCATTTTTCGTTAATGAAGATTTTCGCAACTTTTCGCCCCTGTTGAAAATTAAATTACACGTAGTGAATTTTGTCATTTTTTGTAGATATTTCATGTTTTTTAAAATTAATTTTGATTTCTTTGTTTATATATTTTTGTGTTTGGAGTATAGACGCGCTACACTTTCCATGCGCTTTCAGATATCAATTCATTCAGAATATAAATATAAAGTAAGTATATATAATAGAAAAAAAAGTTTCATCGAAAAGGGCGACAGCGGGTCGCCGAAACGTTGGAAATATAATAGAAAAAATGGTTAAAGAAGTTCATTCTATAATTTAATTATAAAACCAACCTGGAAAATTGGCACTTTAATATTGTTTAACGATTGTGTAAAATTACTAAATAAAAGAGCTTTGACTAATCCTACTTTGGGGATGAAATGGTGTTGAGAACTAGAGTTCCAATTGGTTCCTGTGTTTGTTAGATTTTTTTGTAATATAGAGGTGTTAATAATATTATTGTATTTTAGGTTCACGTCAAGAAAATTAATTGATTTGGTATACCATCTACACCACTGAATCTACTATGCTGATCCTTCTATCGTGATAATTCGGCGGAAAAATATATTATCTATAGGCTTTTAACTAAGTTGAAAAAATATGGTGTAAATGTCCCAATATGATAAATGCAGTGCACCAATATTCCACAGACCCAACTGTTCATTGCACCTACACACAAAATGGCAACAATGGCAACAAACAGTAAATGTATAAACAACTCAAGTTCATTTTGAGCTATATCACTTTTACGGTATTGAGACAGGGCTACAATAAATCACACATTTTACTTTGTGGATTAAAATTCTTTTATAAAAAAATCTGCGAAAATAACAGAAACATTTTCAAATTTCAAAAGATTCAATAACATTTTATTGTGACAAAATAAATATTATGACAACATATAATTATTTTCCTAAGATATTCTAAATTCTTTACTGCTAACAAAAAGGGTATATGAGATGTTTAGTAATAAGCTAATTGAATATAAACGTTGTTTGAGCAGAAGATTGGTTTACCAAGAAACAATTAGGGATAATGGCGACCTTCGCTTGCTGACCAAAGGTCAGTGAAATTATGATGTCGTCTAATAATTCGGTCAAGTTGTTGACACGCTCGGATGGGGGGGACCTCGGGTATTTTTAGTAGTTATGTACTCACTGGAGCGTTTTCTATATAGTGTGATGCTCTTTCTGTCTTTATTGGAAGTGTTGTCCTGTATTGTTATATTCATATAGATAGCTTTTAATATAACAATCATGTCAGAACTTAAGGAAGTGGGAAGTCTTTGAAATTGCGATCATCTGTTTTTTTTTTTGTTTCTACTTGTTTATCTCGTGTGTCTTCAATAAAGGTCACTGTGCATCTTTCAGAGTTATTGCCTGAATCCCGATATACATGCTAAAAGGTACAACCTCCTCAAGTTTTGTCCATGAGTGTAAGATTGAAAAATGAAAACACTGAAAAAATGGAGCATAAGATTCGTATATTTATAGAAATATATGAATTTTTCTATACAAAAAAAATCGGCGCTTGTAGTAATCGCCCTTATAAGGATGTTCGTACGATAATAAACATTTGTTATTTTCTATAACTATAATTATTACATTTTTGCGCAGCTAATTAGAATGAGAGAGAGAGGTGCACTTGGGTGTCTTCATAGGACTATTTCAGAATGCTGGTTTAAAACAAAAGGTTGATAGAAACTTTCACGAAATATTTACTTGCAATCAAGATTTGAACAGGGCCAGATCTTTTAGCAACAATCTCCCATAAAAATATTTCTATCAATGTTGAAGACGAGAATTGATTATGCATATAGTATAAAGTTTACATAAAATGTGCGTACATTATTTATTCTGAATTCTTAGATATAATTAGGCTAGGTGCACGAAATTCCAACAGTATGATTAGTTGTGAATATCTCATTATATTATCTAAAAGCGCAAGATTAAAGTTCGAATAATGGGTAGTGATGTATATCAAAGTTGAACACACATGATACACTGCGTGACATTGAAAATGGAACACCAAGAAATAGTGGCCAGAAAGTGATGAAACTCGGCAGACAGAGAGAGACAGGGACGAACAATAAGTGATCTTTATTTCAAAATGATAGTCATAATACAGAGCGAGAACGGCGTCCGCTTAGTAGCAAGTAGGACCACCGCGGACGGCGATGCACGCAGCAACACGTCTAGGTAGAGAGTCAATCTGAGTACGGAAGGCGTCCTGAGGGATGGCTCTCCATTCCCTCTCAACCATTTGCCACAGTTCGTCTTCTGAACGCGGCTGTGGCAAGGCATGCAAACGGCGTCCAATGATGTCCCAGACGTGCTCGATTGGTGAGAGATCAGGAGAGTACGGTGGCCAGGGAAGCATCTGTACATCTTGCAGAGCTTGTTGGCTAATGCGAGCAGTGTGCGGTCGGGCGTTATCCTGCTGATAAAGGGCATTGGGTACCCCCTGAAGGTAGGGGAGTGTCACCGGTCGCAGCACATCATCAACGTATCGTTGGGCCGTCATAGTGCCCTGAATACGAAGTAAAGGTGACCACAAGCCACTGCTTGTCGAAGGATACGCCGATCCACACGTGCTGACGTCACTCTGGTTGCACCGACATTCCTATAAATTGCCACATTTCCTTGTTCCAACCATCTTCTCCACAGTCGGTGCTTCGTGGACGCACCAAGGTGTGTATCAGCTGCGATTTGACGTATGGACCAACCTGCCCTTTTCAGTCCGATCACCATGCCCCTCGTAAAAGCGTCTGTCTGCTTGAACTGCCTCCGTTTACGATGACCTGGCATTCTCTGTTATTACTCGTGTCTTTTGACACAAGAACAAAATTTCTACAATGATTTTCCTTGAAGAAATAACGACACGAATACTGTCCTTTCTGCAAGTTCCTTCCCTTATATCTTACTCCATGTGCGCACGAGAGCTGCGCATTTTACATCATTTGCATAACTCGGTTAGGCGCGTCTACCCTGAAATTTGCATAATTTTCTGGCCACTATTTCTTGGTGTTCCATTTTCAATGTCACGCAGTGTATCATAAACTATATATGACTGCTTAGGAAATATTCCAATGCGCATACGTGCAGTAATTTGATTTAGATATACAATATGTCGGTCTATGAGATACTGTTCCAAGCTTGATGCACCTGGAAGGTCACTAATGGACGCCCCTGGTTGTAGGTTTGACAGACTTTTCACGCAGAGAAACACTCATATCTCTATATAATCTCCCAAAATAAACTTGCATTAAGCTGTTAAAATAACTATTATGCAAAACTAATTTACTGTATTTTGATAATTTTCTTCTCTTATGGGCTATTTATATACAGTGTATAGGAAAATATTTCAATCACTATTTCTTGAAGTTATGATTCCATCGTTGTATATTCTATAAAGTTGAACAATTTTTGTACTTGCAGAATTTCGCAAGTTAACAAAATTAATGCCCGAAAAAAACTAAGAAATGTTTTTCGAATATTATCTCTTAAATTATATATAAATTGGCTATGAACGAGTTTTGAAATATATATTATAGAAACAGTGCAACAAACTACATTCTGGAAGAAGGGCAATGAAGCGTTGATTGAGATTGCACTTTGAAGAAAAGAGCCAAGAGATGTGGGCAAGCCAATAAAGGAGTAAGTGACGATTGACAGATACCAGGGGATGTGGGGGCGGACGGGCAGTGTTATGGGAGGATGTGAGAAGAGGCCGCTAGAGCGGTTGGCCTGAAGGCGGTATAGTGCGTCCAGATGGATTCCTGTGTGGGTGTGACATCGGCGGTGTGGGAAGAAGCAGAAAGTTGTCTCCGGGAGTGTGGATAATCTTGCAAGACGGTGCCAGGAGAGCCTGGCATCGGAGTGGCTTAAAAGACGATGTAGCTCAGGCTGGAGGTGTACAGTGTGGAGCGGGACGTTTCACAAGAGTGACATCCAGGGCACCAAGCATCTTTCTAACGGCGGAAGTTGAAGGCAATTCCCACTTATTGTACTTCTTCCGTTTAATACTACGTACAATAAAGTGCTAACTTTTACTGCATCCCTTACTAACTCGTGCGTTATATTTGTACACCCTGACTAGACTAAGAACACGAACAGCGTCTAAGAACGACGCAACAAAATCAATGATTTATATACAGAATTCAGCCAAAAATGACATATCAGTTTAAAACTCCAATTTGAAAAATTAAACATTTTTTTTCGTATTACAAACAAAATATAATTAGAAACCAATCAATGCTTTATTATTGGAAATTCAAACGAGCAATTCCAAAAAGTTATTTAAAAAGTTTGAATTTCAGGTATAAGTATACTAAAAAGAAGAGAGAGACGAATTTCGTTCAAGTTCTAATTAAAATAGAAATAATATAGCTGCATTGTTATAAAAAAAGAAGGAAGATGCTAATATCACCATCTCGGACACAACTCATCAAGCCTCGCGAGATATGAAGTGGTTATCTTCCAAGGGCTTATTGTCGACTCCATTTCAATTTGAAGAGGTTGTTAGCGGGGAAGAAAGGGGTCAGCGCTGAGGGCCTGGCCTCGGGCTGAGGGTCATCCTCCTCGTTTTCCTTCAGATGATTTCCACCTACGGAATGCCCGGGAGATGCCATATGTGAAAACCACATATGTTAAGACTAAAATATTGCTTAAAATATGCTAAAACTATCTTCTCATTATTTCCATATCTAATGAATATATCTAGTTCCAAACTCTTTCTTTATACTTCTCAATCATTCTCTTCACTTTCAATAGAGACGTTGATCCATCTCTAAGAAGATTTTAAAGTTATTTTAAAATACTCGGGAAAAAATACTTGCTTATTTTTAATTATCCCCAGAATAGGCGTATATATAGCCCAATAATTTCTTTTCACTTTAATAATTACACCTATAGAGGCTCAAATTTTCCTTTTGTATAGCATTTATAATATCGAATGACACATTTCTAGATTTACAGGAATTTGCACTTGCTTATTTTTGAAGAACTAGATACTTTTTCACACTCTAACACCTAAAAATGTTGAATATATTTTAATTTAGTTCATGTGTGTGTGGTTTCTATAATTGGATTTATGTTTGAACATTTTGATAGTTAAGAAGGTGTATAATACAGCTAGTGCCATTAACAAAGGTCTGTTAGCTTCAGTTATTAGAGGAAGCTCCGTATTTGTTTCTTCCACAATACTTCTATTTTAGCTACCAAATCTCTTTGTATTCGAGAATTACAAGAGGGAATTTTCTTTCCAAAAATTTTATATGCATTTATTTGCATCAATGTATAATATCATTTATCAAACTCGAAAATTATAAATGTATTGTCTGAATTTAAGTTTATCGAACATTTTATTTGCTTGTATATTATTAATTTTAGATTTATTAGATTCATGGAAAGAATTTACATAAAATTTTGTTAGATTTATCAGATTCACTGGCACACGTTTCAATTTAAATAATTTCCTTTTTACATATCGCCTCAATATGTTATATATTGCCGCAAAAATTATAACACACATTCATATTTTCTGAGAGAAATAACATTTATTAAATGATTGTTTACTTCTCACAATGAAGACATTCATTTTAAAATTTGATCTAATATTTCAACCTCATGAACAACTAGTCTCAACTTGCCTTGTAAACTTTAGTAACTTTCTGAGGCTTCAAAAGATAAAGCAATTGCCTAATTTTCAAGCTTTCATGGTCACCTTGCTGTGTTATATATATATATATATATATATATATATTAAAAATAAAAAAGGCATCTCCTGACCACGAGCACATGTGCTTTTTATAAAAAAAAAATATATATATTTTTAAAAAGATGCATATATTGGATTTCTAATAATTTTAATGTTCCAATATTTCGAGGTATAATAATATATAATTATTATTTCAATTATCTTTTTTTTAACACCCATATTACTAATTTATCTTATTATGATGCATTAGCGCGCCATCTGTTATGAAAATTCGAAACTATCATAGACGCGTATGATTCTTTTAAAAACAAAATAATTTATACTGCCCTTACTGCAATGGAAATTGTTTTTTAAAAGAATCATACGCGTCTATAATATATAGTTTCGAATTTTCATAACTAATTTATCTCTTAACATGTCGCTTGGAGTTTTCAAAATTTGAAATTCCAGGATAATTTATTTTTAAATTCTGCCATATTTTCTGCGATAATTTTTCATAGCTAATCTTAAAGGATTAATATTAAGCAGAAATAAATTTTGGTGAGAAATGCTCTTGCAATATTTGGACAATTTTATCAATTTTTTTAAATTCAAAATTCTAAGGCACAAATACAATTTTTGCCAATTTTGTATATAACATTTTTTATTCTATCATACCAAAAGTATTTGAAAATATTCAGGAGTTCGTTAACTAAAAATATATATTTTTGAGGTTTATTGTATTTTTTACAATTCGGATTTTAAGAAATTTTTTTAAATAAGGCAAATTTGCACTAGCCATTTACAAAAAAAGTACCTTTTAAATTCTTTATCCTCGTCACCAACTACGATGTGTGTATATTTTTAATCAATTAGCAAAATATTTTGAAAATTTTAAATTAAAAAGAACAAAACTGACATGATATATTTAGTTTTAAAATGTAAACATGATGGGCATAAGATACAATTGATAAATATAATTGATGATCAATATTTAATATTTTAAATCGTAAATTGATATGTTTTTAAAATATTTTAAAGGAGGAAGAGTGCAGCGCACTTAAAAGTTTAAAAAATATGTTCAAATTTTATTAGGGATTCCACGAAAGAGATAAAATTTTATTGCACTTCTGGAATCTGTAAGAATTTCAATCAAATTGTGTAAGACCAGAGATTATCCGTGCGAGGGTTTGATAGCTATTTTCATTTCATATCCAGCAATATAAAGCGATAATTTTTTATCTCTCTCTTTGATTGGGATTTATTTGCAGATAGGTAGATGAACAGTAGGTAAATTTCAGGAATGTCGGCGAACACTACGCAAGTTTTAGGTATGTCGGTAAGCAGTCAACAAGTTGTGAGTATTTAGGCGTACAGCAAGAAAGGTTTAGGGCTTTAGGCGAACAATAAGCAAGTAGGAGGAGGTTTGTAGGCGGATATTAAGCAAATTGTATGTATGTAGACAAGCAGTAACTAAGAGATAGCTCAATGTTTTATTTTGTTGGGTGTTATTCAATAGCTAAGTTGTAGATAGGAAGGCGAGAAGTGAGATAGTTGGAGGTATTTAAGCGGACAGTGAGCAAGTTGGATGTATGTAGGCAAACGTTAGAGATAGAGCAATGTGGTTTTGGGTGTTATTCAATGAACAAGTTGGAGCTAGGAAGACTAGGAGTAAGCTAGTTGGAGGTATGTCGGCGAACAGTAAGCAAGTTTGGGGTATGTAGGCGAACAGTTGACAGTTGGAGGTATGTCGGCGAACAGTAAGTAAGTTTGGGGTATGTAGGCGAACAGTTGACAGTTGGAGGTATGTCGGCGAACAGTAAGCAAGTTTGGGGTATGTAGACGAACAGTTGACAGTTGGAGGTATGTAGGCGACCAGAAAGCAAGTTTGGGGTATGTAGGCGAACAGTTGACAGTTGGAGGTATGTCGGCGAACAGTAAGCAAGTTTGGGGTATGTAGGCGAACAGTTGACAGTTGGAGGTATGTCGGCGAACAGTAAGCAAGTTTGGGGTATGTAGACGAGCAGTTGACAGTTGGAGGTATGTAGGCGACCAGAAAGCAAGTTGAAGGTGTAGGAAAACAGTAACTAAGTTAGAGATAGGTCAATTTTTTGGTATTATTCAACGACTAAGTTGTAGATAGGAAGGCGAGAAGTAAGATAGTTGTAGGTATGTTGGCGAGCAGTAATAAAGTTGGGGATATGTAAGCAAACAGTTAGATAGTTGGGGATAGGTCTGTTTTGTTGGGTGCTAATCGACGAACAAGTTGGAGATAATAATTCAGAGCTTTGAATTGTCAATTATTAAAAAACAAGCGTAAGGTAGATAAGGAAATGTATTTAGTTAAAAAGAAGAAGAATTATTTTCTACATATTAGTTTTCTTATTTTAATTTGGAAAATAATAATTTATTGTTGATTTGTAAAAACTAAAAATACAGACAGACCAATTTGGAAGCTCAAGGAAGATAAAATAATCAGTGTAAATCAATGCAAAATTTTGTTGTGTCGCCCATGCCTCTCGAAGGGTCTGGAGGAGTGCCGGTTGTAGGACCTGATGGTAGAGCGAGGGTGGTTCCGATGGTGAGGCCTTCCTCAACCAGGCGCTCCGCCAACTCGAGGCTAGCAGCTCGACAGTACCCGGCCGGCCATTTTCATTAACTGGTACACCGAAGACTGTCTAGCATCTGTTCCAGCGCCTTCATATACTGGACTGGATGGAAGTCTGCGCTTGAGGCCTGGGGAATGCTTGCCGCCCAAGGGGGGCAGTTTATCCTTTTATGGCCCATCCGGTAGCACTTGGAGCAGCGGAAGCCGCACTCCAAGTAGGCCAAGGCAGAGCCGCCCTTGGCAGTCACGATGGTATTCTTCGGAATATCCATATTATTTTACTCTCGTTCATGAGGATAAAGACAGTTTTCAGGTCTAGCCAGGTGTAGCGGCAGAAGGTGTTCACGGCAGGGGCGATAGAGACCACCTGGCAGTAAGGCCTCAGGGTTCTGATGTCTTCGTCCTCGATGACGTATGGTAGGCCGCTGATGGTGATTCTTTTGGCCTTTTTCTGCTAGGGCAGGGCCTTGAGGATGGCTCCGTTAATTAAAATTCCATCATCAATGACTGTCTCCGACATTTCAGGCCGCTCCAAGACCTGTCCGGAAACCTTCCCAAGCTGCACCACGAAGCCTTTGCCCAATTTGTTTTCCAAGGCCTTGATGTAGTCCACCGCAGTAAACTCCGGGGCGTATTCCAGGTATAGCATCTGGTCAAAAGTCCCAGTTGCAGATATCCTCCGGCACTGTTCAATAAATTGGCTCGAGGCCTTCACCTGCTCAATATTGACTCTGGGACGCGATGGCAGTCCTTTCCCGGTTGGTGGTGGTTTGAGAGATTATACAGGAGGAGGCTGGCGCTCCTTCATCAAAGAAGGCGAATGCTTCATTTTTTTCCTTTGATAAAAGTTGATAAATTCGTCCTCAACAATTTCAGCCCTATTCCGGATTTTATGGGAAGAATTTGCATCAGCGCCGCCTTTTTTGATGGACGAATTGGAATAATTGTTCATTAATATAGAATTTATAGATATTTTCCTTCCTTTAAACTTTCGACGCACCAAGAAGGAATTGTCCTATTTATATGAAAATACGTATATACAAAGACATTTCGAACAAACATGTAAATGATTAAAATTTGACGGCCGATTTATGCAAGGCAAGAGCTTTAGTGTATCTGAACTGCGTATTCAGTACGAGTATTCTAAACTTATGTCAGATTGAAAGAGGCTGGTTGGTCTAATCGACTAATCGCGCGACATCTGTGTCCAAGTGATGCGGCTATTAGACGATATTGTCAAGAGTGGGTCAACAATGGAAGAATACAACGCCAGGACGGCAGCGGTCGCCCAAGAGATACAACAGAACGGGAGGACAGAGCGATTGTCAGAACGACATTCGACGGATTCTAAGTTATCTACCATCCAAAGTGTGACCGGCACACAAGTGTCCAAAAAGACCAATGTTAAGTGACGAGTCCCGTTTTTTACTGTGTTCTGACGACCATCGCAAACGTGTCTGGAGACATCCTGGGGAGCGCGTGGATCCTGGCCTTACTTTCGAATGCCGCACTCGTCCACAACAAGGTGTTATGGTCTAGGGTGCTATTCAATTTGATAGCAGGATCCCATTGGTGGTCGTTCCTGGCACCCTGACAGCACACCGGTACGTAGATAACATTCTACGGCCTATTTTATTGCCCATCCATAATATAATGTCCACCCACACACGGCACGTGTTACTATGGATTGTCTTTAATCTTGCCGAACTCTTCCGTAGCCAGGAAGGTCGCCTGAGCGCATCTGGGATGTGATGGGAAGACGATTGTGCAACTATCCCGGAATGTTGACTATTTATCCCGAGAGTTGGAGACAATTTGGCAAGAAATCCCCCAGGACATTATCAGTCCATGATACGACTGGAGGCAGACTCCAGGCCAGTAGGAGTCCAACGAAATATCGACCATCTCAATTTGCGACGATCAAATTCTGGAATAAAGCAATTAATTGTTATGAAATTTTAATCGTTTTACCTCTATACATGTTTTGTACATACACCAATTTTTGTCCCAATCGGACAACTCTTTCTTGGTGCGTCGATTTTTTTTTGTTATAGATTGTACGTACATCAGCTTGTCTCGCGCTACGCCGACTCTCGTTGTCCTAATTGAGGCGCCATCCGCGAAGTGTCAGGTACCTCAATGAGATGTGACGAACTACAAACCTGTGAAAGTGCGACGGATAGGCTAGTTGAGTCTACATCCGCGAAATTATTTTCAACAACAAATATAATTAGGATGGGGTAGAAAGAATAATCTTTTTTAATTGCCACCATCTTTCATTTCACAATTATTTTAAAACAAAACCTTGAAGAATTGAAAAACATACTATAATTATATTTACTCATAAATAATTATTTTAAAAACGTCTTAATTATTGTAGTAAACAAGAATATACTTTGAAAATGTGGTTTATTCTGGATTATACAATGATTTACCCTCTATATTTTTGATGGACCTTCTCTATTCATAATCTTTTACGATGTTTTATTTTGAAATTCCAGCAAGATAGGCGCTGCTGTTTAGCCACGATCGTCTCACAAGCAAGCTCTTTGGGCGAAATATCGTCCAATATATATAAAATATGAAATATTATATACAGAATAAAAATAGAATATAAAATATAAACATGTTAAATATATAATTAATATAAACATTAAGTAAAAATGTCAATATTAATTTATACATATTAAAGATATTAAAAACAAAAATTGGAATTTCCTGACCGCTCACATGAGCATTTTATCACATTTTTCACATATTAAAGATAATCTGTTGTGTGTGGGTTGTATGATTGAATAAACAACTTCTAATAATTGAAAATGAAACCATTTTTCGCGAGCATACAAATGCACGAAAATTTAGTTACGAGGATCTGTGTGTAAAAACATCCATAATGTGTGTATAAATATATAAAAGCGAAACATTTATTAGGGGAAAGAGAAACGTAAGGATAGATGTGCGTGTGATGATAAGGCAATTTATTTTTACCTCGACAATTATAAACTTATTAGCATGAATATAGAAGCAATAATATGGAAATATGCGGAGTAAAAACAACTTTATAAGTTTCAATTGGGCCATAATGCTGGTGAAACAACAAGAAACATTTGCCATGCGAAAAAGGAAGGGTTCTAGAACCACAGGACCACAGCTAGGTGGTTCAAGAAATTTCGCGCTCAGGTGACAGGAATACCGCGATAGGCCGCGGACCATGTGAAATGACGCCCTGTGCCGAGTTGTGAAAGCAAACCCGATAGCCAGCACTCGGAGACTGTCAGGCTTGAGCTGGGAACAACAAAAGCCATCGTGGTTTGTCGCTTTCACGAACTAAGCAAGGCCAACAGGAGATGCCGCTTTATACCTCACGAATTGACACCAGCTCAGGCAAACCGACGAGTGGAAGTGTGCAAGACACTGCTAGCTAATCCGCATGATGTACATTTCATAAAGAGAATTATTAATTTCGATGAGAAAAGTAGGTCGATTATCTTAATGCTAAAACCACATAGCCTTAGTTTATCCCGGGTCAGTTTCCTGAACCTGTTGCCAAACGTGGCGCTTCGAACACAAGTCGATGGTGTACGTTTGAGGAAATTTCAGAGGAATAATTCACTAGGAGCCGTTCCAAAAAGTCGAATCATCAGCGGTAGTATGCATCACGAACAGCTGGAACGGTTGCATACTGTTTTGAAGCAAAAGTACCCAGCTTTGGTGAACAGAAGAACGCGTTTTTATACAACAGGATAACGCCAAACCACATACTGATCGAACGATGCAAGAAAAACTCCAGTACCTTGAAGCAATCGAACTGTTGCCACACCCAGCATACTTGGGGCCTTGCACATTTGGATTGTTAATTGTTCTGATATATGTCTCGCTTCCTTCGCGGGCGGAACTTCAATGACCAGAACCAATTGGAAGCTGGGATGAAGGAGTTCTTCGCTTCGAAGGACCAGAACCGGTATCGGAGCGAATTGAAGAACTAGCATAAAGATCGCTTTTCAAATGTGCAATCCGATGGCCTATACTTTGAATTCTAGGTATAATTAGTTAGAGAGGTGATTTATTGAATAAAATGACCAAAATATCCTGATACTTTCGGTTCACCCTTATAATTTAAATCAAAGTTTGTGCTATTCAACACACCCCTCTGCACATTTGATTTAAAGTATGGCTTCTACCAGAAGAGTTTAAAATTTGTGAATTCTCTTTGAAAGAGCTTTTGTGAAAATATGAGAGAGAGAGCAATCTCTTCGTTATTTGTAGGGCATTGTAGTTTGATGATATCATGCTCTAGATTATAGACAAAAGTACACAAGCATTTTTGCTTCTTTTATACATTTTTCGCCCAGATATCAATAATATTGATCTCATAGTACATTGATTTTATCGATATTTCAATGGTCATCTTCTCATTAGTAAGTTTTTATATTAATGCCTTTACTAAGATGATTTCTTTGCAACAATCTTATCTTTGCGGCTGCTAAATATTCAGCCTATGTGCTCGACAAGGCAACAATCGGCTGTCTTATATGTCCACCACAGAAATTAATCACAAACCCAAAGTACCTTTTCTTATATTTACGTCTCCTGAAATGTCAGAGTCACATTTTAGCATTTAGCTTAGGCATTTTCCTCCCCAATTATAACATACGCTCAGATTTTCAATGTTTTGGAGATAATAATAATGATAATTGTTCTATTTATGCCTGTAACTCTCTCTTCTTTTTCTGTAAATTTCTTTCATAGCTAATGAGAATGGAAAATATGATCTTGCTTAGTTTGAAAGATATAGCAGACTACCAAAGGGGCTTCTCAGTAAGGAACTTTGCTGCTGATTGAAACAGTATTATTTGTCATTTTTTTACATATTCTATTCAACTAATTGTATTAATGCTGTCTCAGTTTCTTTTATATTAATTTTTCTGCGACACATCTTGAAAATAGCCTCTGTATTAAACTAAGATATTTTTTCTTTCTTTTAGATGTTTATTCTTAGGAAATACATTTAGAATTTTCATTCATTTTAAAATATCAAATTAATAAATAACTTCGTTCAATAATTTTCCCAGTTACTTTTTAACTTTTCCCCCATTAATTAAACATCATTAACATAAAGTAAAACATACTTCTCTTTGAATTCATAAATAGGCACGGCTCTTTCTGTTTTCAAAGTTCTTTTTTAAAATATAAAATTCTTGGTTTCATTTCAATATAGTTGCAGACCATGCGAAGCCTTCTTCAGTATGCATACTTTGTTTTCATATCCATCAGTAGGTATATTATGTGCATAAAAGGCATCTCTCTCTTTTAATGAATTTATTAAAAAGGCAAACGACATTCTATGCCGTTACCTCTCTATTTTTATGTTATCCTAGATTTCTTTTCCCAGTTGATATATATGTTATAAACATTAATATTTTACTATTTAAAGACCATTCTTCTCTTTACCCTCCTCCTGTGCCCTACTTATAGCTATGGTTATAAAGACCTTCATAAAACAGCTATAAACTGTTTCTTTTTTAATAGCATTTACTGACAACAAAAATTTAGTTAGATGTAAAAAGCACTTCCTTTCAAATAAAAATTTTCTGTTTCAAGTTTTCTTACAGCGCTGCAGCAGATATAGGTTCTTTCCTTTTTTCTAGAACCGATTTAGTATGTGTGTATTTCAGCTTTCTACTTCATTTTAAATAATTTTATTAGTAACCATATAACAGAGTTCGAAGAGTCAAGCATCAGTAATCACTATAAAAGGAAGTTACAAAAATGCAATATAACAGCGTTATGGTAGATTAAACTGGCGAAACAGCTGGGAGGGTTCACCACTGATGAGCCAGGCCCTCCCATTAATTTTTCTATTGCAGTAAGGGCAGTAAAAACTGTTTAATTTCAAAAAGAATCTTGCGCCTTTAAAATAGTTTCGAATAATTGATCATTCTTTATTATTTTATTCTGCAATACTATTATTTCTCTATTTACATTTGTTCTAAAATAATTGACCTTTTGTTGATAATTGGTTCTTTCGCATATTTTTTTTGCAGTATATTTTTCTCGATATATATAGTCTTCTTATTAAAAATAATAATGATATTTTCTTCGTCGTTTCTTACAGATTTTATATATTTGATTTTATCTAGAGGATTTAATACATGTGCTACTTTATTTATTTATTATTTTTATATTTTCGATATATTAGATACCTTCATAACGCCAGTCTTTCAGTTGTTTCCACTTTGCTTTTGAATATAAACTCTTCTAAAAATGAGTGTTGAAATCAAATTTGTCAATGTTATTCTACATACAAACGTAGATTCCCATGCGGTACTCAAGAATTTACATTGGAATGTAAGAATTTTTGACTTTGGCATTTTTCAATTATATATATTGGTTGTTTTGTTAGTTTTTTAAAATTGATTTCTATATATTTTTTGAATTTTTTATTTAGATTTTTATATCTAGGCCCATATTTGAATAACTGTTTTATATAAATTTCATAGAGAGCATATTTGCTGCTTGTCATTTCTTTCGAATATATGATATATTTTCCATACATATATTTGAATTATTATAACTTAAGATATGAATTAAAATGTATTTATTATTTAACTTGTATTTTTTAGGCTTTGCATCCTTTACCATCCAATTTTTTCTCTTTTTACTAAGTCTTCTTGTCTTTTATTTACCAAAATAATTTCCTTAAGATAATTTGATTTAAATACAATTTTATTTAAAATTTTCCAAATTAGAAAATTTTCAGTATTTTTCAGCTTTTCGTTTATAGAGCGATCATCAGCATATAAGTCTATTTTTAGTTTCTTTTATCTTAGCCTTTAAGTGCATGTAAACCGCTAACCATTAGCACCGTTAGGTTTTGTTGTACGTTCTAAAGAATAAACCAGAGAAAAGAAAGAAATCTAGTTTTAAACATCTGACTGTTCTTAAATACCTACCAAATGAACAACAACTACAACAATAATGAAAGGATTTTTCAGAGCGTTGCCATTTAAATACAAATAAAGGAAAATACAACAACAAATATTAATATAAATTGTATTTTATTACCCAACATGTACAATGATGCGATTTGAATGATACATTGATGTTATCTGAATATTTTCTGTTGTCATGAGTATAATTTGCAGACTGATAAAGGTCGTTTTCGAGATTGTGGTCTCTTAGTTAAAGTTTTTTAGGCGTCTTATAGGAAGAATAATTTTATTATTTACATTAAATAAATCACTTTTCATGCATAACTTTCAATTTTTTCCAGAAAAATTCACACGAAAGTGTGGCAAATATATATGAGTAAAGAAGAGTAGAGAGTCGAAATGCATTCAATATGGACAGGAATGCGGAGTGAACTTGCTTAGGTAACCACAAGTAGCTTTTGCCGGTTTCTATTATGTAAGTTGCAGAGCATGATTTACAGGCTATATATATGTTGTTATAAAACCCGAGAAAACAAAACTATTTATAATAGAACCTCTCTGTAAAGGACACCTATTTACGGAGACAAACGTTTAAGGAGAAATATCATCTTACCGGAAAGTTGCTAAGTGATAAAATGACAATTTTGGTCATAAAGTTTGAATTTTGTATAGAGAGGTATCCTCTAATTATAATATAATCTCATAAAGGTTGTACTACAATATCTTCCTCATTCAGTACCTTACTCTACGGCCACAGGGTGTCTCCATATCTACCGACCTACCGCCATCAGCTTCTCCTATGTACGTGATCCAGCCCATTGCCTCAGGTCATACATACACTCTCGCAGTCTTTGTCTATGAGTACTCTCTCTTCCCATGTATATTTACATTCAGATTCGTCACCAGGGTCTTCTCCTCTGATCTATACATCACATGTTCAGCAAACGTCAGCTTCCGCTGTTTTTTGAACATTACAAACTGCCGCTCTATTCCCATTCGATCAAGGACCTGATTGTGTTTCTCATATTGCCTGAACATGGAATCTCAAGTGCTCTTATATGAAGGTACATATCAAAGGCACTATAATCTAAATATATTGAATTTATTTAATTAAAAATGAATATATATTGGA
This sequence comes from Cordylochernes scorpioides, assembly GCA_030710605.1. Classification (NCBI taxonomy): domain Eukaryota; kingdom Metazoa; phylum Arthropoda; class Arachnida; order Pseudoscorpiones; family Chernetidae; genus Cordylochernes; species Cordylochernes scorpioides. The sequence continues at coordinate 135,731,255 of CP092886.1, read as the reverse complement.
TCAAAATATCATTTATTTTACCAATATTTCAGTTGGCTGAACGCCAACCTTTATCAAGATGTTATAACATTTTAAAGTGTGTCAACAACAAACTCAGCGCCACATAACGTCAACAGAATTAAGTTTTAAAAAATATTTTGTTATTTTCAATGGGAGAAAAAAAATTGATATATATATTTATATTATGGACAAAATAAATTTTGTAAAATATGGGTGTGAATATTTTGAAAATGAACAATAACGCCTATTTTATATTTATAGTTATTTGTACTATGTGTAAGTTTACTGTGTATTTTACTTGATACATACTTTGCTTGAGGGAAGTAAATGCAATTTAATTAATTAATTACAACAATATATGACAAAATAACATATACAACATATATAACCGAAGTCTCTCTCTCTCTCTCACAACAAAAATATAACTGAATAACGCACAACTCACATACATAACACATTTATTTCACAACATATGGAAGATATATACATATAAAACAATTCCCTTCAATTATTTTTTATTCCCCAAAATAACTTTAATTTTTGTTTTTGACTCCATACAAGGTCTAATAGAGAGTAGTAGGTCCGTAAAATAAAGGGTCGAAAAGACCGCCAGGTTAACTTTTGACAAGACCCACCTGGTACCAATCTCTTTCCATCTTGGTTGAACCATTAGGGTTTACATCCTTTGACATATATATAAGGGCATATTTTGGATCAAAATATTTATTAAATTTCAATTTTTCGACGAAGCTGTTCGCCTATCTTCTTCTCGGAAAAATTCAAAAACCTTGTAAGCTTATTATCCGAGAAGATAGGCGAACAGCCTTGTCTGAAAATTGAAATTTAATAAATATTTTGATCCAAAATATGCCCCTATTTTAATTATCATAAATGAATTGCTCTATATTCAACAATATATATAAATATATATATATATATATAAAAAATGGCATATCCTGACCAGGAGCACATGTGCTTTACAGAAGGCAGAGCGCCATCTGGTGGAACAGAAATCAACTAAACATTGATTTAGCCTGTTCCCTGATATTTGGCCAACCCAATTTCTTGATTTATCAAGAAATTGGGTTGGCCAAATATCAGGGAACAGGCTAAATCAATGTTTAGTTGATTTCTGTTCCACCAGATGGCGCTCTGCCTTCTGTAAAGCACATGTGCTCCTGGTCAGGATATGCCATTTTTTATATTGATTTCAACACCTGATCTTTTCATCTTTTATTTTTTTATTTCGTTTTTTAATGTGCTAAGCGTATTTACGCAAGTTTGGCCTTAAATACCCATTTCTTGGTTTTTCAGGAAGCCATTGGGATCAAAAAATCTTTTTTGATCTCAATGGTTCAGCCTACTCCACGCTGACGAGCGCCAAAAAGCGCGAAACGCGTTCGTGGATGGCTTTTCTTGATTTATCAAGAAATTGGGTTGGCCAAATATCAGGGAACAGGCTAAATCAATGTTTAGTTGATTTCTGTTCCACCAGATGGCGCTCTGCCTTCTGTAAAGCACATGTGCTCCTGGTCAGGATATGCCATTTTTTATATTGATTTCAACACCTGATCTTTTCATCTTTTATTTTTTTATTTCGTTTTTTAATGTGCTAAGCGTATTTACGCAAGTTTGGCCTTAAATACCCATTTCTTGGTTTTTCAGGAAGCCATTGGGATCAAAAAATCTTTTTTGATCTCAATGGTTCAGCCTACTCCACGCTGACGAGCGCCAAAAAGCGCGAAACGCGTTCGTGGATGGCTTTTCTTGATTTATCAAGAAATTGGGTTGGCCAAATATCAGGGAACAGGCTAAATCAATGTTTAGTTGATTTCTGTTCCACCAGATGGCGCTCTGCCTTCTGTAAAGCACATGTGCTCCTGGTCAGGATATGCCATTTTTTATATTGATTTCAACACCTGATCTTTTCATCTTTTATTTTTTTATTTCGTTTTTTAATGTGCTAAGCGTATTTACGCAAGTTTGGCCTTAAATACCCATTTCTTGGTTTTTCAGGAAGCCATTGGGATCAAAAAATCTTTTTTGATCTCAATGGTTCAGCCTACTCCACGCTGACGAGCGCCAAAAAGCGCGAAACGCGTTCGTGGATGGCTTTTCTTGATTTATCAAGAAATTGGGTTGGCCAAATATCAGGGAACAGGCTAAATCAATGTTTAGTTGATTTCTGTTCCACCAGATGGCGCTCTGCCTTCTGTAAAGCACATGTGCTCCTGGTCAGGATATGCCATTTTTTATATTGATTTCAACACCTGATCTTTTCATCTTTTATTTTTTTATTTCGTTTTTTAATGTGCTAAGCGTATTTACGCAAGTTTGGCCTTAAATACCCATTTCTTGGTTTTTCAGGAAGCCATTGGGATCAAAAAATCTTTTTTGATCTCAATGGTTCAGCCTACTCCACGCTGACGAGCGCCAAAAAGCGCGAAACGCGTTCGTGGATGGCTTTTCTTGATTTATCAAGAAATTGGGTTGGCCAAATATCAGGGAACAGGCTAAATCAATGTTTAGTTGATTTCTGTTCCACCAGATGGCGCTCTGCCTTCTGTAAAGCACATGTGCTCCTGGTCAGGATATGCCATTTTTTATATTGATTTCAACACCTGATCTTTTCATCTTTTATTTTTTTATTTCGTTTTTTAATGTGCTAAGCGTATTTACGCAAGTTTGGCCTTAAATACCCATTTCTTGGTTTTTCAGGAAGCCATTGGGATCAAAAAATCTTTTTTGATCTCAATGGTTCAGCCTACTCCACGCTGACGAGCGCCAAAAAGCGCGAAACGCGTTCGTGGATGGCTTTTCTTGATTTATCAAGAAATTGGGTTGGCCAAATATCAGGGAACAGGCTAAATCAATGTTTAGTTGATTTCTGTTCCACCAGATGGCGCTCTGCCTTCTGTAAAGCACATGTGCTCCTGGTCAGGATATGCCATTTTTTATATTGATTTCAACACCTGATCTTTTCATCTTTTATTTTTTTATTTCGTTTTTTAATGTGCTAAGCGTATTTACGCAAGTTTGGCCTTAAATACCCATTTCTTGGTTTTTCAGGAAGCCATTGGGATCAAAAAATCTTTTTTGATCTCAATGGTTCAGCCTACTCCACGCTGACGAGCGCCAAAAAGCGCGAAACGCGTTCGTGGATGGCTTTTCTTGATTTATCAAGAAATTGGGTTGGCCAAATATCAGGGAACAGGCTAAATCAATGTTTAGTTGATTTCTGTTCCACCAGATGGCGCTCTGCCTTCTGTAAAGCACATGTGCTCCTGGTCAGGATATGCCATTTTTTATATTGATTTCAACACCTGATCTTTTCATCTTTTATTTTTTTATTTCGTTTTTTAATGTGCTAAGCGTATTTACGCAAGTTTGGCCTTAAATACCCATTTCTTGGTTTTTCAGGAAGCCATTGGGATCAAAAAATCTTTTTTGATCTCAATGGTTCAGCCTACTCCACGCTGACGAGCGCCAAAAAGCGCGAAACGCGTTCGTGGATGGCTTTTCTTGATTTATCAAGAAATTGGGTTGGCCAAATATCAGGGAACAGGCTAAATCAATGTTTAGTTGATTTCTGTTCCACCAGATGGCGCTCTGCCTTCTGTAAAGCACATGTGCTCCTGGTCAGGATATGCCATTTTTTATATTGATTTCAACACCTGATCTTTTCATCTTTTATTTTTTTATTTCGTTTTTTAATGTGCTAAGCGTATTTACGCAAGTTTGGCCTTAAATACCCATTTCTTGGTTTTTCAGGAAGCCATTGGGATCAAAAAATCTTTTTTGATCTCAATGGTTCAGCCTACTCCACGCTGACGAGCGCCAAAAAGCGCGAAACGCGTTCGTGGATGGCTTTTCTTGATTTATCAAGAAATTGGGTTGGCCAAATATCAGGGAACAGGCTAAATCAATGTTTAGTTGATTTCTGTTCCACCAGATGGCGCTCTGCCTTCTGTAAAGCACATGTGCTCCTGGTCAGGATATGCCATTTTTTATATTGATTTCAACACCTGATCTTTTCATCTTTTATTTTTTTATTTCGTTTTTTAATGTGCTAAGCGTATTTACGCAAGTTTGGCCTTAAATACCCATTTCTTGGTTTTTCAGGAAGCCATTGGGATCAAAAAATCTTTTTTGATCTCAATGGTTCAGCCTACTCCACGCTGACGAGCGCCAAAAAGCGCGAAACGCGTTCGTGGATGGCTTTTCTTGATTTATCAAGAAATTGGGTTGGCCAAATATCAGGGAACAGGCTAAATCAATGTTTAGTTGATTTCTGTTCCACCAGATGGCGCTCTGCCTTCTGTAAAGCACATGTGCTCCTGGTCAGGATATGCCATTTTTTATATTGATTTCAACACCTGATCTTTTCATCTTTTATTTTTTTATTTCGTTTTTTAATGTGCTAAGCGTATTTACGCAAGTTTGGCCTTAAATACCCATTTCTTGGTTTTTCAGGAAGCCATTGGGATCAAAAAATCTTTTTTGATCTCAATGGTTCAGCCTACTCCACGCTGACGAGCGCCAAAAAGCGCGAAACGCGTTCGTGGATGGCTTTTCTTGATTTATCAAGAAATTGGGTTGGCCAAATATCAGGGAACAGGCTAAATCAATGTTTAGTTGATTTCTGTTCCACCAGATGGCGCTCTGCCTTCTGTAAAGCACATGTGCTCCTGGTCAGGATATGCCATTTTTTATATTGATTTCAACACCTGATCTTTTCATCTTTTATTTTTTTATTTCGTTTTTTAATGTGCTAAGCGTATTTACGCAAGTTTGGCCTTAAATACCCATTTCTTGGTTTTTCAGGAAGCCATTGGGATCAAAAAATCTTTTTTGATCTCAATGGTTCAGCCTACTCCACGCTGACGAGCGCCAAAAAGCGCGAAACGCGTTCGTGGATGGCTTTTCTTGATTTATCAAGAAATTGGGTTGGCCAAATATCAGGGAACAGGCTAAATCAATGTTTAGTTGATTTCTGTTCCACCAGATGGCGCTCTGCCTTCTGTAAAGCACATGTGCTCCTGGTCAGGATATGCCATTTTTTATATTGATTTCAACACCTGATCTTTTCATCTTTTATTTTTTTATTTCGTTTTTTAATATATATATATATATATATATAAAACAATTAAAATTTGTTATCTCCAATTCACATTAGGAAAAAATCTTTTAATATAACACAAAACGTTATATCACAAAAACATACATTATAAAAAACCTCTAAACTTTATTATTTATATATTTTTTAATATACATTTAATATGGTCCTGTCTTTAGCTCTTTTTCTACTCTAACTCTCTTCTCCTCTTTCTTTTTTCACTTTGTTCCGCATATATGACGCGTAACTGCCGAAACTTTTGCGTGAACTTTGGTACAAACTTTGTTTTAAGAAATAAAATATTTTGAAATTTGAAATATATATCCTCTCTAATTTTCCTTAGCTAATCTCTTTCCCCCTCTTTTTCTACACACATATTGGCATTTTTAATTTTTAACATTACTCTCTTATAAATTATCTAATCAAAGAATAAATCTCTGATCATAAAAATCTCTTAATTTATATATATATATATTCGATAAAAATAATCCCTTGAATCAATATTAAAATAAAAACATATATCCTCCAGGGAAAAGATTCTTTTAAAAATATTTTTATTTAAAAATATCTCGAGCTTTCGGGCAAGTAAGCCCTTCTACGGGAGAAACTATTTTACATCCTTAATACGCCACAATAAAATAATATTTAAACTTAAATACAGTCCTTTAGTTGTTTACATTTGTTTTGAGGCATAATCAACGCGGGCTTCTATTGCGCGTGATTCACTTGGAGGTTATGGGGTGGGCTCAGGAAATATAATGTTATAAACTTCCGGGATATCTATTCTTCTGTTAATACTATTGTGCTTTCTGGATATGATGGATTCTATTATTAGTCTCTGTAGTCTATTGGGGATGTTGGAGTAATGGGTCTTTGGTTCTGATAGGGAGAAGGAATGGCTTGTTTCTCTTATATGTTGGTATACTAAAGATCTACTGTCTTGGTTGTCGATATTTCGTTTATGTTCTGATATTCTTATATTTAAATGTCTGCCAGTTTCGCCAACATATTTGGTTTTGCATTCGTTGCATTCTATGGAATATATGGCATTCTTAATATTGGAAGGATAATCAACGGTATTGTTCTTTGTTATGGGGTTTCTTAGTAACGAATTTAAATTAGGTGAGTTGCTGAAAAATGTTTTGATCCCAAATTTCTTCAGATGACGGGCTATAGAAACAGATACTGGTGAATAAGGAATACTGCTAATATATTTATAGATTGGGGAATTCCGAATTTCAGAGGGGCTATAGAAATGTCTTAGAATAAACGATAAAGGATATTGACAAGTCTTCAGATTTCTTAATATATTCTGAGTTTCTTCTGTTTTAAAGGTTTGAAGTGAGCAGTGGCTATGGATACGTTTAGTTAAGGTCTTTACGGTATTGATTTTATGGCTGAGAGGGCAGTAGGAGGAAAAACGGATATAGTCGGGGTTGAAGGATGGCTTATAATAAACAGTTGTTTGGAATTGATTCTGTATGCGAAAAATTGTTATATCTAGAAAAGGCAGGCTATTGTTTGTTTCTTTTTCAAATGTGAAATTTAGGTTAGGATGGTAACTGTTGAGTCTTTCTAGAATGATCTTGGTTTGATTTTCGGGGCATATACAGAATATGTCGTCAATATATCGACGCCATAAAATTATATCTGACGGGAATAGGGAGGTTATCCATTTGTCTATGCGACGCATGACAATTTCGGCGACAGAGGTTGAAAGAGAGCTCCCCATGGGAGAACCTTTAATCTGTTCGTAAGTTTTGCAATCGTATGTTAGGATATTTGTTTCGAGGCATAGGGCTATAAGTTTAGTTACTTTCCTGACAGTGATCTGATCAACCTGATTTTCTTTCAAGAATTCTTCGGTGCTGCTTAGTATCAGCTGGTGTGGGAGACTTGGGTAAAGGGATTCTACGTCGAATGAGATCATGATCTTGTTTGGTTGGGGTTGGTGCTTGAGTATTTCTTCTATGAAGGTGGTGGTGTTGGAAATGGAGAACGAGGAGTTTTGCTGCTTGATTATGGGTTTGAGAAAAGTTGAGATGAACTTAGAGAGAGGTGCTGTTGGGGAATGGTAAAAAGCCACTATGGGTCTTAAGGGGACATTTTGTTTATGTATTTTAGGCAGGCCATATATGAAGGCATCGGTTTGCATATTAGACAAGAAGTCTTTCAATTCTTCATTCGAAATATTACGTTCTTTATGCATTTTTCTGAGTTCTTTTTTGAAAGAAGAGTATGTTCGGATTTTTTCTTCTGTGGAAATGTGTTTGAAGGTAGTTTGATCTTCAAGGATGCTCAGCATTTTACTATGGTAATCAGTTTTGTCCAGAATCACTGTTTGACCGCCTTTATCTGATTGGGTGATGATTATTTCTTTTTTGTTTCTTAATTCTTTAATCAGTCGGTTCTCATGAGGGTTGCTTGGGGGAAGGGTTACTGGTACACTTAGAAGATTAGTTACATGATGTCTAATGATATTCTTTTCTTGGTGGTTAAGTTTTGATATGGCTGCTTCGACTCCACTTACTATTCTGATGGGATCTGGTTTTTGCATATTCCTGAATTTCATACTGCTGGAACCCTGGCGGCGGACGGTTGGCTTCGGTAACACTAGAGCTGACTCACTTCCTGCCGATGATGTAACCCTACCTGCGGCGTTGCCATCGCCATGTTCCTTCTCTCCATGTTTGTTTACTTTTAATCTATATATATTCCCTTTACCTTATAGTTAATTAAAGTATAATTAACGTTGAGCGCTGTGTGTAATCAATTGGAATACAACAAAGATTATGAGACTGAAGAAGCGCAAGGTCTAAAACGTGAAACTGAAGAAGCACAAGACTTAAAACGTCAGACTGAAGAAGCGCAAGGATTAAAACGTCAGACTGAAGAAGCGCGAAGCCTAAAACGTGAGTAAACAAATTTCCTTTGATTACTTGGACCATCCTTTTTTTCTACTTACCAAATATTTTGTAAAATGGCAAACACAACGATTACAAAATTAAATGGTGCTAATTACTCCAGCTGGAGCTTCCAGATGAAACTCGTTCTAATCGAAAACGATTTGTGGAGTTTGATCAATCCAGGAGAGGCTAAGCCTGACCCTAGTGACCTTGTTGCAACAAAACCTTTTTTGTCGCGGGAGGGTAAGGCGTTTGCAAAAATTTGCCTCGGGATTAATGATGAACAACAATTGCATGTTCAACATTTGAATACTCCGAAAGAGGTCTGGGAGGAACTGGAAAAATTATACGCACCAAAGGATAGTAGATATCGAGCCGTACAACTAAGAAGGCAGTTATATGGCGAAAGGTTGACTCAGCACAACAATATGGAAGGGTATATGGGGAAGATAAACCACATTGTAAACGAACTGGCCCAAATTGGTGACAAAATTGATGATGGCGATTTGGCTATGGTTCTTTTGGGTGGATTACCAGAGGATTGGGACACCGTTGTCTCAACCATATGTAACTTGCCTGATTCAGACTTCACGACCGCCACAGTTAAAAGACGGCTGTTGGCAGAAGCAGAAAGGCGTTCGTCTAATCTACCAAAAGATGTGGGTGCCATGGTCGTTAATGCCTCTTCGAAGCCCATTGAAACAGAAAAACAATTTAAAGCAAAGGTTGTTTGTTTCAAATGTGGAGGTAAAGGCCACTATGCAAGGGAATGCAGGAAGAAAGGAAAGAATGAACAAAGACCAAAGAGGTTTGACCAAAACAAAGGCGTAAATATGTCGGCAATGTGCAACACTTTGTTTGGAGCTACCGCCGAGACCTGGATCATAGATTCTGGAGCGACGCACCATATGACTCCCAAGAGAGATTACTTCACATGTCTGAAAGAGTGCACAAGCAATATGAGTTCCATCACTGTTGCGAATGGCTCTTCTATAGAAGCATGTGGTATCGGTACTGTCAGTGCCAATATTGTTGGACACAAGGGAGATGCCAGCAAAATGGTTGCCCAGAACACCTTGTATGTTCCAGATATGCGTCACAGTGTTCTGTCTGTACTCCAAATGATAGAAAACGGTAGAAAAGTTGTCTTCAACAGGAGTGGTTGCCACATTATGGACATGAAAGGTAAACTCTTGATAGAGGGAAAGAAGTTGGGTAGACTTTACTACGTCCAGACTACTCCATCCTCTCCGATAGATCAGAATGATCATGTTTCTCTTGCATCTGAATGCAAGGAAGAGCTTACACTGGAACTTTGGCACAAAAGGCTGATGCATGTAAATGCATATACGATAGCAAAGATGGCCAAGAACCAAAGCGTAAGAGGACTTGATTGCAGCCCGGCAAAGCCAGAAAAGTGCGAAGACTGCTTAATTGGCAAGTCTTACCGTCTGCCATTCCTTCAACACTCACACAAGGAGGAAAAAGAAATCATGCCATTGGACTTGGTGCATGCGGATTTGATGGGTCCACTCGACGTATTGAGCTGGGGAGGAGCCAAGTACGTCTTAACCATCATTGATGAATCTACGAGATATACAAGTGTATTTTTCCTGAAAAACAAAGGCGGAACCCTGGGAAAAGTCAAAGAGTGGATTCAAGAATCTGAGAAACAAACCAGCCGGAAACTAAAACAAATACGTACGGATAATGGCTTGGAATTTTGTTCCAAGGAATGGGACACTTTCTGCAAGAGCGTTGGAATAGTTCATGAACACACTATGACGTATACACCTCAACAGAATGGTGTGGCAGAAAGAATGAATAGGACACTCCTAGATCTTGTCAGGAGCACTATATCTGGAAGTGGTCTGCCAAAGGCTTCCTGGGCGGAGCTGACTTACACCGCAGCCTATGTCAGAAACAGAGTTCTCAACAATCACAATGGTGAAAGCACGCCATATGAACTGTGGACAGGGAATAAGCCTAGTCTTAAACACCTAAGAGCTATTGGCTGTCAAGTATTTGTCCATATTCCAAGACAAGTCCGTAAATCCAAACTCGAAAGGAGAGCTGTCAAAGGTAACCTTGTTGGATATGCACTCAGAGGACGTGGCTACAGAGTGTGGATTCCTGAGATGAAGAAAGTGGTGGAATCTCGGGACTGTGTCTTCAAAGAGAGTGATGTATCGAGGAACGACAGCAACCGGGAGGTGCTTCCATCAGTTGAACACTACAGCTATGGGACACAACGGGAGATTGAAGAGAATCCAGTGTCTTTATTAGATCAAGAAGACGTGATACCTACAGAAGAGGACAGCCATAATCAAGATACTGTAAAGCCTTCTCCTACTCGATCTCATCCAATGATCCTAAGGAACCAGAGAGATGCTCAGAACTCAATTGAACTTCTCAGTACTGAAGTAAACAAGTGGAAGAAACCTAGCGGACATTTTGACCAAGCCACTGGGGAGAAACCTACACGAACTTCATCGTTCGAGACTCTTAAGCGGCGAAGTGATCCATGAATAGGAGGTCACTTCGAGGGAGGAGATTGCTGGAACCCTGGCGGCGGACGGTTGGCTTCGGTAACACTAGAGCTGACTCACTTCCTGCCGATGATGTAACCCTACCTGCGGCGTTGCCATCGCCATGTTCCTTCTCTCCATGTTTGTTTACTTTTAATCTATATATATTCCCTTTACCTTATAGTTAATTAAAGTATAATTAACGTTGAGCGCTGTGTGTAATCAATTGGAATACAACACATACCTTTGGATAAAAAAGCTAATTCTTTTTGGGTTAGAGTAGCTTTAGACAGGTTGACTATTTTATTGAGGTTTTTGTTTCTATTTAGATTTGGATTATTAAATTTCAGTGACCAATATTCCAGTTTTTTACTATGTCTTCTCTCTATTTCTGTTCTTAATTTCGTGACTTCAGAAGTGGTTCGGACTATTAGTTCGTACATTTGTTTTTCTGGTACAATACGGGAAGTGATTAAATTCGTTACTAAGAAACCCCATAACAAAGAACAATACCGTTGATTATCCTTCCAATATTAAGAATGCCATATATTCCATAGAATGCAACGAATGCAAAACCAAATATGTTGGCGAAACTGGCAGACATTTAAATATAAGAATATCAGAACATAAACGAAATATCGACAACCAAGACAGTAGATCTTTAGTATACCAACATATAAGAGAAACAGGCCATTCCTTCTCCCTATCAGAACCAAAGACCCATTACTCCAACATCCCCAATAGACTACAGAGACTAATAATAGAATCCATCATATCCAGAAAGCACAATAGTATTAACAGAAGAATAGATATCCCGGAAGTTTATAACATTATATTTCCTGAGCCCACCCCATAACCTCCAAGTGAATCACGCGCAATAGAAGCCCGCGTTGATTATGCCTCAAAACAAATGTAAACAACTAAAGGACTGTATTTAAGTTTAAATATTATTTTATTGTGGCGTATTAAGGATGTAAAATAGTTTCTCCCGTAGAAGGGCTTACTTGCCCGAAAGCTCGAGATATTTTTAAATAAAAATATTTTTAAAAGAATCTTTTCCCTGGAGGATTTATGTTTTTATTTTAATATATATATATTGTTATAATTAAGTAGAATTAAATATAATTTATATGAAAGATAGTTGTAAATTATATTTAATTCTACTTATTCGTTCAGTAATAGCTTGCTATACTGACATTATACTCTCAATTCGACATTATACTCTCAATTCAACAACGAAATTTTCTATAACTATCCTTAAAAATTTTATAATACCTTTTTAAATATTGTTATATATTTTTAAATTTATATTTATATTAAAGTTAGAAGTGAGAGGTGCCTCTTTTGGTATAAATATATTTAATGTTGTTGTGTTATAATTTTAAGACGTTATCAAAAGTTGAAAACTGTCAATCTAAGAGTTTATATATAAAAAATATCTCAAATTAATTTTAAATTTACTTAACTTTTATTTATTATCGTAAATAAAAATAATTAGCAAGATAGATTTATCTTCTCCATAAATACGCATATTTATTAATAAAATTTAATAACTTCCATTTTCTAAATTATGAAAATTAATTTTTGTGGCATAAAGAACACAACGACGAAGTCTATTTATTTTTTTAATGTTAAAAATATACAAAAGAGAACAAAAATACGATTTCCAAAAATTAATAGAACAAAGTCAATATCCTCGAATTGGGGAAAGATAATGGCGATAATTTGGAAACCCCGCGAGGACTAAAATAGCAATCGATTTTGCTAAGTGAAGGGGGAGTCAATCAGGGAGAAGGAGGTTAGGATCAACACAGGGGGAGCCTAACGAAGCGCGGGGACAATGGCCCAGTGGCGCAATGTTGGCCAAGGAGGCCGGAGAGATGGGTCGCCGTCTCGACCTCGCCAACGCCGGCCTGGACGCCTTGCCGGCGCTGGAGGAGCCAGGGGCCGTGGAGGAGCTCAACCTCGCCGGGAACAACCTCACGTCGCTGCCGGCCGCCCCGCCCAGGTACCTTCCCGCCTACATCTCGCCTTCCTTTTATAGTCTCGCTGGAGAATTTGAATGACAGTTAACAAAGTTCAGCGTTTATGCATGTCTCAAGTCTCTAAATTGATAGCATATAATGTTATAAATGTCTAATATTTCATCTATGATAAATTTACATAAAAATAAAGAAATATATATAATCATATATTGTATATGCTTAAAGTTTTTTTAGCAATATTGATAAAAGATATGCATTATGCCATTTCAGTTTATATGCAATATTAGCGTTCGCTGAACAATGACTGTTGTCAAGTTTTGCCAAATGCTTATAAAGCATTATAATACTCCGTGAAGCTATACGCTACATTCAGAATATTTACGATATAGACATTCTTTGCAGAGACTTTTTAAATTTATGCATAATGGTATAACATCATTTTATTAACGATTTTCTTCTGTACTCCATTTATATATAAGGCCGAGAAAATAAATGTCTTCTGCTTAAAAGAAAACTTGTCAGACATGTTCTTCGCATATGATTATCTTCTTCTTTGCACATTACATAAATCTTGATGGGAATTTTTCTCGGAGGGCTTCGGTCCCAGGAAAAAATAACACTTCTGCCGTTAAAATATGAACAAAAATATGCATTATATACCTCTTTAATAATATATATATCATAAATAATGTTTTTGTATATATAATATATTCATATAATATATATGTTATATCAGTTCTGTAAAATATATAATGGATATAATGGATGTTTATTATGTTTCAAAAACGCCACGAGCGTTTTAGGGATTTGAGCTCACGTTGCTTGATCCGAGCCATTCATCTGTCAATCACTTCCATGATTGGGATGACATACTTCACAGAGGTAATCCGGAGTAGCATGTCTGACGTTGATACAAGTTGACGTGGGTTTTTCTATCCAAATTTGAAATGCCGTTGAAATCCGACCTATTCGCTTTATTATATTGAAAATTTGATGAATCAGAGAATACACACACAATATTAACACTGATTTTATTCTTTATACCTCTTTAAATTTAACAAAAAGTTATAGAGTACAATTATAATATTCACACATGCAAATATATTTTTTTAATTACTCGCACATTTTCAAATGGAATTTTTACAAAATGTTTTTGAAACCAATTAGTTTTAATATTAATAATATGTTTATTTCTTTACAAATCAAACCTCGCTCTATTTATAAAATTTAATGGATATCAGTATAAGATTTAAGAACACCCTTAATATATATACGGCATAAACACTGAGATGGAAAAACATTTTTTGACTTAAAATTATTCAAAACCTTATTTCTAATAAAATTGAAGATATTTTCTTTGGAAAATATTTTTATATGACATCTAAATCAAATATATTTTATTAGATTTTATCATAAAATAAGGAGCTTCTAGCAGAATCTCTATTTATATAAATTAGTATAATAGCTATTTCTAATAAAGTTAGTACCTCGTAGTTTATGAGTTTGGCTCTAGCGACAAATTTGGGCCAATTGTTGGTTAAACACTACCGAAGGAAGCGAGTCATTAATTGAGCCGAACACTTTCCTTCTTCCACTTTGGGGAGTAATTATTCGAGGTAATTAATATTTCAGAGAGAAGAGGAAGTTCTCACACACGCCAGATTTATAGCCAACAGCTCAAATTTAGACCGCTTAAAATAAAAGTATATAATTAGACAAATTAATAGATAACTTTTGATGGGTAACTTATCTAGCATTGCAGGTTGAAAAAGGTCTAGAAATAATTTATGAGATCGTTTAAGAGAACATTTCCTTAAAGCCTACGGAATCGACGCAATTGAAGCAATGTGAAGATGCTACCTATCGATTACTTGAATACATTAAACAGCATATACAATAATATTCTAAGCACAACGAATCGATCACTGCTCTGTGGAAATCGGTAATTCATTCGATTTTCAAAAATGCTGGTCCATAAAATCCCTCAAATACCAGAGAATCACTCTAATAAGCAATCGATACAAACTCAGAAATTGACTGATAAAAAAAAATGGATATAAGAAAGAAAAAATATACGGGAAAACCAAGAGTGAGCATTCCTGTCAGAATCGCATATCCACCTTGACTCACATTAAGACGCAAAAAAAGAAGGAAAGTATGTCTTTCTAGATTATAGAGAGAGAGAGAGTAGTTCTGAATCACATAATTGATACTTTAAATGATTATGTTATACCAGGTATATATCATCCAGGATTCGGAACTATTCAACTTCTATAACCCGATGACATTGTATTCTTAAGAGATCCAAAAATTAACTTGTGACTTAAATTTATATACTTAAGAAATAGTTCAAAGAGAACTAGCCTAGCGCTCAATTAATTTAAACAAAAAAATGCTATTCCGTACTGTAGGTTGGCTTGCTAAATCCGACAATTTTTATGGGGTGAGAAATACTTTTGACGATTATTCAAAACTATACCCACACCTAGGTTAGCCGCTTTCAAGTACCACGTCATCTGCGCATGCTGTACTACATTTCAAAGGCAAAGAAGCTCTGGTTCAAACAAATGAGGTGTGGACATTACTAACCGAAGACAAAATTAATTCACTTAAAGCCACATTTAGATTCCTAGTTTCATTAGTTATATATACGCTAGTTATATATATTTATCCGATCAAAGAAAACTTTAGTGAATAAAATTCAGGATAACTTTCTCAGACAACTGCTAAATCTGCCTACATACATATTAAAATATTAAAATTAAGGTATTATGGACGAATTTATCTCGGCCTTGGGGCAATTAAATTAATACTGAAGGTTTGGCTCAGAATCTTGAAGATGAAAAACAACCGCTTACCATATATATGTTCATCTTAACTTAAGGAAGTAGCCGAAACGATAAACACCTATCTCGGGCTTTCAGGAAGCATATACGATGTCCTAAATTCAACGGGATTTCCCTGGGTGAAGCACTGTATGAATGAAGACATTCTCCAAAGAAAAAATCCTTTTGTAATTAAAAAAGAAATATAGAACCAATAGAACTTAATTATATTTAAAAAAGGGCATCCCTGGAACTTTGAAAGAAAATAAATAGAGTTGACTGCGATTATTATTAAAAAAAAAAATAGGTTAAGAGACATGTTAAGATATACATATATTAAAATCAAAAAGGCATATCCTGACCAGGCCCACATGAGCATTTCTAGATGGCAGAGCGCCATCTAGTGGAACACAATTAAACTAAACGTTTATTTAACTTGTTCCGTGATATTTGGCCAACCCAATTTCTCGATAAATCAAGAAAAGTCAACCACGAACGCGTTTCGGGCTGTTGGCCCTCGTCAAATACATATATGATTCTAATATTTCTTCATATCTATTTACTCTAGCTGGGTCCCTTTATTGATGTCCCGACATCAGCCAGAATGGGACAAAGCACCTACCTACAGGGGCGTCCGTAATTCGCACCAAAAGAAGTTCCTGGAGGCCACAGCATCAATAAAGGGAGACCCAGCTAGTGTAAATAGATATGAAGAAACCCTAGAATCATATATATATATGTACTTCTCTTAACCTATTTCTTTAAAATAACAATCGCAGCCAACCTATTTTTTATATTTTAGTTTCCTTATTCTTTGTTTAAACTCCTCATTCACACTCATTAATTTTATTTATTTCCTTTTTATTTTTTGTATTTTTATTTATTTGTTTTTGTTCTTCTTTACATCTATCTCTCTTTTGTACATTAATATCGAATTCTATTATTACAAAAAAAATAATATATACATTTTTTTAAAACTCATACTCTTTTTATATTTTTAATTTTCAACTTAAAAAAAAAAAGATCAATAGCAAAGTTGTTTACATGTGATCTACCAGAATTTTAGAAAACTTTTAAGTTTTTAATGCAATATTTTTTTTCGATAGAGGGAGTAATTCCTAGAAATATTTTGAAAATAAAAGTTTTTCTTTCACAGGTACAGGTACGTCTTTTTAAAAACGCGTTCGTGGATTGGCCAAATATCAGGGAACAGGCTAAATCAATGTTTAGTTGATTTCTGTTCCACCAGATAGCGCTCTGCCTTCTGAAAAGCACATGTGCTCCTGGTCAGGATATGCCTTTTTTATTTTAAATATATTTTATTATATATATACTTATATGTGTATACATTGAATCTAGTCGCCGTTTTAGCTTTTATTCATTTTAGAAAAATACAATTATAGTCAATGTTCAAACAAGCCTTTAACTCAAACAATAGAACTATCATTATAGATTGACCAGAAAGTAATTCCATTCTTGTTAATAGTTAATTCTATTAATTTGCTTCCATATCTGTCGTCAAATATTGTAATAATTTTTTAATATAGTTCTAGAGTAGGTAAAATTTTGATATTTTTTACACCCGTTTAATCCTGATGACAATGTAAGCGTACACATTTTCAGACTTCTGGGTTGTCAGGGTAATCAGGAATGGACTAATTTTAAAATTGACTTTAAATTTTATATTTATATTTTAATATGCTTCTCAAGGCCAGCACATATATGTATGGATTTTTTTGCATTCATTAACAATGCAAGTCTACAAATTTTCAAATTTATGGATGGTCGGGGTGGCAGGAAATGAATCCATTTCTATATTCCCTTTCAAATTTTACATTCTGAACGATTTCAACACACACTTGGAAACTGTTGAGAGTTTCGACTTACTTTTTTTCAATAATTGTTCAAGACTTCAAAGGAGTAAGAAATCCAAATATTCTCAGGTTTCTATCAAAATCTCCGTGGAATTAAAAGTTTGTAAGTAATTAAAAGTGAGCAGCGTTTGTACTCCATGCTAGGAGCAGCTGCACATGGCGTCTGTTCCTCATGTCAGGGACGGCCACTATCTTTGAAATTTTCACTATTAACCCGACATTGTTAGACATATTTATATAGAAATAAATCTGATTAACGCTACCAAATATTTAGGAGTTGAATACAAATAAATTGAATAAAACCAAAAAGACTTAAGTCTGATGGACAATCCGGGTAGTTGGCGACATCTTTCGTACGCTCTAGAAACCGGGGTTAATTATACAAGGTGTGATGATTTAGTAGGGAGACAAGGTTGTTAACATTTTATTATTGTAGGCACAAATAGAACAACTAGCATTCTTCAAATTATGATCCTTTCGCTACACAACAACGTTCCCATCTTTTTGCAGCTTCTCAAAACATAGAGCAAATTCGTTTTTCGGAATGGCCCTTAAATTTTTCTTCGAGTTTTCTCTAATTTTTTGCACTTACATCGTCAAAATATTTACCCTTCGATTTTTTTATCTTAGGGAAAAGAAAAATGTCAGGAGGAGAGATATCAGGGGAAAAGGGAGGGTGAGTTAGTTCGGTTCTTCGCCCAATATTGAACAACTGAGAAGGCCTTGTGAGGTCGAGCATTATCGTGTAACAGTATTTATTTTTTCTCCCATAAATCAGGTCTTTTAAGTCTAATTACTTCACGTAAATAATGAAGAATATCCAAGAATATCGAGAAATTAAAAGTGAACAAGACCTTTAAAATAGAAAAGTAATCAACCCAAGTTTTGATATTTGATTTTATTCTTTTTGATTTTTTTTTTGGCCTTGGTAATTTTCGTTCAACCCATTCACTTGACTAGCGTTTTGTCTCCGGATCATACGCGTAAACCCATGTCTCATCACCTGTGATTATTTGTTTCAGCATGTCTGGGTTTTTTGGTAGCTTTCCAAAAGGTTTTCACAGATCATATTCAAATCTTCGCTTATTATTAATTGTACCAACCCGTACGATATATCTAATTGTCTGCTCACATCCCTGATTGTCGTTCTAGGGTTTTCTCACAAAAGGCTTTTGATTTGTTCAATATTCAACTGGTTTCTGAAGATGCACCGTCATAAAGTTACGGGAGGATGACATTCATGCATAAAAAGTAGCACCACTTATAAAACGCATTGTTTTAATGTATTTTGAAAGGGAAAGGTACCACTTTAGCTACATATTTATTTCTTTTTTTCACATGTTTAGCGTAATTACTCAAATTTAGTCTTAACTACCCATTTCTTGATTTCTCTCAGGAAATTTCAAGGAGAAAATTGTTTGTCGTTAAAGTACAGCTTGAACCACGACGACGAGGGCGAACAGCCCAAAACACGTACGTGGTGGCTTTTCTTGATTTATCAAGGAAAATGGCTTGGCCATATATATTGGGAAACAAACCTAAATAAAAAGGTTTAGTTGATGTTTGTTCCACTAGATGGCGCAGTCATCTAAAATGGACAAGATATGCCTTTTTTATTTTTAATATAACACCTGACCATTTTCTTTATTCTTACTATTTTCATATATATATTATTTTAAAATACTTCTGATACTTATTAAGTAATTGAACACATTTTAATCAAATAGGTCGTAATGTTCTATTATTTAAAAAAATG
Organism: Cordylochernes scorpioides; assembly: GCA_030710605.1. NCBI lineage: Eukaryota > Metazoa > Arthropoda > Arachnida > Pseudoscorpiones > Chernetidae > Cordylochernes > Cordylochernes scorpioides. The sequence continues at coordinate 135,712,265 of CP092886.1, read as the reverse complement.
ATCTATTTAAAAATATATTCAAATAAGAGAATTGTCATCGAGAGTGAGCAAGTTAAAAACGATTAAATTGTGTGTCGTATAAAGCGCTTTTATATGACAAATAATAAATAAAGGTATAAAGCGGCAGATGTCATAATATATATTGGAAATAGATATACGAATTATGTAAAACATCATATCTTGATAATCATTTTTCACATTTATTTACATTAATGTGTGAAATACAGTTAAACCTGTCTATAGTGCCCCCTCTAAATAGCGCCTCCCTCTCTATAGTGCCCGATTTTAAATACGTAGTACGATGCGATTTACATTAAAAGTGACCTGTCTATAGCACCCCCTCTCTATAGCACCCTATTTTGGTGAGTCCCAAGAGGGGGCGCTATAGACAGGTTTAACTTTATATAGTCTCACACAAATACCTTTTTAGATTTATTAAGGTAAAACCATTTTTTTAAAAAGGCTTAGAATTGGTTGCCGTTCTAAATTTGTTCGTAGAGTGGTCTAATGTTCTGGTTTTGAAGAATACATAAACACCAAACATATATAACGCATCAAAGCGGAATAGCGGCATCTATCTTTTTCATCCTTAGTTATAGAAACTTAGTTGAGAAAAATAGATAGCGATACTACAAATGAGAATGATGACTATGTTGAATTTTTGCAAGAATAAAATTATAACGAGGAAATTTAAGATTATTAAAGGTAACGTCAAATATCATATATATTTAAAATATTCGGTTTAATTGGCTCATAAACACATACACATAGCATGAGAGTACATAACAAACACATATATTTATGTTCATCTTAAAATAATTCACGTTTCTTCGAAAAAAGTTTATTTATTTGCGCATTCTAAAAAATAAAAAAGGCAAGATTGAAGTTAGATAACTCTTCTATGGACGTATTGGAAAACATTAGTGAGGATATATGCATCGTCTTAAACAATGAGACAATAACTATTTCTAAGAAGAAATAATAAGAATAATATAATTAGATTAATAATAATTAATAATAAGAAGAGAAAAGTGATATCATTCTCCTTTAGTTTCTTGTATTCGTATTAGCCTGTTGAAGGACTTTATGTCCGAAAACTTGCCAAACTTATATCTCTTTAATAAAGAATCTCGTCGCCGTTAGATTTTATTCCTTCTTAGAAATTATATTCTGCGATTCCCCACCCATTATAATTTGGACCATTAGCTATTTACTATAAGAAGATCTCCAGCTAAGCAAAGATTGGGCCGTTCTGAAATAAGCCCGTAGAAGAGCTATACAACTCGATAAATGACGTTTTATTAGTTGTTTTTAGAATATAAGTAAATCGACCTTTTCAGAAGCGTCTGCACTTTCATAAGATATATTTATAAAGCGTGACAAAAGCCATATAAAGGTGCAGAGGTGATAAGATAAGAGGCAGCAGGGCTGGCAGTCCCCACCGTGGCATGCAGGGACGGACGGAGCGTTGAGGAGAGACGCGACCATCTAGAAGGCTGACGAGCCATTTTATCTCACTAAAGGGGGCGTATATAGCAATGATGTAATCTTTCGCCGGCGCTCAAATGGAAGGAAACTGGCATGTGATTGGCTCGTGGCTGTCACCCTTACCTCGTCAACTTACTTAGGTAAATTTCATGGTGGAATGGAAGACCTCTGTAAACAAAAAAGTCGGGAGATCGATAATCGATTAACGTTAAATATGTCTAAACGATTTATTTAACATATGGTATAATTTGGACTATAGATTAGAAACATAAGGTAATCAGGTCTTTCCTCACACACATTTTTTACGTTATAATACAAATAATTTTAAATATATTTTTATATGATGAAATATTTCACGTTTACATATATATATGTTATATAAAAATATTATTTTATTTTAAATTATAATTTCATAGATTCAAATTCTCTGCTAAATCGACCGCCAGAGGTCACTCTTCCCCTATAAAAACTCGTTGTTGTTTTATCCTAATGGCCTGCTCAAAACTTTTGTACATTATGTAAATAAGCTTTTCATTTTTTTATTCTTACGCCTTAAGCCAGGCAGTACTTTTACCAAATTATGTATTTTATATATATTCCATGGGTTCAATTAAAACAATATCTGATCAAGACTATTATTATTATTTGAAGAATTTTAACCACGGCTGTATTGTATTACCATAATCCTCAACATGATCAAAAATCAAGCAGAAAAAATCTTATCTCTTTTCTTTATATAAGATATATGATTGTACGTATTGTGACCACAATTAACAACTCATAATTTATGCTTCCCGGTTATAAAATAAAAAGCACTTTCATTGCTTATAATAACACAATAGCATTTTTCGGGGGTAGCCGAGTCATAACAATTCGCTGTATGCTGTCCCTGCCAATTTGCGCATTTAGGTTTCATGTCTTTGGTACATTGGAGATGAAACGGTTCTCTCCGCACTTAATCCATTTTAGCAATTATATGCATTCAAATTTCGGTATCTGTAACATTGGCCTAGAACTTTGTGGGCCCTATAGGCCTCGACCTTGCACTTCATGTCGCAGATGTCTGTGAAATTGTAGATCTCTTTGTTCTTGGCCGCTTTAGGAAGTGCTACCCGGATGAGTGGGAGCTTCTCCTTTGTTCCTGATTTACTTAGTCTTACAATTTTGGTCATCTCAAATCCCTTATTTTCCAAGTCCTCTTGTATTTCAGGGATCATGATGCAACGATCGAGAACTCTGATGACTACTCTGATTTGTATCGTCGTCTAAATATTTAAAAATGGAAGGTGTAGTGCCTTTATTATAACTACTTGGTTGCTGTGTGGTAATCCGCCACGGGTTCAGTCTGGACGTTAATGTAGCGCCCAGATGTGGAGAGACAATACTTGTTTCTATCTTGTGCATTTGATGAGTCCTTCTCGAAGTCCACACCATTCTATTACTTCACTTATTTTGAATTGCGGTATTCTGATCTTTGGATTAAGGGTGAGGTTTCTGATTCCTTTATTTAATTTCTGATTGTATTAATCTGATGCTTCGAATTTTCAGATTTTCTTAAGGGTATGGAATCTTATTTAATGTTACTTCAATTTCCATTTAAACAGTTTCAGCTGCTTTGTGTTTTTTCTGCCTGTTTCTTTTTTATTGTTGGTTTAGGATTTATGAAATCTTATGTGTGCGTGTGATCAGTGTTTAGAGTTCCGGATTATTTTTTTTGTGTAGTCATTGGTTCCCTTCTGGCTTCTGCTGATTTTTTTTCTCGCGGGCGCTTCAAAGGAGTTTTGGTGATATTACAATCTTACAAAACGCCCGAACGTGATTTACGTAGTTCTTCTTCAAATAAGCCTATCAAATTTGTAAGTTAGCGCGGCGAAGGTGGTTTCAACCGACCATAGCATTTTTTCATAGCTAGGAAATCTTCCTATTTTTTATGTGGGACATTCTGACAATTTCCTGATGGAATACGAGCGTGTACCTACCGGGTATTTGGGGTTAATGTGAAGTTAGAATTGAGGACCTCTAGTGTAAATAGTGTGTCCTCAATGGTTATGGTTACGTTATGTGGTAGTTAAGCTACGTTGATTAGTTTAGTAAATAGGTACGTTTAATAATTAAGTAAAAGGTACGTTAGATAATAAAGTAAAACGAAACGCTAATTAATTAGGTAAAAGTACTTTAATAAAAATTCGGTAAAAGGTTTATTAAAAAAGTCTTACTTGGAAGTTTCTTTATTTTTTCTTGTTGGCTTCTCGAAGGTCTTGATTCTTCCTAATCAAAAATGATTAAAAGCTTGCACATTGATAAGTTTTAAAAGCGGCATAATTGCAAAGGTCGAATTTTTCAGATAAATTCTCTCATGTTTGCCAATTTAGATCTTTTTAGCTTCAATAATTGTATGGTTCTGTGTGTGTTAAATATGGCGTTTTTTTAACTTAATATTAGAGGAAAACACAACAGTATAGATCTTTCATATTCCTATTGTTGAATAAATAAAACTAGAAGTATAACATTTATTTTGTTTGGAAATTTCGTTTAATTACTTCTGATCCATCTGCACATAGACAATATTCACCTGTTGATCGCTTTTCCAAATATCTAGCAAGCTATATTGTAAAAAAGAAAGACATAAATATTCCAACAATGGGGCAAAAGAATGTCAGCCTTGACGTAGCACACTCTTTATGGTGACCATAGACCATGTCTATCATCCTTTTATCTCATTATCTTGATATTTCTGAGCCCGCAGTATCTATCATTTCTTCATCCCAATATAGAACTTTTTCACAGGGACAATATAATTGGTTAGAGAAAAGATTAACTATTAAAATTTTAAAATATATATAAACATTTAAAAACTCTGAAATTTTTTTCTATAAAAGTTTTATCAATAAATTAATAAGAAAATAATTGAATATTTTGAAGATTGAGAAATCCATAATTAAATTGATATTAAAAAGATGCATATATTGGATTTATAAGTATTTTATTGTTCCAATATAACGAGAGTGGTGTACGCGTGCTAACATGTTTTAGTAAAAAACACAAACATCTTCGATAAAGAGAGGCGAGTTGCCCCTCGAAATATTGGAACAATAAAATACTTATAAATCCAATATATGCATCTTTTAAAAATATAATTGAATATATTTTGGGTCAAAAGGCGATCCATCAATTAAGATCATATAACAGGGCGTACCTGAAATTTTCTTTTCTTTACAGATCCAGGAACGCCCTTTTATATAATTGAATATATGTTTAAACGTTTTGTTTGGTAAGGGAGTTTTCACGCATTGTTGTGAAGCTTGGACAATGAGTAAAGAACTGGAGCGTAAAAATAGCTTTGACATCTGGCCTGCTAGACGAATTATAAAGATAAAATTGACAGATAGAGTGGCAAATAGCGAAGTTTGGAAAGCTTTAATGGAGAATATAGCTTTCTATAAATAATAATAATAATAATAATAATAAAAGAAATGGAAGTTTCAAGACATACTCCGAGGACCATCTAGAGATCGTCTATTGACCATACTGAAGGGTAATCTTTTGAAGAATGGAGAGGTAGTTCGAAAAGCTCTAATAAAGTTATATATTAAAATTCGAAACTATTATAGACACGTATGATTCTTTTTAAAAATAAACAATTTCTACTGCCTTATTTTTAAAAAGAATCATACGCGTCTATAATAGTTTCGAATTTTGATAACAGATGGCGCACTAATGCATCATAATATAAAAGTTATATATGGAATTAGAAGATATAAAGAGGTGAAGATAATTGTGTAGAGCAGGGTAAAATGGCGTTCCACAATGGCAGACCTCTGTATCGGAGAGGTCAGGAACTACATGATGAATAGAATAAATAGTGATATAAATGTATAGCGCGTGTGTTGTTATATAATATAGACCTATATTAGGGATAGCAATTTCTCTTTCACACATTGAAATAGAAAATGAAGGAAAATGTTTTGAAGTGATTTTCCACGTCGCGCAGATAGACGCATCTGAGCTTGACGGGGAAGTAATTTATCCGCCGGGCTCTTCAACCTGAAGGGAAATGCTCGGAGTGTAACTGATCGAGTTCATTCTCAAAAATGCTACAAATATTTCTTCGCAAATATTAAAAAGTTATCGCAAAATTAAATGCGATATTTTCCCATAAATTATTAGAATAAGTTAGATTTGGCATTGTGAATCGGTTATTATACTTATTTATAATTCTAAATTAACAGAAGCTAGACAATAGACAGGTCTTATTGCTGACCTACCAATATCTTTTCGAGATTGAGGCGGAGAGGACCAATTTAGCGACGTAGTATAAGGACTGGCCGGCTAGAGTTACCGAAACTCTCTCCCTATCTTGTAGAAGTATTTAAGAATCCTAGACTTACACTTGTTCCCCAAAAAAGCCTTACATAAGTTTGAACATCATTTAATCTTTTTTAAATATTTTATATAAAGGAACTCGCATATAGTAAATATAATTTGAAATAACTTAAAGATTCAAATAAAATTCAAATTTCAGATTCCTTTCGTGCTATAATTATGTATTATGATGAGCAAGCCTTGGGAAACAATAAACCTAGAAAAGAGGTCATAGTCAGTGATTCGGACTGACGAAAGACCACAACTGATGGAGGGTTCTTGGGATATGCGCAATTAACGATACTGATCCAGCTAAGTCTTTGTCTCAGATATGATGACATCATGTAAATAACCGCAACCGGCCTCAATTGATAGCTTCGAGCGCTCGTTCCTCACCTTGATCTTTATTTTAAAATATCGCAATATTTTCTTGGCTTTTAGTCGTAATGTAAGGTGGAGTAACTGTAAGTCACGGGGGCAAGGGATCAATCTCTGGGATGGGCATCAAGCATCCAAGGACCACGGCCTCTCAACGTCTTGTTCTCTTTGATCTACGATGGTCCACTCTGGTCATTATCTTTGAACCAAAAGGAAAGGTTTATTTATAAATAAAATATTTGCGACGTAAAACTTCCCTTTTTCTATTTATCGAAACCCACCTGTTTTCACGTTTATAAACTTACTTATCTAGATTGGACTGCGGTAGCAAGTAGAGGTCTATATATTATATGTAATACTCCAGGGGGGCTATGGAGACTGATTATTTTGATTTTATTTACAAACATTTTATTGACCACACAAGTCAATGGTAAGAGAACAAAAACATTTAAAGTCACGGTGCCGGCTTTTGGCACTTTGAAAAGAGAAAAATAAAAATAGAAAACATGATAGAGGTAGCAAAAATATGAACAATTATGTTCCATCGAGGAAGCTTTGCCAACGATGAAAAGTCCTCCTCCATGCAATCAAGGGGACTGTTGGGTGGTCATATATTTGGTGACATTGTCATGCAGATTGGCTGCCATCCAGTCTCGTGACACAATGGCTTTGTGGACAGGTGCGGAATCCTTTTGGAAGACTTGAAGTCTGCCAATTCACACGCTGTCTTTCGACGATTTTGCAATTAATTTCAGCACCTCAGCTTATCCTATAGCATTTACTCGGAAGCCTTGAGTGAAGAAGTAGAGTGGCATCAAATGATCCGCGACCCCTATGACCTTTTTGGGCAACTGTGTGTGAATGACACGATAAACATCAGCAAGATGGGAAGAGAACCAGTTATAATTTTCTTGTTAGCCTTCTCTGATCCCAGGTGACATTTTTTCGGAAAAGAACCAAAGCATGACACGTACTTCTGGTGTCTCCACTTTGCCCAGGAAGTGTTTATAGGTTGAGCAGTGTTGTTGCTGGGTTTGAATTGACATAAACTATTTTTTTTCATGATTTTACATAATGGGGAACACCTTATGGTGTCGGAGAATTGTTTGTGCTTTTAGCACCTTTCCGGATGTCTTCTCACCAGTTGCTTCTCTCCATTACCTTCAGTACTTGATAGAAAAATGATCAGGCGTCCACCAGGTGCGTTTATATCGGTGTGTTTTGTGTAAATTACAACGTGGACGGCATGCCGTTTCATCTCTTGTGTTAGAATAATATCTGCAATATGTTATCTGCAGAAGATTAGACACTTATAGATACGAGCGTTCAAACACATGTACTCAAATAGCTTATGCACCTTGTATAAATTATTTCTTCAAAAATCTTTTTTTATGAACGCGGTGTTCACGAAAAATACTAACTATACGCTATTTTTTTCCATATCTCCCTTTAAATTCGTTCACATTAATTCAGAACATGCGCAATATAATTGTAAAACAAGTCTAATATATTTCTTAAAATAAGCGATACTTCGGCCAGAAAAGTTTTATATTCTCGACGTTTCGAAATGTTTTTTTTTCTCTGTCAGGAAAAATACGAGGACAAAACATTGGTGGAAAGGACGCCAAGACTTGATAAATTTTATTCAAGCGCGCACATAGGGAGTTATAGGAACATCATAAGACTATCATAATAATATATTTCATCATTATAAAGTGTCATCTCCAATAGGGACGTTTGTCATCATGCAACACCATCCCGCTCTTAAGATAGAACACTTTCCATTTTGTGGCTTAGAAGCTGGTGCTGAATGGTGAGTAGAAGTTGGTGACTGCCTTTACTGTAATTGCGCCAAATGTCTACACATGTGAAAAACAGCTCGACTTTGCAATTACAAGTGTGCCAGAGCCTCGTTTGGTTACTTGCACTTGCTGGTGGGGTTGGATCTTTGCAAGAATCGGGGCCATTGGAGCATTTTTTAAATTAGAAAAGTGCTCAAATGCGGGATTCGATACTGAGTCGTAGCGTTCAAAAACCAACTGTTTAGACCTTTCGTCCACCGGCCCCCAAAATAATGATGATTATTATAAGTGATGATGAAAATATTATACGGGAAAGTCTTGCCTTATTAAAGACCCACATAATTAATGACCACACTTCGATCAAAATCCCACCTTATTGAAGACAACTATTTTCGAATCCAGTAACGGTCTTTAATGAGTCATTTCACATCATTTTTGGCTTTGATCATATTACTTTCAAATTTTCTTACTAAAAATTGAAGTATTGAACTAAAAGGTGAGTAGACAAAAGGAATTCACAAAAATTAAATAACAAGGAACATTTTCTACAGGATTAAGTGGTGTGTCTCTCGGGTTCATCTATAAAATGGACTGGCGTCAAAATACGGAAGGACATCGCCCCCCTCGTGTGTTTCCTTTCGCTACAACTCAACTGCCTCTCATCAATATTCCACGGACGTTGGAGAGTAGTTTTCAGTTTTAACAACACACACTCATTCTGCACGCTCCGTGGGATAAATCGCCCAATTTATTTTTATATAGAGCCGAAACTATATTGATACTGGTTAAAATTTCAGGGACGTTGTGTTACCGATTTGGAAAATATATTTAGTAGCAAAAACATATTTATAGTTCGATGATATATTTGAATGCTCTTGATCTTCCTCGTGTTGTTACCAAACAAGTTGTAGATTCAATTTAACATTTAAACTGACAAAGATCCGAAGACATTCGTGGTGATAGCAAATATTATGAAACTCGGCTGTTATATACTGACCATTACAGATTGAAGTGAAGCGTAAGATGTTAACTTTATATGGCAATGATATGCGGCGTTCTAAAGTCTAAGATAGTTTCTTGATTTTCTTTAATATTGTTAGGTTCAGAGGAAATAACTTCTCCAAAGGTTCTCCATAGTTTTGCCTGAAAGCATCCTGAATTATTCCGATGTTATTACTTTAAATCAGACCTGATAAAAGCATGGAATAGTATCGTGTGAATTTACGATACATGGGCGAAAATCATTGGCGTTAAAGTAGCGTATGCCAGAATTGAATGTGCTAGATTGTAAATACATAGTCCACGGTTGGAAACGGATGCCTAACATGATTAAAGATATAATTAAATATTTTTTAGCAAAATATATATTAATGGAATGTTAGGCCTTGCTATTTATTTTGTTTATTGCTTATACACCACAAATGTTTTTATTGAAATTTGATGAAAATTCAACTGCAAAAAAAAAGCGTTTTCCAGTTATTAACTCTTCAGACATTTAGTCGAATCCTTCTTGAAAGTTTACATTTTATAAATACAAAAGATAAACTTTTGCAGTTTAAATTTTATTTATTTTAAATTATATTTTTAAATTCCATAAATGAAGACAAATATTTTACTTGAAATTAATTAAAGAGAAAACATTTAAACAGCAAGGGTATAACTGATAATAATTAGGTGCAAAAAATGACGTTTTGATCAATTAATTATTTAAAAAACTGATCGAAGTTGTAATTTTTTTATGCTGCATTTAATATATTATCCACTAATTTGATTTCTATTATAACAAGGACGAATCAGAATGCGAGCGTTGAGATAAACGCGCTAATCTGGGTAAATTCCACGGAACTTCTAGCCGAACGTGGCAAGACGGGATGTGATGAAACCAAGTAGGGAGAAAAATAGATTTGTTAAAGGCAATGGACCGAAGGTCGAACCAATCAAGACAGGATGAAGCCAGAGAAAAATAGAATTGTTAAGAGCGGTATAAATTGAGGGCCGGATGGATCCCGCCGGGAGAAGCCCGGACGTCCTCAATTGTCGTTCTGGCTCTCGCCCCAGCCTCCCACCACCGCACCGTGAGTACACGTCTCGGCCTGCTCTCTATCCACCTGCTTCTCTCTCTTTCTGGTTTATTTTATTTTACTTTCTCGATATTATTTGAATCTATAGTAATGTAGAACCTTATGCCCGTTACCTGGATAATACCAGGCTTTATTTAACAGCAGAAACATAGGATTTTAAGAAATGAAACCATTAAGCACGAATGTTTTTCAAATAAAATAAACTTTCTGTCTTTAATGCGATGAAAAAAATATTGGGAGGGTTTGATTCATCAATGGTGAACTCTCCCAGCGGTTTCTCCAATTTCAATCATCATGCCGTTCTCTTTTTTAGAGCTCTATTACTGTATTGGCTGATTATGCTTATATATGCGAAGCAGAATCGTCCAATACAGTATTAGAGATCTAAAAAAACTCTCTGGTGAATTAAATTGGAGAAATCGCTGGGAGGATTCACCATTGATGCCCAGAACTCTCCCAATATTTTTTTTACCGCATTGAGAGCAAAAGAAACATTTGTGATTGAACTTTTTATTTCTTATATATAGATGGTACGTTATATTGCCTTATAATTAGCATAGGATTTTATTGGAAAAAACGTTTCAGAAAATTTGCGATATATATAAGATATTTTTTAAATAACTCTCTTTTAGTTTATATTGTGAGATCTATGAATATATATTGTGTAAAGGAAATTTGAATTTAAATAATAAATATTGAAAACGAATTTCTCTTATTAGGTGGCGAGAAGGAGAGATTTCTAGCACACGCGCTTCAAGGGCAAATCTGCCATTTCGATGTACTAACCAGGTAATCTCAAGTAAGGAATAGAAGACAGTCTAATCTAGGAGAGAGAAATCTGAATTTTATTTGTGGTTCCGAGACTTTTGTAATGACTCTTGCGACCAATGAGCTGAAACTACTGATTTCTTTAGATATAAAGGACTCTAGTATCACTCCCTGGTATTTCTTATGGGTGTTCTGGTAGAGGCATTTCAAGTTAAACTCAAGTCCTGTCCCAGATATGTACTTGTAGATTATTCATATTCCGGCTGTTTAATCTAACTTCCATGTAAATAGACGGCTAGTTTCTTCTACATTAGTGACACTACAATCTCGATACCTGAAGAATAAATTGAATTACTGTTCTGGTCAAATTCAGGTTTTCTTCCTGAGCGGTTATAGAGTTGTTCAAATTTGCCCAAGGATTCTAGGGCATTAGAAGAAAAATCTCATTCTATACTTTCATGGATCTTAAGTTCGTTCAATCCGTGTAATTTTTCAATTTTCAGGCGTGATAGATTTTAAGTAGGTCTAAACATCAGAATCAATTTTATCCCATATATCGCTGAAAATTATAAGTAATTTTAAAGATAGTTTTCAAGTATAGTTAAAGCGCTATTTCTATACAGAACCCTTATACTGAAACGTATAAATGAATAATGCATGGTATATAAGAAATTCAGTCTAACGCAATAGTAGAATGGTCTTGAGGTTAAAATGGCCAAACCGCTGGGAGGGTTCATCACTGAGATGAGCCACGCCCTCTCTCATTAAATTTTTTTTCGATCGCAATATAGGGTCTGTATATATATAGAAATATCTTTAATTATTTGTGTTAAAATGTAGCCTGTTAAAATTATAATAAAACTTACTTATAAAAGATTATATATATATATATATATATATATATATATATGTATATGTATACATGTATGTATATATGTATATATATATATATATGTATAGTATATATATATATATACTATACAACTATTTATTTTTATAATTAATTTAGATTTAGCTTGCTAATCTAACCAAATCTACTTGATATGATTTATCATTCTGATCAGTTTGCTCCTTAAGTTTTAAATGTAGTATCACTGTTATATTTTTATTATATAGTTTTTACACTATATATATATATATATATATATTCTATAAAATAATGTCGGGGGTACGGTACACTAGAAATCTCGGGTTCGAACCCGCGTGAAAAGTATTGCATTTTTTTACTCGTTGAATTCTTGAAAGTCCAAATCTATCGTACATGTGTGTAATTGAATATGTTGATTCTAATAAGAAACAGTAATCAAGTGAAACATCTTTAAAAATTGTAATTTTAATACTTTCATTGTGAAAAGGCAAATCTATCATTATTATGTGTCTCTAATTAATTTTCTCTTTTAAAGACAGATTTCTACAACCATTAAATGAAGATAAATATTGGATTGGTTCATAAGTAGGGAACTGATCCGAGTATACCTAATATTTATCATCTCCAGGTTAGTGGTTGTAGCAATTGGCCTTTTGAAAAATAGAACGAACAATTAACGCTCTCATGATGATGATAAATTAATATTTTAACCATATACATGTGTGTCATGTTTAATTTATGCTTCCATTATCGATTACCATAATTAAAGCTTGAATTTATAATAGTTTCATCCTGGAAAATGAATGAACGCAATACATCTTGTAGAGACTGCAAAACATATCAAGGCCAGTTGTTTCGGCGTGCACATGACAGGAATATGAAAAGTAAAATAATGGCCTTGTTAATTAGGTTAACAGGGTATGGTTGGTGGTTTGCACGGGCTAATGGTCTGTTCGTGCGTGGCGTCCCGGAGGACAGACGGGAGAAACCTTTCGTGCGAACCTTCTCGCATAATTGCCTCAACTTTGCTTAAAAATCTTCTGAGTAAATATATTAATATAGGAATGTATGATCTAAATGATATACGAATTATTCTTTCGTTTATCTTATTTGTCCATCGTTGTTTTTATAATAATTCTTGTTTTAAAATATTAAATGTCTTAATAGAAAGTTCATCTTATTTTTATTCTTAAAAACTTATCGTAATTACGCGATCGCTATATTTACTCTCCTGGTGAATCATCAATCGAAAGCCGACTCTAATGAGAGGGAGATCCGTATAATCTCGTACGTTAAGCGTTGCGCCACACCAACTATAGATGAACAATTCAATGGTATGCTCGCGTAAATCGAAACTAATTATTATAACAAAATGACATTGATTTTTCAGGCTATAATCCCAGCCTAACTCATACATACCTATTAGCCGTTAAAAATACCATTGTTAAAAATATTCAGGTGTTTATTCGTTCTTTAAATGAACCTTTAGTTAACTATCCGTATACATTTCTACTGAACCTTTTTTCCCCTTGAATTTAAACCTAGGTTGTATCAATGCATTAATGATAACTGCCTTGTAAATAGTTATAATTCTATGTTCTTTCTGCCTTCCATCTTTTCAGAATATTACAAACTTTGAAATGTATATATCATACAATTAAATAGTTGTCAATTGTAAAGTTTTATTTATCTCTTCCGAGAAGATACTAAACCATACGTAGCGATCGGTATACTAAGAGTTTCTTTCGTTTGGTAACCCTATTTTTAAATTCAAAATATTACTTAAAAAATACTTTACTTAAAACTTTTAATTGATAAATATTTTAAAATAACTAGCGAATAAACCCGGCTTCGCCCAAATTTTATCAGAGTGAAAGGTTTCAGGCTAGTGGCCTTCGTTAGCTAGTCCAGGGCGGGCTTTATTCTATGAGATCCACAAGGGATCAAATAAAAACTTGATAATCTGCCAAAAAGAAGTATTTAGATGAAAAACACAACTTCTTTGACAGATTGTCAAGTTTACATTTGATCCCTTGTGAATCTCATGGAATAAAGCGCGCCCTGAACTGACAGGAGCCATTAGCCCGAAACCATGGTCTCCAGGTGGGCGCTTCTCAGTTTGCCAAAGCTGGAGTTGTGGCTTTGTTGCCGAATCGAAACCGCTAGTTTGCGGCGACGGTCAATATATAGCGTCTAGTTTTTGACGTCTATTTTGGAGGGAGAGGTGACCTTTATTTTTATATATGTATATCTTGCCCGTCGCGCGTTACTACGATTTGAGAAGAAAGAAAATTGAAATCGATTCAAATCACGATATTCATTTGAATGCTTGTGGATAAGTAATATATATTTTTTATTTTTCCTCTAGAGCTAGACGAATAAATCAGCAGGTC